>CM066168.1:26652103-26972103 GCA_033629205.1 Lithocarpus polystachyus | reverse complement strand
TGGTGTGAGTAAGGATTGTTCCCACAGAGAGTATCTAGCTAAGTTTTATGCTATGTGAATAAGGATTGGGGGGGGGGGGGGGGTTGAGTATAAGGAAAATAATTTTAAGAAAAAAAACTAAGGAACAATTCAAATTACAGTATCAAAATCAATGAAAAGAACAAACCTCGGTTTAAGTCAACATCCACCAGTGGAATTTTACAACTGATCATTAATGTAAGTATAAATCAATTCATACTTTGAATATTCACCGTTGGAACTATTTTCTTATTTATCCTTAGCCGTAGTTAATTAGAAAATATGAGGTCTAATTAACCCTAACTACTAAACAACCCAAGACAAGCACTAAAGGTTTAATTTAGTAGCAGCCTTAAGAACTAGAGAGATCGATGAAGCTAAACAACACAAACACAAGCGGTTGCATTTAATTTACTCAAGTGTTCTTCCTAAGATCTAATAATTTTTGACACAAAAAATCATTAAATCTTGGTTGCTTCACAAATTAGAGGGATCAAACAATTACGGATTTGATATCTAACCTAGTAGTAGATTGCAAGGAATAATAAACTAGTAGGCCTCCTAGTAATTGAATGAGACAATTATGAAAATAGGCACAGAAGAACATCCGATATTCAAAGCATAAATTAAAAAATAAAAAAAATTAGAACTCACAGTTTTATTGATTTCGAGGCTTTCGTTTCCTTTGACCAAGTATAAAAGTTTTAGCCACGCAAGGCCATGATGAAAACTCAAAGGAGAAGTTAGAGAAGAGGGGAGAGAGAGGCGTCTGTGTCAAGTCTGATTTTTCCTCTCCCTTTTACACGTTAATTCCCCCTTTTCCAAGCCAACAAGATCTCCTAAAAATATTCTAAATATTATCCTAAAATAACAACCAAATCTGACTAATTAAAGAAAATATAAAACAATAAAATAGAGTCCTAATATAACTAGGAAAGTGGTGTTTTCAGCTAGAAATTTTGTGAACCAGATCTGGAAACTTCCGAAAATAAACCGCTTCAGATCTGCGTATTAGAATTGCAGGCTAAGAAATGTTCCTGAATGTTAACAGTGCAGGTGCAGCAATTTCAAGCCCAATTTTGACCTTGATGCAGCGAGTATCTCTTAAAACTCAGAACATGAAAGTTGTAGATATTGTTCTTGGTGTTTCATAGAATCTTGAATCATCTCAATCGGAGCTCGAATGAGAGAGTTATGCCCAGATTAAGAAGCGATGTCAAAACTGTCCAAAATCGCCCAATTAGCTATGTTTTGCACTTAATGCCTCCATTTGTATCCTAAATCAAAATATAAGAATAATGAGTACATTTAGGCACCAAATGAGTGTAGTATACTGAACATTAAGGGAGAAAAATATGACATTTTGCATTTTTATCACCTTGTCATAGGCTTTTGCCATCAAAGTTTTGCATTTTGGAGAATAGGCCTAAATGACTACTAGCTATTACTTTTGGGGGACTTCAAAGAGTTGGTTTGCTAAGAGGGAGGGAAAATATGGTCTATTGATGCATGCCCCTATTCCTGCCTTGTTTTCTCTCTTCTTTTTACTACTTTCTTTCTTTCTCTCTGTTCTTTTTACTCTTAGTTTCTTACTACTCTCTTGCCGTGGGTTGTTCCCCCTTTGGTCTTTCCTTTTCTTAGTTCCCTCTCTCTAGATGCCTCTTTCTCTCTCTCTCTCTCTCTCTCTCTCTAAGTGCCTCCCTTCGGTGTTTACTGCTTTTTTACCATGGGTTACCCCCTTAGGTGCTTCTCCCCTTTAGGTACTTCTCTCACTTTTTCTTCTATGGTTACCTCTTCCTTTTATAGTGAGCTAATTCAATGGGATTTCTCCTTTTTACCCCTAGGGCTTCATCAACTGTTTTTGGCTTATTGTGGGCATTCTTGTAGGACTGCCCACCAACTCATTGGTTGCCCGACCACTACCTTTGCTCAGAATACGTTTGCTGCACCACTGCTCATTTCATGACAAAATTCCATTTTTTTTGTTCTTGCTGTATACCTCTACCTCTAGGTTCAAATGGATAAAGATTGGGTTACCTCAGTACCTAGCTCTTTGGCATGTATCAGATGGTCTCAACCATCTATTACTTCTTCTGGGTAAGATACCATCCCAGCAAGGTATATTCCCCAAAAGAAGTCATGGCTGGAAACCAAATATTGACCCTCTTTTCCCCCTACCACCAGACCACACCCTCTGAATCTCGTTGACCGTGAGCCCAACTCTCTTGTGTTGGCTGGGTACAGGTTGGTGGGGCTTTGACCCTTTTGTGCTTGCTTCACTATCTTTTGTTTTTATCTTCTTTTGTTTCCACGTAGTTTCTGCCATAGCAGATTAGTTTTGTTTCATTCTACTACTTGTTTTTGTCTTATTCCTTTATGCGTTTCCTGTTATGTTTGTCATTTCCTTTGGTTTGGCTTTCTTTCCTTGACACAATTCCTGCTGCTGACACTTCTGGCTATTCCTTATTTCTTGTCTTCGTGCTTTTTTATATTAGTTTTCATGCCTATCTTTTTATACAAAAGGAATTGGGCATTTGTGGGCCAAATAATGTTGACTGGATCAAAAGGGTCTTCGGCCTAATTTGTCTTTATCTACCGAAGCCATTCTACCAGAGAACTGTATTCTGCGGCAAAGCTGTATTCTGTTGCAGATCGCTTTCCCTTGCATTTCTTTCTTTGTACCTCTCTTGCTCTTTGGTCTTCTTGGTGGGCCTTTGGGCCTTGCTTTTCATTGGGCTTTCCTCCGTATGGGCTTTTGGATACAGATCAAAAAATGGGCTTCAAAATCATTTAAAATTATTAAGATAATTTGAGCTAAGTGAAACTCTATTACTAAAACTAGTATGTAACTTGTGCTTACGCATGACAATAATGAATTGTAGCAGTGCTATTGATGTTGGTTTGAGTTATTAAACATATATGACATAGTTTGACTAGAACATTTGGAGGTACTAAAATAGTTTTTTCTTGCAATTTTCATTTACGCCAAATTTATCATTACATTGCTATTACGTATATAATTTTGAAAATCACTATTGGATACTACATATACAATATCAATTCATAATTATTGTTTGTGAAATTCTATTAAATATAACACAAAATAAAATATTAAATTGATCAAATAGTATCTCCTAAATTGAATAGGGATAGGTGCATGAGATTGGTTAGCTGAATTAAAGTTTTTTACATTCAATATTTTTGCATACAAAATATCTTAATAGTAACAGTAAAAAAAAAAATATGCTCATTAGAGAAAAAAAAAAAAATAACAACAAAAATCTAGAAAATTTAATTTGTATGGAAAGCTAACAAAAGCAAAATCTAATTTTGATTCTAATTGAATTTTCTCTAAACTTTGGTTAAAAAAAAAATATATATATATATATATATATTACATAGTTAGTAATGGACCGTACATGGTCATGGTATATTACATAAATGACTTGTAAACTTGAATTGTTTTTAGTTATATAAAAAAAGGCTCATAAATATAAAATCATTCAAAAATTATGTTTTTTTTATAGTTTATTTATATTAGACTCATCATTTTTTACACTAGATTAACTCATTTGGCACAAAGATTAAAAAAAAAAAGAAGATTAAATGGGACATGTGGCGCTAAATTAAATTCTAATTGAAATCCAATCTTTACACTGAATTAATTCACTTGATATAAACATTTAAAAATTTAAATTAGATGAGACACGTGATACAAAATTAGACTTTAATTAAATTCCAGTTTTAAATCTAATTGGATATTTTCTCAGTTTTACATATTAAAATATGTAGATACTATTCCAATTATTATATAAACTTTTAAGAAATTATACATAATTTTCTTTATTTTTTTAAAATAATTATTTTAATAATTTATTAAACTTTTTTTTGTTCTAATAAGAATTTGGTGTTATTATACGTTGATCTCTTATGAAAGACAGGTCCTACGGTGGGTTTTCTTTCTCTCATCTATTGCTCTGTGAACTATTTAAATGATATTGGTAGAATATTTTTTATTTACATTAGTTATATATTAATTGAACTAGGTATTATATATACAAGCATATTAATACTAGTGAAGACATATAAATGTGATAAATAGAGTTGTAAATAACTCAAGCTTAGTCGAAAATTATAAGTTTATGATTGTTAATTTAATTGTATTTCAAACACATGTATGGCTTAAGCTTATTACAAAAATAGATTACATGATTAAATTTTGTTCATTTTCTAGTTGAATATGCTTAATATTGTTCATGAACAAATTACTTAATTTTTTATGGCTCAAGCTCATTACAAAAATAGATTACATGATTAAATTTTGTTCATTTTCTAGTTGAATACGCTTAATATTGTTCAAGAACTAATTACTTAATTTTTTTCCCCATTGGATAAAGTCTAAATGACTTATTATATTGAATTGTGTAAAATACCGTCCAAATGGCTGCCTTTTATATGAGCATGATATATGTGTTGTACAAGTAATAGGAGTGTAGGACAAGTAGTACTGTAGACCTGAGCCCGTTAAGATTATGTTTGAACAGCTCCTCTTAAAATCATATTGGGTGAATTGAGACAAAATTGAAAGAATTCTTGTGGGGGAGACTAGGTAAAGATGTTAACCAATTGGTTTTGGGAGAAAAAAAACTACAATTTTAGGGTACCTTGGAGCAAATGATGACCAAAAAAGTGACAATCAATCTCAATAAGTTTGGTACGCTCAGGAAAAACGTCATTGTGGGCAATATGAATGCATATTGATACTCACAATGAGTGTAGTGGAGCAGCTATCTCCAAGATCCTGTAGTAGCCAATGTAGCCACAAAAGCTCAGTTGTGGTGTCCGTAAGAGCGCTATTTTTGCCTCAATATTGGATCGAGGAACAATAGTTTGTTTTTGGCTTTGCCTAGAGATGAGAGAGTTGCCAAGAGAAGAAAGTAATACCATGCAGTAGACTAATGGTTTATGGGGTCACTTGTCTAGTTTGCATTAGAGTAGGCTTGGAGAGTCAAGAATGACTGGGAAGAAAAGTGAAGTCCATGAAACACAACACCTTTCAAATACTAAATAATTATGAGGATAGCCATTGAGTGGGAGGAGCGTGGTGCACCCATAAATTGATTGGCAATGTACAAGGGATTGCCTTTTTTATATAGGTATGGCATGTGTGTTGTACCAATATTACAAGTGTAGTGTAGTGGACCTGAGCCTTGTTGTATATATAGGTAAATACATGGATAGGTTGTAATAATGATGTTTGAGTTTGAAGAATATTGTTTCATAAAGTTGTTAAAGAGAAAATTCAAGTTCTGGAATTTTCTAAGTGAAAATTTGAAATTCATCATTTTCGATCGAAACTTTGGCTTGATCGATCGAAATGGTAAGAAAATAATCCTGCAACCTCTGGATGAATTGATCGCTATTCGATTCCTATTTGATCGATCGAAAAGAGCACTCGTTTGATTGAAAGTTGTAAAACAGGATTTTCTAGTAACTGTTCTGAATGTTTGAAGAGGTATCAAGCTTTGTGAATGGTTTTATGAAACATTTTGACTCTCTATACGTGTCTTTTGATGAAATATAACCCTATGGTATAAATAGAGGCTTATATTTACTTGAAAAATAACAAAAGAAATCCTGTGGTCATTCTCCAGAATTGCTATCTGTAAAACTAGACATCCTGGTTATATCTTGGGGACAAATTTGTGATAACCCTTTAGGGGCAAATATTTTTTAAGGAAAACGATATTGTGCCTCCAAGTTATCTATTTTCTACTTGTCTTTTGTGTTAATTTGTTCTTCCATTATTCCTTTTTGTAATATCCTCAACAAGCCAGTTTTCTAATACTATATATAGTTGACATTACAACTAAATTTTTTTACTCCTATGAAATTTATGCCAATAAATAATAACTAAATTAAAGAAATTATATTATTTGAGTTAATATGATTTTCATTTATGAAATTATAAAAACTAGATTCATCAACTTTCTATTGTTAAGAATTATATAGAATTTTTACTACTGAGGCAGGCAAAAATAAGACAAGACAACAACGTGTCAAAACTTGCTACTTTTGCTCACACAATTAATTTGAAGAGATGGGATGCTTAATCAACCTTGATTACACTTAATTAGATGGAAAGAACTAACTGGAGTTGATAGAATTATCTTTAAGTGTAGTTATGCGAGTATGGATGAGAAATAGCCTCAAATGGCCTGTATTGAGCTCCTCGGGTTTAGTCCGAGGTTGTGATTACAATTGGTTTAAAGCTACAAAAAGTAAATCCCCCTCCTCGAGGGGCATCTTTGCCTTATATAATCAATTAAGGTGTATCTGAGCCCTACATTTAGAGGGTCAGTGTTTAATTCCTTTGATACTTGTCCCATCAGGGCCTTACAAGAAGGCTTCCACATTAGGCTATGCACTGTGTTGACACTGTTCAGGGGTCATTTTCTCATTAATGCGGCAAGCTAAGTGGATGCAGAGCATTGAATGCAGAGGTGATGGATACTTTATCTTTCTTCTTTCCTTCCTCGATTGATGACAAATCTTCCTTCTCATCCTCAGTTTATGCCCAACGGCCCTTAGGATTGGTTCTCGGCCTCTTGAGGGCATGTTGGTATCCTCGGGGTCCTCGGGCATTATAGTCTCCCTGTATTTGCAGATTGCTCATATTTTCCCGAGAATTTACTGTCATTGCTTTCTGAGGTCCATACTCCTAACATTGTCCTTGGTCCATTTGTCCACATTCTCAAATTCTCGTCCTCCCACAATAGCCCCCTAAAACCTCACTTCCCGTTCTTTCTAGGGAAGGGCAGTTTTGGTAATTGAGGGAGGCATTCTAGAATGCTCCTGATGCGTTTCCACATAGGGGTGTCTTTTCTACTGATTGAGAGATGCTCTTGACAATTCAGAATCCACGACATAGCAATAAATGCTGCGGTTTGCTCCCTGCTCCCTGCTCCCTACATTCTATGGTGAGATCACGATCCAATGGTCCCCATTTTTCACATTAAAGGAGTGGGAAAATTGCAGCTCCTTTCTTGACCTTTATAAAAGGAGGGGATGGGGTGAATTTTCCCCATTTTTACCTTCAGAAGAAAAAGCCAGTCGTCTCTCCAGATGACTCGCCCGAGGAGCTCTTTCTCTCCTATTTCTTTGCAAGTGTCTCATGATTCTTCTTTTTATTAGAATCTAGATCTCTTCTCTCTTTTTCTTTTCTTAAAAATGGTTGGTTTTTTAGCTTAGTTGATACCATTGAGCAAAAGAAAGAGTTTAAGAAATGGTATAGGATTCCTAGCAGGGTAAACAGAGAACACTGCCAATTAGGAGAGTGGCATAAGAGAAGACCTTCCAAGGCAGTAGTAATTCCTATGATAGCATTTATAGAGGGGGGGGATTGCGGATTTCCATGGGTAGGGTAACTAGAGACTTTTTATGTCTTTTTGAACTCTGTCCTATTCAGTGTGCCCCCAATATGTTTAGATATTAGGTAGTGTAGATGCAATAAACGAAAAGATGAGTGTAAATCTCACCCATCATGATGTAAATTGGGTATGTAGTTGTAAGAAGAATAATGAAGCAGGATACTACCTAAAAACTCGGGTCCCTACCATTATGTTAATTTCTTGACTCACTGAGATGAATAAGGGCATGGACAAGGATTTCTCATTGTTTAGGGGAGTGGCATGATGGACTGCACTGCCCGACCAAGGATGGTGTACCAGGTGGGGTGGTTTAGGAATATCCTAAAGATCTTAAACTTTTAGCTACTAGGAGTGGATATATGTTTTTTTTGTTTAGTTTATTTTTTTTTTTTCCATCTTCCTCTTTACTCTTTTTCTTACTTTTGTTTCTATGATTTCTTTTTTAGATAAAAAGGCCACCGCTAAGAGACAAAGTTTGGTGAATTTCGACGAGCTCAACCGAATCCTAAGATCCGAGATATTTCTTCATCATGATGGCCAACTTTGAGCTGTGTATGTCATCCTTGGTTTTGAGCCCATTTCCACTTGTTTTCAGATCTCGAAACATGTAATTAAGGCTAACGATCCTTATCTCGTAAGGGTTGACGTGGTCGTTGAAGGGTTCATCCGGAAAGCCTTTCCTGCTGGAACTCAATACATGGAGCTTCCCGCACACCAGGTAGCCCAACTCATTATGGAGGGTGAAGAGATTATCCAATCAAAGGACGAGGCCAAGGTTTAATCTAAAGAGGTTGAAGAAGAGGGTTTTGAAAGCTTGGTCTATGAGGAAGACTTTGAGGTGTTCAACCGTCCCGACATGACCAAGGACGCAACAACAACCTCCACTCCAACTACTGTTGTCGCTAGTAGCGTCCAGAGGGCCACTAAAGTACCAAAAGGGATGGTGGTCGAGAAAGGACTACCTTACTTGCTATCTCTTCTGGAATCTCTCACCAGTGATGTTACCCCAAAGATTTTGATAATGCTAAGGCTGCCTACTCCTACCCCTCCTCCTCCCCTCCCCCCCCCCCCAAATGACCTTGCTGATAAGAAGAGGAAGAGGGATAAGAAAGCTGGAAAGGGGATTGCTAAAGAGGGCGAGACCTAGGAGGAAACCCCCCCTAAAAGCAAACTAGGGGTTTAAAGGCCACCTAATCTCAGCAGAGGAGGGGTGGAGAAGTATCTGAGGTTGCCCTTAAACATTGGCCCTGAGTTCCTAACTAGAATCCACCCTTAGTCTTGGATGGAGCTCCCCTTACCTCGGATTCCTCCGTCCGAGACTCTGACAATGGAAGGGTAGGATATGTTGCCAACTCCGTGGAGTAAGCGCTCCTATTGCCTCGGGATATGGCCGAGCTCTGAAATTTGAAGAAGCACAAGATGTTTCTGTCCCTAAAGAGGGCCTTAGCCCTGGTACGTTTGTATCATACTTTTTTTTATTGCTTATAAGCTTAATTACTGATTCCTTCCTTCTTCTTTAAAAAACCAGGCAACTCATGTAGATTATGTTGCTGAGGAATAGGTGGACCAAAACCTCAATGAAAAGAAAGAGGAGGAGTCCAAGCGCTATGCTGCCTAGAAGACTCAAGCTCAATCTGACAAAAAGTTAAACGAGACTCTCCTCAAATGAGACTCTCAATAGAGAATTATGAGAGTCAATTTCGAGAGCAACTTCATCATTTGAAGTAGGTTGAAGATCAGCTCACCCACGCCCGGGTAAAAATTGAGGAGTTGACCAAGGAGTTGGGGCAAAAGGCCGAGGAGATTGCTAAAGTCGAGCAGGCAACCTACAACTTGGGGTAGAAAGAGACTAAGGCCCATCTTAAGTTTAGATCACGATTGTGTGCTAGGGTTTCTGCCTTAGGACTTGGATAGAGGCTCTGAATGTTGCCAGGGTGGATCAATCCTTTAAGTTAAGGGATGCAGAGAAAGTCTTCTAACCCCTAGCTATCAGAGTCAAGGCAATTGCCCCTGTTCAAAGTAGCGCTGCTCCTTTAGCCCAATCTACTCATGCTGAGACTTTTAATCTTGCTCCGGGTGACAAGGCCCCAGCATCTCCCCCAACATCTACTGAAAAGGAGGTCCCAACCTTGGACAAGGCTCCTTCCTCAGCACTACAACCTTCCACTAAGGGGCAAACCTCCAAAGAGTCCGAGAAAGAAAAGGTGCTAGAAGAATAGAGGAAAGGGTTGAGAAAGTAAGGGTTAGGTGTGGATTTTTTTTTTTTTTTTGAAGTGGCTTGTTGTACTCCCTTGGGACTTATTTACACGGGGTTTTTTGTTGGTATTTTGTCCCTTTTTTTTTTTTTTTTTTTTTTTTTTACTTTCGTGTATGTTTATCTATTAATGAAAAATATTTATTTTGCTATTCAATGTACGTGTACTTTCATTAATTTTTGCTATTGTCGGTTAATTTGGTTTGCATCACTTTACTCTAAGTTCATACCAATTATTTTCTCTTAACATTGTTCTTTGGCTTTGTTTAATGACCTAATGAACCCAGTATAAAGAAGGTCCTATCTTTGGTTAATAGAATTTAGGCATTAATTCCCTCAAGGCAGGTGATCTGAGGAATCAAACCTTATTGAGATTCTGTTTAACCCTTAGAGAAATTAGGAATAAGTTTATCCAACGCAGGTGATCCAAGGAATCAAACTTGGCCGAGATTCTGTTTAACCCTTAGGAGAATTTAGGCATTAATTTACCCGAGGCAGGTGATTTGAGGAATCGAACCTGGTTGAGGTTCTGTTTAACCCGTGTGATAATTTAGGTATTAATTTACCCAAGGCAAGTGATCTGAGGAATCGAACTTGGCTGAAGTTCTGTTTAACTCTTAGGAGAATCTAGGCATTAATTTACCCAAGGTAGGTGATTTGAGGAATCGAACCTAGCCGAGGTTTTGTTTATCTCTTAGGAGAATGTAGACATTAGTTTACCCAAGGTAGGTCATTTGAGGAATCAAACCTGGCTGAGGTTTTGTTTAACCTTAAGGAGAATCTAGGCATTAATTTACTTAAGGCAGGTGATCAAAGGAATCGAACCTGGCCGAAGTTCTGTTTAACCTATAGGAGAATTTAGGCATTAATTTACCTAAGGCAGGTGATTCGAGGAATCGAACCTGGCCGAGGTTTTGTTTAACCCTTGGAAGAATTTAAGCATTAATTTACCCAAGGAGGGTGATTCGAGGAATCAAACCTGGCCGAGGTTCTATTTGACCTTGAGGATGTTCGCCTTGAACCAATAACCAATATTTTGATCTACATAAATAATAAAGGAAAAGTTATGTGAATACATCACTATTATACATATAAACGTGATCGTATACAAACTCTTGCGCTAGTAGTAATATTTTTGTAAATTACTTACACTCCACAATTGAGGGACCGAGAATTCATCTAGATATTCTAAACGATAAGCCCACACATTAACTACCGAGGTCACTCGATAAGGTCTTTCCCAATTAGGCTCGAGCTTTCCCCAAGCAGGATTCCTCATGTTCTCAACCACCCTCCTTGGGACGAGGTCCCCAGGTATAAATGCCCTAACTTTAACTCCCTTCTCTTATCCTTGCCTAAGTTTCTGCTGGAATTGGGCCAACCTGACAGTGGCGACCTCCCTTCGCTCTTCAACCAGATCTAGACTGATAAAGAGAAGTTGCTTGTTGTTGCTACTGTCAAATTGGTCAGTCCTCATAGTTGGAAAACCTTTTTCTAAAGGGATAACTGCCTCGAATCCATACATCATGAAAAATGGGTTTCTGTAGTGGACCTCCTAGGCGTCGTGCGATATGCCCATAACACATAGGGCAGTTTGTCTACCCATTTACTCTTAGCTTCCTCCAACCTTTTCTTCAATCCATCCATGATGACCTTATTTGTGGCCTTTTCTTGGTCGTTACCCTAAGGGTATGCTAGGGTGGAGTTTCTATTCTTTATGCCTAAATCATAACAATATCTCTGGAAGGCCTTGCTATCGAATTGAAGCCCATTATTTGAGATAAGAGTGTTCGGGATCCCAAATCTCATAATGATGTTTCGGCATAGAAATCTCTTCACATCTTGATCTTGGATGTTTGCAAGAGGCTTAGCTTCTACCCACTTGGTGAAGTAGTCAATCCCGACAAGAAGGACCAACAAAATCCAGTCTCTATTGTGCAAAGGGCCATGGACTAGTCAAAGGTTTGAATGCTTCGCTTGGTTGATGTATATTCGGGGCATACCTATGGCATTGATCATGCTTCTTAACAAACTCTTGGGAGGACTTTTGCATACTCAGCCATTAGTAACCTTGTGTTAGAGCTTTGTGTGATAAGGACCTACCCCCCGTATGGCTAACACAAATTCCCTCATGAAGCTCATCTAGCTACGTTTCAACTGCCTCAGGGTGGACACACAGCAAGTACGGTCCCAAATACGAGCATTTGTACAATTTATGTTCCTCGGAAAGCCAGTACCTTGACTTTTCTGCGAGTTTTCTCTACCTTAGTTTTGTCCTCGGGCAAAGTTCCATCCTTGAGGAATGAGACTATCGGATCCATCTAGCTAAGGCCTACTCGTGTAAAGTTTACCCCTATTGGTGTTTGTTTGTCATAAACGGGAGTCACAAGGTTTTCCACCAATATGATCCTCGGAAGTCTTTCTCCAGCCAAGGTAGCCAAAGTTGCCAGTGAATTAGCATGAGAATTTTTACTTTGAGGAACTTGCTCTAAGGTAAAGGACTTGAAGCTATCCAGCAAATGCTTCACCTAACTTAAGTACCACTGCATCCTTGGATCCTTTGCTTCAAATTTACCCTGAACTTGCCCAGCTATGAGCCTTGAATCATAATAAACTTTCACGAGTTTCCCCCGAGCTTCTGAACGATAATTAATCCTGCTTGGAGGGCCTCATACTTGGCCTTATTGTTTGTGGTTGAGTAGCTGAGTCTCAAAAATTTCTCTAGTGTAATTCCTTCTGGAGAGATTATCACGATTCCAAAATCCCTGAACCCTTTTGGTTAGCTGCCCTATTTACAAACAACTGGCAAGTTTGTTGGGACGAGATCGTGTTTATCCTTAATCCTTTTTCGGGCATTCCTACCTCCTCGGAACCAACTTGCTCTAGCTTTTTAGTGAACTCTGCCACCAAGTTCATGAGGACTTGTCCTTGCACCACCGTACGAGGTAGATATTTGAAATCAAACGCTCCCAGCATAGTTCCCCAGTTGGCCACTCTTCTAGTGTAGTCGGATTTCTGAAGCAACGCTTGTAACTGTAATTGGGTGAGGATGATGACTGTATGAGCTTGGAAGTAGTGTGGAAGCTTTTTCTGGCATGAATGATGGCCAGGACAGCATTTTCTAGGGGGAGGCACCGAACTTTGACCTCTTGGAGGGATTTGCAGACATAATATACTAGCTTTTGGATCACTTCTTCAACTTGTATCAAAACCGGACTTACTTAATGCGGTGTAACGTCTATATAAGCATATAAGACCTACTCTTTTTCTAGACTGGATAGGATTGGAGGATAAGATATATATGCCTTCAAATCTTCAAAAGCTTTGTCAAATTCCTCGGACCAAGAAAAGTCTTTCCATTTATGCAACAGCTGGAATAAAGGTTTGCATCGGTCGGCTGATTGTGATATGAATCTATTCAAAGTCGCCGTCATCCCAGTCAAACGTTAGACTTCCTTAAGGCTCCGAGGTGGATGTAAATTTTGAATGACTTTGATCTGGTCAGGATTAACTTCGATTCCTTGGTAAGTAATCATGTAAAGAAAAAATTTCCTTGACCCTACACCGAAGGAACATTTGGAAGCATTTAAACGAAGCTTATGCTTCCTTAATACTGCAAAGACTTTGTTAAGTTCAGTCAAGTGCTAAGAAACTTTCTTGCTTTTTACTACCATATTATCGATGTAGGCATCTAAATTTTAGCCTAGTAGGCTTCCAAACATCCTCGTCACCATTCTCTAGTATGTGGACCCAACATTTTTCAGGCCGAAGGGCATCACCCAGTAATGGGAGTTCCTTATTGGGGTGAGGAAGGTTGTTTTCTCTTGATCTGATAGTGCCAACAGGATCTAATGATATCCTTGGAAAGCATCTAGGAAGCTCATTCTAGGATGGCCAAACATTGCGTCAACAAGTTGGTCAATCCTTGGAATAGGGAATGGATCCTTGGGGAATACCTTGTTAAGATCTGTAAAATCTACACATACTTTCCATTCCTGGACTTCTTCTTAACAACTACCGTGTTGGCCAACCATTCTGGGTAAAAAACCTCTTTGATAGCTCTCCCCTGCTTAAGCTTCCAGACTTCCTCCTTCATTGCCTCAGCATATTCCTTAGAAGACAACCGAGGTTGTTGCTTCCTCGGGATTGCTTTTGGATTCACATTCAAATTATGGCATATGAACTCTAGGTTAACTCCAAGTGCTTCATATGCACTCCAAGCAAAAACATCTAAATTTCTCTTCAAAAAATTCACTAACTCCTCCTTCTCGTCTGATGAGAGCTCAGTCCCAATCTGGAAGTACCTTTCCTCGTCCTCTCCGATGAAAATCTTATCCAGCTCTTCACACGATATTGAGGAATCCAAAGGGGTTGGTAATATAGGCAGTGATTGCTATGAGGTAGGAGTTGACTCCGAAGAGCCTACTTGAGATGCTTGGTGCCTGATCGCTGCTATCACGCACTGCCTGGCATCCCAATTACTCTCCAGCACCTTCCTCAGTAGGATACTTCAACTTCACTTGCAAAGTTGAAGATATAGCCCCCACAATGTGGAGCTCGGCCTTACCAGGATGGCCGTATAGTGTGAATAAGCCTCCACCACAACGAAATCCATGTTCACTATCTCTTTTCTCGTCTAAACGGGTAGCCTAATCATCCTCTTAGGGATAATGGTTTTTCCATCAAATTCGACCAAAAGGACACGTACTTACTTAGATCCTCCAGCTTAAGTTCCAAGCCTTTAATAAATCTGGATACATGATCTGAGCCTCACTTCCTGGATCGATCATTACCCTCTTGACGTTGAATCCCACGATTCGCAGGGTTACCACAATTTCATTGTCTTGGGGCTGAATTTTTCCTCCTTGTCAGCCTCGAAAAATCCTAGGATTGGCTGGTCCAACATCTTGAGTTTCTTAGATGGCCCACCTTCGTCGCCCCCCATCGATTGTGGGGATATCGTCATCACCCCATTGATCGAGCTTGAACCCTTCCTCAGGGCTGTAAAAATGATATTGATTATTCCAAGGGAAAACAGAGGAATGCTACTTCTTTGAGATCCTGCTGTGAGCTGTTCCCCTTGAAATGCAGGCTGGTGTAAAAACTGCTTCAGCTTCCCAACTTTAACTAATTGATCAAGGAAATTCTACAAGGTACTACAGTCCTCCATGGTATGACCTCGATCTTGATGGTACAAACAATCTAGATTTTGATTTCTTTTGGTGGGGTCTCCTCCCATTTTGTTAGGCGATTTAAAGTAAGGCTTGTTCTTGATCTTTTCTAGAACTCGGTAGATCGGCTCTTTAAATACCAAGTTTACCATCTGGGGTCCATCAGGGTTGTGGGATGCTTTGTTGAAAAATTCTCTCCTCGATTGGGACGGCATAAACCAACCAATCGAGTTATCTCTTTAGTTGAGCATAAAGCCTTTGCCTCCCCTTTACCTTGATTCTGATTGTCTTTAACCCTCTTGTTCTCCTTAATTCGGTCCATTAACTGATGCATGCTTCGAGGAGGCTTTATGGTAGGAGACTTCCAGAGATCGGAATGTATAGGAAGACCCACCTTGAAAGTTCTGACAACAACATCCTCAAAATCCCCACCAATTTCATTATAAAGCTCCCAGTTTCTATCAGAATAACTTTTTAGGGTCTCTCCTTCCCTCATAGACATTGAGAGCAAAGAATTTAGAGGCCTTGGAACTCGACTGCATGTCACAAATCTCGCTTCGAATGCCCTTGTTAACTCCTCAAAAAAGCCTATAGATCCCTCCTCGAGGCCATCAAACCACCTCATGGCAATAGGACCGAGGTTCGAGGGAAAGACTTTACACATCAACGACTTGTTCTTAGAATGGATGGCCATCCTTTGATTAAAATGGCTTACGTGTTCAACAGGATTCATCTTGCCATTATATATCGTGAAAGTGGGTTTATTGAAGCGACAGGGTAGCTCGGCCTGCTCAATACTCTTGGAAAAGGGAGAGCGGGATATTTGAAGGAAAGCCTTTCCCATGGTGTCATTTCCCTGGCTTTTCCTAGGCGGGGTTCTAGACCTCTTGTGATGATGCCTTTCTCCTGAAGTGTAACGGGATGATAATGTAAAAGATTCACTAGGTTGAGTTCTGCTTCTTCGTCGGTAACTTATGTTGTCCTCAGGGCCAGAACTCTGGCTTGGGGTGGGAGTCCTTTCTTCCCTTATTTGAGCTTTATGATGGAGGCGTCAGCGTAATCAGTCCACTTTCCTCTTGAGGTTATATACCTTTGTGTCATGTGAGTTATGACTGGCCTGATGTTCACCAATTCGTTCAGAATGCACAGATGAGGCTTTTCACTATGGGTGTGGGTCATGTCATGGTCCCTCCTTCATTCAAAATTTATGATTTGGTCCCTGTGATGGGACCCCACAGATTCCAACGAATCGCTTTTTTTGGGATTGGCCATACTAGGAAGACTTTGAGGGGTACTTAGGAGATATTTCAATAGATGGCACCAATTGTGGTGGGCAAAAATAAGACAAGACAACAATGTGTCAAAACTTGCTACTTTTGCTCACACAATTAATTTGAAGAGATGAGATGCTTAATCAACCTTGAATACCCTTAATTAGATGGAAAGAACTAATTGGAGTGGATAGAATTATCTTCAAGTGTAGTTATGCGAGTATGGATGAGAAATAGCCTCAAAGGGCCTGTATTGAGCTCCTCGGGTTTAGTCTGAGGTTGTGATTACAATTGGTTTGAAGCTACAAAAAGTGAATCCCCTCCTCTAGGGGCTTCTTTGCCTCATATAATAAACTAAGGTGTATCTGAGCCCTACATATGGAGGGCCAGGATTCAATTTCCTTGATACTTATCCCATTAGGGCCTTATTAGAAGGCTTTCACATTATGCGATATGTTGTGCTGACATTGTTTAGGGGTCATTTCCTCATTAATGCAGTCAGCTAAGTGGATGCCGAGCATTGAATACAGAGGTGATGGATGCTTTATATGTCTTTTTTCCTTCCTAGCTTGATAACAAATCTTCCTTCTCATCCTCGGTTTGTGACCGACAACCCTTAGCATTGGTTCTTGGCCTCTCGAGGGCATGTTGGTATCCTAGGGGTCCTCGGGCGTTGAAGTTTCCCTGTATTTGAAAAGGGTTGCTTATATTTTCCCGAGGATTTACTGTCAGCACTTTCCGAGGTCCGTACTCCTGACATTGTCCTTGTCCCATCTGTCCATATTCTTGGATTCTCGTCCTCCCACAACTACAAAGTGTACTATTTATAAAATCTATAAATTGTAAATAGTATTTTGATATTTTATGAATTTATTTGCAAATATAAATAATCTAATCTCAAGTTTGTGGGTGTGGATATATACAAGCATACATAAATCAAACCTTATATACTCATTATTATGTAGAGGGATTATGGGTTAGATGTGTGATCATATGACTAATAGTTGGACGAGTCTAGATACTTATACTGTATATAAGTTGTTTAAGAAATAGAGCCCAAAATTCATACCTTGCTTCGATAAAGTGAACCTCAAGGCATACATAACTACAAGATTCCTTTAAAAACAATAAAAATTGATAAATATTTTAT
This sequence comes from Lithocarpus polystachyus, assembly GCA_033629205.1. Taxonomy (NCBI): domain Eukaryota; kingdom Viridiplantae; phylum Streptophyta; class Magnoliopsida; order Fagales; family Fagaceae; genus Lithocarpus; species Lithocarpus polystachyus. The sequence continues at coordinate 26,954,809 of CM066168.1, read as the reverse complement.
TTCTATCTCGCAGTATGGGAATATATATATATATATTTATATATATTTGGTTAAAAGGCATTCAAATCAAACAAACAAAAGTAGAATTATACAGTTGACAGGCGAAGAATTGATTGACTCTATGTGATAAATTAACCAATTGATTAACTAAGTTAATTAATTAATTCAATTAACATGTAAAATGTGTGGTAGCACAAACAAATCACCAATTAACTAATATGCAGTGGAAATTAAATTGACATGGTGATTTGTTTATGAATGGGGAAAACCTACACGGCAAAAACCCCACCGAGTGATTTTAAGGTCATCATTCCCGAGAATTTACTATTATCACAACAAGTGGTTATAAGTAAAGGAATCCCAGTATCTTATACCAACCTACAGTTGAACCCTTACCCCAATACCCAATTGGACTTGTTCTGTAGTGACAATCTCTCCTTTTATTGCACAACTCCCAATATGTGACTAACCAATCTGATGCGTGGATCCTAGTACGCAGCTTACTCCTTTGCATGAATCCAAGTACATGACTAACTCCACAGCAACCCTTTGATTGTTGTAGTTGATTTGCAGCAGCTTCACATAGAAACATCAATAAGATCTTCAATGTTAGTGCAAGAGACTTTGCTTGGTTACAGAACCTAAAGGGGTACAAGAAATGCAGCAAGAACTCTTTTTTCTGTAGGAGGAGGCTAGGGTTTCAAAAAGAAAATCTTATGAAGCTCTCTAGGGTTAGGTTTTTCTTTTTCCACCTTCTTTAAGTAGGAGCTTAATGGGCTCTCCTACTCCAAATAGGTTTACACAAACCTTGGGCTTTCCTAATCCAATAAGGATTATACAAACCCACAGATAAATAGCCTTTTAGAATAAAAACGTTGCTGGCTATAGTCTGAATCCCGTAAGCTCGATAGATAGAGACATGTGTTAAGTTTTAATGAATCTTGACAATCGAGCTTCTGTCGAGAAGGTATCGAGACCTGCAGATTACACTTTTCCTAAGTAGTTCTTGAGTAATCTTCATGTCTTCAGTTTAACCACTTGTAATGATCATCTTGAACCTACTTAGATTTACCCAAATACAAGTAAAGTGCGTTTTGTTGAAAGATATGTCAATTACATAAAAATATGGTCCTAACAATCTCCCTTTTTGGCAATCCGTGACAAAACCACAAGAGTATATTGAATGTCCTAGAATACATTCTACTCAAGATTACAGAATAAATAAGCATAGTCTAAAAGATCTGAACCTTGGAAGTTGCTGCAAGAAGAAGGTTCGGAATCTTGACTTGGCTACAACTTGTCTTTCTTGAAAGGCACTAAACAAAACACATCAAGGTACCATGTGGAAAATAATGACAAGTTAAATAAACAAGAAACATATGTATAAAGAGAGAAGAAACAACACGTGAGATAAAGAGTGAAACATATACATCATCATAAAATATAGAAACAACACATGATGTATGCAAACGGTTATAAAACCAAAAGATACACAACACAAAAAATATATTAATATCAAAGTGTATCAAACTAACTCTCTCCCTAAGTTAGTTACATCAAAAACTTTCTTCCCTTTAACATGAAATTCTCCCCCTAAGTCTATTACTCCCCCTGAGGAAAGACATTTAATTCTCAAAATTTTCCCCCTTTTTGACACGATTATCAAAGGGCATAAAAAGCCAAAAATACTTGACCTGAGACAGACAGAAAACTGAAATAGAGGGAACGAGGAGAACAAGGAACCATAGACCTACAAGAAAAAGAAAAACAAGATGCTATGGACACAAGGGAAAAAAAATGCAAAACAAAGAAAAATGAAATGCATGCAAGGATATCTCGATCGATCAATAGGTGTTGAGAATCTATCAAGAAAAAGCCAACCTCGATGGATTGAGAATCTGTTGAGGATCTATCGAGCATCCAAAAACTTTCTCGATGGATCGAGAATCTATCGAGAAACTATCGAGAATGAGATAAAAAGAAGCTGTAGAGCTCGATGGATAGCTTAGCTATCAAGAGGTATTGAGAAGCTATCGAGATTGCTTAAAAATAGTTTTTCAAAGAAGAAAAACATAGACATGAATGCAATCAACCTTGCTACTCAACCAAGGATCAAATCAACATTTTGAGCTTTTAAAATCATCTCTTAACAATAAAAATGTCAAGCATATGGATCTCAAACACACAAATACACTAAACACGTCTAACCAATTTTATATTTAAAAACAAGTCAAGATTGTTTAGTGAGTATATATTAACACATGTATCTCCTGTGATGGCCAAATCATATTGTACCAGCACATGTATCAAAAGTAGCAAAGAATACTGTGTGTTGTGTATGAAAAACATCGCAAGAATGCATGAGTGTCAATCATGTTATGATGATTTGAGACATGAGAAAATCACTTTAACTCACACACAATCATATCTGTTTGATGGGGACTATCACCTTTGAGGGACATCCTATAACCCCTACATCTTCTAGAAACATGCTTGCAATCATATATAAAGCATTTGATTCTTTTTGCTTTTTGATTTTCTTCGCATATTTTTCTTTTAAGCAAACCATGCATGGGCATATAAGAGAGAGAAAAGAAATATCCAATTATGTTAAGCTTTTGACATTGCACTTTTGCTATGCCAAACTATACTGATGTCATTTCATGATTGGCGGACAACAGTTGTGAGATGGTTATTTATGCCTTTCTCTTAGGATTTTCTTAGTCATTTCCGTCAAAAAGAGTGATATGAGTGTTAAGTACAGGAGATAACTTAATCTTACTCATCAAAAACACGAGCTACAAAGCTCACTTGCTTAGTTGTGCATTAAGATGCTCATCTAAGCTACAAAAGATATAAAGTTTAGACAACTTTGTTTCAATGGCCATCCAAGGTACACAAGTACTAATGTACATAAACACACACTGTTTTTGTATTTTTTTAATTTTATGAAAAAAAAATAAAAAAAACTCAAAATAAAAAAACAAAAACATGTTAAACAAAACAAAGCAATGCATAAAACTAGATGCAAATGCATGAAAGCATGATTCCAAAAACAAATAAGAAATCAAGAAAGAAAGTCCAACTTTAGATAGGAAGAATCAAAGTAGAGAACAAACAGAAAAGATAACTAAATCTTAAGCTTCTTTCTCACCCACACAGCACGAGTCTTTGGCCGTGAAGATGAAAAGGCACGTGTCCTACTATGACTACTAATGGACATAGAGGAATTAGAATTCTCATGAAATTGAGTTAAAAAGCTCAAAACTTTTAATAACTCACCAAGAATAGGTGCAGAGCCTTTAGACAAAGGATGAGACCTATTTGACACTTGCTTATGAGGAAACAACTTGAAACAATTAGAACTAGTGTGACCAGAAGCACCACAATGGTGACAAACATAAGTAGTTTTAGAACTACTATACTTCCTAGAAGGGGGTCTAACCTTAGAGTTTAGCAAAGACCTTAATTTAGGACAATTTGGCCTAACATGACCAATAATATGACAATGATGACAAGTGGGGACAAATTCAGAATTTTTATTCTTCCTAGGAGGAGTTTTAGACATAGGTTTAGAAACTTCCGTGTTAACATTAGAATTTTTACCTTTGTCTATTCTAGCAATATTAGCCTTCAACTCTTCTTTATTCCTTTTAAATGGAGGAATATAAAAATATCTTTCTTTTGAGTTAGCCTCAACAACAACTTTGACACTAATTAATTTTTCAACTTCAGTTTTAAATTCCACTAGTTGCTCTTCCAAACTTTTAATTATGTCCACTTGAGATGAAATTTGATTTTTAAAATTCTCATTCAAATTATTGGCTTCATCCAATTTTGCAATCAAATCATCTTTTTCAAACTTGACCTTTTTAAATTTAGCTTTTAATTTTGTAGAATATTCAAGAGATTTCATACAAAAATTATAAAGCTTGCAATAGGCATCTTGAATATCAACATCATCATTCAACATAAGATCATGCAAATCAAAACAATCAAGAGTTTCCATGACAATAGGGGTCAATGGATCACACAACAAAAATTAACCCTAATCAGAGTGTGCTTGCTCTGATACCACTTGACAGGCCAATAATATATTGACCCTTTGTGATGAATTAACCAATTGATTTAGCCAAGTTAATTAATTAATTCAATTAACATGCAAAATGCATGGTAGCACAAACAAATCATCAATTAACTAATATGCAGCGAAAATTAAATTGACACGATGATTTGTTTACGAATGTGAAAAACCTATACGGCAAAAATCCCACCGGGTGATTTTAAGGTCATTACTCCCAAGAATTCACTATTATCAGAACAAGCATTTACAGGTAAAGGAATCCCAGTACTTTATTCCAACCTACAGTTGAATCCTTACCCCAATACCCAATTGGACTTGTTTTATAGTGACAATCTTTTCTTTTAATGCATGGCTCCTAGTACATGACTAACCAATCTGATGCGCGGATCCTAGTATGCAGCTTACTCCTTTGCACGAATCCAAGTACGTGACTAACTCCACATCAACCTTTTGATTGTTGTAGTTGATTTGCAACAGCTTCACATAGAAACATCAATAAGATCTTCAATGTTGGCGCAAGAGACTTTGCTTGGTTACAAAACCCAAAGGCGCACAAGAAACATAGCAAGAACTCTTTCTTCTGTAGGAGGAGGCTAGAGTTTCAAAAAGAAAATCTTATGTAGCTTTCTAGGGTTAGGTTTTTCTTTTTCCACCTTCTTTAAGTAGGAGCTTAATGGGCTCTCCTATTCCAAATAGGTTTACACAAAACCTTGGGCTTTCCTAATCCAATAAAGATTATACAAATCCACAAACAAATAGCCTTTTAGAAAAAAAAACGTTGCTGGCTATAGTCTGAATCTTGTAAGCTCGATAGATTGAGACATATGTAGAGTTTTAATGAATCTCGACAGATCGAGCTTCTGTTGAGGAAGTATCGAGATTTGCAGATTGCACTTTTCTTGAGCAGTTCTTGAGTAATACTCATGTTTTCAATTTAATCACTTGTAATAATCATTTTGAACTTATTTAGATTTACTCAAATACAAGTAAAGTATGTTTTGTTAAAGAATATATCAATTACATAAAAATATAGCCCTAACAATAATTACAGATGCCATACAGGCAGCAACAAGTCTAGCATAATATAAACTATTATTATCCTTAGCAACTAAAATCTCAAGTTCAATAGTAAAAGGGAATTCAAAAACATCGAAGTCTTCCTTCGTAGCGCTGCCCCATTTTGCCAGCCAATTCGTGTGGGAATATAATGATTCCCATTTTTCTGTTTCCCGCGGACCACTTTTATTTTTTATAGTTAATAATGATGCAGTGGTTGTAGTAGTACATCCTGATCCATTTGCTGGGGTCTTAACATAACCTCTAAGTGTTAAAAGTTTGTAAGTTTTGAACCGAAGAGAGATAAGTAGTTGCTCCATAATAATTCACCTGAATCTATGAATGGCAACTAGGTGAAATATGAAAAAAGATATGGGCAATAATGGACCTCAACTATTGGTAAAACGGCGCTTGAGTTGTGATCTGATCTCACAAGGAAAGTGATGGTTGAAAGTGAAAACGACGAGCAGAATCAGATACGGCGTGAATCTGGTACTGAAAGGTCGGGCTAACGGTGACATCCACATCACCGTCCAATCAATACAAGGCAGACTAGGAAGTTAAAGTTCTAACTTCTACCTTATCCATCCATGAAGTGGCACTATTCTCTAGGCATTAACGCTGTTAACACTATTACATTACATTTGTATTTCACACAGATTAACGAGGCCAAGATTCAAGAGTAGACCAACTCAGCAACAAAATATTTGTTGGGAAGGCTATTTGTTTCATAGTTTGGAGGAACGGAGCCAGAACTTGAAGTTAGGGGAGGCAGTTTTATTGTTAGTTACGTATAGTGGCTCTAGTTTTCGGCTCAGTTGCTTAATAGCTAATGAGGTTTTTTTTTTTGTTTTTTTTGTTTTTTGTTTTTTATGTGTGCATCCAGGTATGGACAAAATTATTGTCTAAAATTTTTTAAAGGGCCAAGTTGTTTGTTTTAGGTAAAATTGGATGATCGAGTTTAATTGTTTTTGGTTTTACTATTGGTAATTTTTGTTGTTGAATAATATTTTTGGGCTTGTTTATTTTGCTTTAGATTTTAGATCTGACCTTTAAAAGAAGAAAAATGCTAAAATTACAAATTTTTTTTACAAATTATTAATGTGGTGAGTGGTTATTAGTAAGTAAAAATGCAATGTAAGTGATGGGCCTAGATGCAAACAAATAAAAGTTTACTACCACAATAGTTCGTAAAATATTATAGAAAATTTGTGGTTAGAGTAGTACTCCTAAAAGAATTAATGATAATATTATGGGGGGCAAAGTGTGATTTTATAAAACAAAATTGCTATAATTGGTGACTATGTATATATTAATTTAAAAAAAAATTAGTGGGGGGCCATTGCCCCCCCTAGTCCAAGTCTCCCTCCCTCCGTCCTTGATGGTCTGGTTAACAGGGTATGTTAGTCTATCGGTTAATATATTATTTTTAAAAGGTTTTAATATTATTTTTATGAAAATTTAAAAAATTATAAAAAAATCAGTTTTTTTTTCCCTTTCTTATTTTTAAAAGAAGCGTATTCCATAAACAAATGCCCTTTAAAGAGCATCGTTAACAAAATACTTGTTTTTAAATTCTAAAATTACTCCAAATTTTAGGGTATAAAGCTTACAAATTAATATGGTAATAAATATGTAGACTTGAGCAATATATATGTGGGTTCCAACAACCATAGGTTGAAACTTTATAATAAAAAAACCAATATGTGATTTATGATAATCCTCCCACGAAGATCAATTTGCTTTTGCTCTATGATTATGTTTATTTGTATTATGAGAGGTATTGTAATAACTCTTACTCTATACCTTAGTCTTAAAATATCAAGTTCATTTTTTAGCCCGGTGGTGGAGGACAATGGTAACTGGAAAAGGACAAATGACAACCAAATATAGAAAAATAGGAAAAGTAAAAAAAAAAAAAAAATGAAATGAAATGAAATATGATAAAAAAAAAAAAAAATTTGTATGCTCTAAATTATGTAATTTGAATATAAAAATTATGTCATTTTGAGTTAGGGTGACAAGCAATTTCTATCTTAGTAAAGTTTAAATGGTAAACTTTACAAAGATCACCCATAAGGTTTGGACTAATATCAAATAGGTTCAAACTTATCAAAAAAAAAAGGACCAAGACATTTCAAAAATAACTTATTTGGTCCATGAACAAATTGCTACTGTGGTAGCTTAGTCCTATGGAATGAAGGATTTAGGCTGAGTCCCCCAAATTACTTGTATTATGGATCAAGAATATCCAACAATGGGAGGGCCCAAATATGGCGATGTAGTTTTTACAGGAGACAAACGAAAGTTTTTCTTTATCTTGCTTCCTTTCTCAAATTCCTTCATTTCTCAAGAACATCACAGTGTATCTGCCCCCTCTTTGTGAAATCTGGACTAGACTTCTTTCTCCTCAGAAAGTATTTTTCCTCTCTACTCTCATATTTCTCTTCCCTAATTTTTCCAACCTCTTCTCTCACACCCATTGGTTTTTGTTTATAGACTTCCTATAGTGGAATTTGTCACGATGAGAGGAGTGTTTTCCATGTTGGTAGGTCCATTTGAGCCATATTCCAGGCCAAATGGGACCCGTTGTTCGTGACTGATGTGACTCTCTTGGAACTTGCACCAAGCGCCAATTGATGCTTGGTTGGCGGATTCCTTAAGGCATTATCTCTTGATCTCGGCATAATAGGTGATGCTCAGTCAGGATGTGAGCTTAGGCCAAGCCCATCCCCCGGGCTAGGTGCTCGGTTAGTAAGAAGGGCTGGAAGAGCCCGTTTTAGGAAATGTGCCCTAAGCTCGATATAGACCGATAGCTGTGGCCCGTACAATAGCCCACATGATCCCATTTTCATACCATGGGAATGAGATTGTGGTTATGCTCTTAGTATAATAGGGAATTGTGCCTGATATGACTGTTGCCTCTCAGGGATTCCAATTGTTAGGCAATACATGCGCCAGATTCGACAGCCTACACTTTACGCACGTGTAGGGCCATTTGTCAGATCAACGGCCAAGATTATTTGTCTGTTTAGATGCTAAGGCGCACATGAGATAGTGGATTGGAGTGGTTATCAAATTTTCCCGCCGAAAGAATTTAATGCCCTTACCCCTATAAATATTATCTGGTTCCTTTAGATTTATTTTCTTTACTTCATTTTTTTTCTCAAGCTTCAATCTAGAGCCTTCCTAGTCCCCAGCTCTCTTTCTTCTTCATACCAAGAAAGCCCATCCCTCTTGAAAGGCCAAGAATATATTGACCCCTTGTGATATATTAATTGATTAATTAGCCCTGTTTATTAATTAATCAAATTAACATGCAATGTACATGGCAGCACAAATAAATCACCAAATAATTAAGTATGCAGCGGAAATAAAATGGACACGGTGATTTGTTTACGAATGGGAAAAACCTAACGGCAAAAACCCCACTGGGTGATTTTAAGGTCACCACTCTCGAGAATTCACTATTATCATAACAAGTGTTTACAAGTAAAGGAATCCCAGTATCTTATACCAACCTATAATTGAACCCTTACCCCAATATCCAATTGGACTTTTTCTGTAGTGACAATCCCTCCTTGTAATGCACAGCTCCCAATAAGTGACTAACCAGTTATGCGGATCCTAGTATGCGACTTGATCACCAACTTGAGAAGGATGTTGGCTGCAAAGTTCTTCAGCTCATCCAAAGGATGAATATCATGAAGTTTCTTGGTCGCAAAACCTTATGGTGAACAAACATAGCAGCTTCTTCAAGAGAAAGATGAATTAGGGATAATTCTGTCTCCGGTCACAATTTACATGAACTTGGGCAACTGCATAACCTGTGACGACCCTTAAAACAATCCTTATATATGTCTAGGGTTGTGAGAAAAGAAAGCTCAAATATATACCCACGGATTGAATTGAAATCAACTTTGAAAAAATAAATTTCATAAACCTCGATAGATAGCCATCTATCAAGCTAGCTTTTAAGCTACGGGCTTCAGCAGCTTTTAAACCTCGATAGATGCTAGCTGTCGAGTTTTAAAATCCAGCACTTTCTCACTTGATTCTTGGATGGACTTGCATGGCTTTAACACTTGAACTTAAAACCTTGTTTCTTGAAGTATTAAACACATCCTAGATCTACCCAATTACAACTACCCAATTACAAGTAAAGTGTAATTTGTCAAAGGTTTAGCCAATTATATAAAATAGTGACATATGTTCCTAACATTGAATCACATATGTCCTAACACCTCTGTTAGTCTTCTTCTCTCCCTCGCCTCATTTATTCCTTTTGTTTTCTCTAGCTATGGGTTTTGCCTACTTAGTCAATACCATGGAAGCCATGGCGACCTTCAAGGCCAGATATACCATTCCCGAGGACGTACATATTAAGTATTGTCTAGTGGGAGACATAGAGGACAAGAGTGTGCCCAGGGTGATATTTATCCCCCTAATGGCAGTCTTGGAAGGTGGGGTGAGGTTCCTTCTAGATCTATTATTGTTTAGTACCCTTAGGTTTTATGGTATTTAGCCCGACCAGTGTCTGCCCAAATTCTATAAGGTAGTCAGTTGTGTTAGCCGATTAAATAGGCTTTTTAACTTGTTAGGAAATTTAGACTTCGCTTGATAGAATTAACAAGTTTTAAACCCAAGTTGTTAATTAGATTTATTATGTATAAAACTTGTTAAAACAAACTAACATCAATATCATGTCAATATAATGCAGCGAAAAAATAAATAAGACAAGATACGATGACCTAGGAAAATTAATGAAATTAACTAGTTTCACAATGTAAAACCTGGGGGAAAACCTTCCCAAAATGCAATCCACTATAGTAAAGAAAAGTTTCAGATCTAGTACAAAACTTTTGTCACTAGCCTATACAATCCCCGTAAATGAACTTACAATAGAAACCTTCTACTACTTCAGAACTTCTGAACTCTTCAATATATATGAACACCACTCTTATGATGCACGGATCCCAGTACGTGATTAACTCCTTTGCAGGAATCCCAGTACGAGACTAACTCCTTTGCACGAATCCTAGTACGTGACTCACTCACCAACTTGAGGAAGAAGAATGTCGGCTACAAAGTTCTTCACTTCATCAACAATGAAGATCAAGAAGCACTTGGTTTCAAAACCCTAAGGCACAAAGATGCAGTAGCTTCTTTTAGAGAGAATAAGGCATTGGTCACTTTTTGCCATATACTCTCCTTGTATTCTCTTTTGTGACGGCCTCTAAAATAAGCCTTATATATGTCTAGGGTTATGAGAAAAGAAGCCCTACAAAAATACATAAGCATGGGCTGAAAATCATATCTGAAAAACTAATTTTCTTAATTATCGATAGATACCTCGATAGATAATATCTGTCGAGCCTCATTAAACCTTGATAGATAGCTATTTGTTGAGTAGCTGTCGAGCTTTAATGAATCAACACTTCTTCACTTATTTCTTGGACAAATTTGCATGGATTCAATGCTAGACTTGAACTCTTGTTCCTTGAAGTATTAAACTTATCCTAGATCTACCCAATTACAAGTAAAATGCATTTTGTCAAAGGATTAGCCAATTACATAAAATATTAACATACGTTCCTAACATCAAATCACATATGTCCTAACAATCCTCCTTTGGCAATCCGTGACAAAACCACAACAAAAAAATGAGATATAAGAGAAGTCATAAATCACTCAACTCATATTCACTTGTTGAATACAATAAAATTTATCCTAACAAAAACTCTTGAAAAACTTTGCAAGAAGAGAGTCCATAGTATGGAAGACTTTGACAACCTGTATTTCTGAAACACTTTAAACAAAACTCATTACGACATCTTAGTATGAAATAGAAATAAAAGATTGCATACAATAAAGAAAGATGTGTATAAAGAAAAGAAACAACAAATGTAGAGGTAGGTGAAGAAGGATATACATCATCATATATATCAAAGATAAGAACAATGTATGTAAACATGGTTACAAGACTTGGTGTACAAGAAGAGGAGGTAAGCACTCCCTTTAACAAGATAAAACACATCTCCCCCTTACAAGGGTATGTATTTCTCCCCCTAACATGTAGAATCTTAAAAAGAAACCACATATTCTCCACAATTTCTCTCCCTTTTTGTCATGATTGACAAAGGGTACAAGAAGCTAGAAAGCTTCACCCGAGAAACATAAAGATGATCAAGGGGGTACAAGAATCTATATAAATGCATGAATGTAATGAAGCGGGATGCTATGGATGACAAGATAAAAGAAGGAAGCAAAACTTGTGAAAAACAATGCAAGGAGGAGGATCTTGATGGATCGAGAGGTGTCGAGAGGCAATCGAGCAAAAGCCAACCTCGATAGATTGAACAGCTATTGAGCATCTATCGAGCACACAAAAACTTGTTCGATGGATCGAGAATCTATCGAGAAGCTATCGAGAATGCGATACAAAGAAGCTGAAGAGCTCGATAGATAGCCTAGCTGTTAAGAGGTGTTGAGAAGCTGTCGAGATTGCTTGAAAATAATTTCTCAAAAAGGGAAAAACACAGACATGAATGCAATCAAACATGGTACTCAAACCAAAGATCCAAACAACATTTTAAGCTCTCAAAATCATCTCTCAACAAGAAAAATGTTCAGCTTTTAGATCCAAAACACATACTCACACTAAACAAGTTTAACCAATTTTATATTTCAAAAACAAGTTAAGACAGTTTAGTTAGTATACATTAACACATGTATTCCTTGTGATGGTCAAATCACATTGTATCTACACATGTATCACAAGTAGCAAAGAATATTGCGTGTTGTGTGTGGAAACATCGCAAGATTGCATAAGTGTTTACATGTTATGACGATTTGAGATATGAGAAAATCTCTTTAACTCACACACAATCATAATCGTTTGATGAGGACTATCACCTTTAAGATACATCCTATAACTCCCACATCTCCTAGAAACACGCTTGCAATCATATATAAAGCATTTTGATCTTTTGCTTTTTATTTTTCTTTGCATATTTTTCTTTTAAGCAAACCATGCATGGGCATATAAGAGATAGAAAAGAAATACCTAATGATGTTAAGCATTTGACATTGCACTTTTGCTATGCCGAAGCATACAGATATCGTTTCATGAATGACAGGCATCAGTGGTGAGATGGTTATTTATGCCTTTCTCTTAGGATTTTATAGTCCTTCTCGTCAAAAAGAGTGATACGAGTGTTAAGTACAAGAGATTACTTAATCTTACTCATCACAAACACGAGCCACAAAGCTCACTTGCTTAGTTGTGCATAGAGATGCTCATTTAAGCTACAAAAGATAAAAAGTTTAGAAAACTTTGTTTCAATGGTCATCCAAAGTACACAAGTACTAATGTACACAAACACACACTATTTTTGTGTTTTTCTAATTTTTCAATTTTTATTTTGAAAAACAACCAAATAAAGACTAAACAACCAAACAAAACAAACAAACAACATGAAAGCAGGAAAGAAAGATGCATATGCATGAAGGCATGATAGAAAGGTGCAGATGCATGAAAGCATGACTCCAAAAGCAGATAAGATATTAGGCAATGAGAGTCCTACTTTAGATAGAAAGAATTAAAGTAGAGGACAAACAAAGAGACAATTAAGTCTTAGGCTCCTTTCTCACCCACACAGCACGAGTCTTTGGCCATGAAGATGAAAAGGCACACATTCTAGTATGTCTACTAGAGGACATAGAAGAATTAGAATTCTCCTAAAATTGAGTTAAAAAACTCGAAGCTTTTAATAATTCTCCAAACAAAGGTATAGGTCCTTGAGAGGAAACTTGTGACCATTTGGACACTTGCCTTTGAGGATACAACTTAGAGCAATTAGGACGAATGTGTCCAGGAACACCGCAATGGTGACAAACATGAGGTCTAATAAAAGATTTAGAATTAGCCAAAACAGATTTGGATTTCATACCTTTATTACTTTTCTCAGATTGTGGCACAAAGACAGTCTTGGATCCAGAAGCAGTGGAAGAGGAGGGGCCAGAGGAGACAGCATATCCTAAGCCAGTCTTATCAAAACTAGGCTTCTGAGCACTTAAGACCTCATCAAGCTTTGCACTAGACATCCACTCTATTTGAGTTCTAGCTTGACTAAGCTCTACCTTAATATTCTTGACCTTCTCTTCTAATGAGGTGTTTTCTACAACAAGAGTCTCAACTAACCTTGTAGTCTTATCTAGTTTTACTAACAAGTAAGCTTTTTTAATTTTTATCTCATTAAGCTCTTTTTTACAAAGATGAGAAGTCTTTTCAGATTTTATGAATTCAGTGCATAGCTTATCATAGGCTTTCTGAAGGGTCATCTTTTTAGGTACTTCATCATCAGAAGAATCCTCACTATCACTAGCACTCTCCACAATTACCTTGTCAGTTGTGGCAGCAAAAGCTATAAAGTGACCACATTCATCCATATACTCATCGGAAGAGTCATCCTTAGAATCACTCTAGGTAGCAGCAACCCTTTTTCTTCTGACTTTTCGGTCTTTTCTTTCATATGGTAGTTTAGGCACTCTATCCTTATATGACCAAAACATTTGCACTCATGGCATTGGATGAAAGGTTTTTCATTCTTGCCCTTCCTAGAGGATGTAGATTTCCTAGGAGGTTTTCCCTTTTCTTTTTTCCTAAATTGAAGAAGCTTGATGATCTCATCAGTTATGAAGGTTAGATCCTCATCCTCATCCTCATCATCATCTTCATCTTCATTTTTGCTTTCATCCTTATCTTCAGAGTCATCAATCTCTTCCTCTATACCCGTAAGAGCCATGTTTCTACTCTTTCTACCTTTTCCCATTAAACCTAATCCCATCTCATAGGTTTAAAGGTTCCCTACAAGCTCAGTCAAAGGAATTTGATCAATATCCTTTACTTCTTCAATGGCAGTGATCTTGGCATGGAATCTTTCAGGTAAGGACCTAAGGATTTTTCTTAACAATTTTAGATTCTGTAATAGATTCTCTAAGATTGAAAGCAGAATTCACAATATCCTTGAGTTGGCATAGAACTCATCAAAGGTCTCATCCTCCTCCATCCTTATTTCTTCAAAACTGCTAATGACTCATTGAAGCTTCACAATCTTTACTGCCTTGGTATCTTCATAGGTGGTCTCAAGAATGGTCCATGCTTCCTTGACAACTTCTGTGGATGATATTCTCTTAAATTCCTCATTGGTCTCCCCACAAAATAAAGCATTCGAGGCCCTACTGTTGAAATTTGTCGCTATGATTGTTGCTTCATTCAAATCCACTGGTGCTTCCTTTGGCTTAATCCAGCCAACTTCAACAGCTTGCCATACTTGTTCACCTAGAGCTTACAAAAAAACTTTCATACGAACTTTCCAGAACATATAACTAGTGCCATCAAATAAAGGAGGAATCAAAAGAGATTTTCCACAATCCATGACAACGAGGGTCAAGGATCACACTCAGGAAATTAATTCAATCCATGTGTACCCGCTCTGATACCACTTGTTGGAAAATTTAGACCCCGATTGATAGAATAACAAGTTTTAAACCCAAGTTGTTAATTAAATTTATTTTGTATAAAACTTGTTAAAACAAACTAACATCAATATCATGTCAATATAATACAACAGAAAAATAAATAAGGTGAGATATGATGACCTAGGAAAACTAGTAAAACAAACTAGTTTCACAGTAAAAAACTTGGGGGGAAACTTTCCCAAAAAGCAATTCACTATATTAAAGAGAATTTTCAGATCTAGTACAAAACCTTTGTCCCTAGACTTTACAATCCCCGTAAATGAACTTACAGTAGAAACCTTCTACTGCTTCAAAACCTCTAAACTCTTCAGTATATGAATGCCACTCTTTTGATGCACGGATCCTAGTACGTGACTAACTCCTTTGCACGAATCCTAGTACGTGACTCACTCACCAACTTGAGGAAGAAGAATGTTGGCTGCAAAGTTCTTCAGTTCATGAACAATAAAGATCAAGAGGCACTTGGTTACAAAACCCTAAGGTGCAAAGATGCAGTAGCTTCTTTCAGAGAGAATAAGGCATCGGTCACCTTTCTCAAGTGCTCTCCTTGTATTCTCTTGTGTGACGGACTCTAAAATAAGCCTTATATATGTCTAGGGTTGTGAGAAAAGAAACCCTACACAAATACATAAGCATGGGCCGAAAATCAGATTTGAAAAATTGATTTTTGTAATTCTCGATAGATACCTCGATAGATAGTATCTATCGAGCCTCATTAAATCTCGATAGATAGCTATCTGTCGAGCAGTTGTCGAGCTTTAATGAATTAGCACTTCGTCACTTGTTTCTTATATAGATTTGCATGGTTTCAATACTAGACTTGAACTCTTGTTCCTTAAAGTATTAAACCCATCCTAGATCTACCAAATTACAAGTAAAGTGCATTTTGTCAAAGGATTAGCCAATTACATAAAATATTGACATATGTTCCTAACATCAAATCACATATGTCCTAACATAACCTAAAACTTACATGCAATGACATCAATTTCCTATATAGCTATTGTGGCAGTGTTGTCAATGGGTATTATCTTAAAGTTCTTGACCCCCAAATAGGGTTAATATCTTGTTTATTGGACTCCAATAGGAATTCCTAAGGGGAGTACATAAGGGTGTGGGGAAATTGGCTTGACAATCTACTCACTTGCCCGACATTGCTCAAGAATGCAAGTTGGTACCCTGAAAAGTTTACTGTGCTTGTTTTTGCTATTTGTCACATTTATTTACATGTGTATTTTTATATTATTTTCTTTTTGCTCATATTTGATTTTTCATGCTGACCTATGTGATCTTGCTACTCATGTAGATTCTCGGCACTCAAAGTCGAACTAAAGGTTAGTCAAAGTTACCTGAACTGGATTCCATGCTTCGAGGTGTTTGTCCATACTAACGGGCAGCTCCGAGCCTCACACCTTATCATTGGTTGCATCCCCTCCTACACCAGCTTTCAGGAACCTGAGGTTGCCTTCTTGGCCAAGCATTCTTTGCTAACATATATCGATGTACGGCTGAGGGGATTTTTGCCAAACATCTTGGAGAATGAAGCTCGACAACAAGGTCCTTGCAGAGGAAGGGTGGAATCCCCAGAGCCCTATAATGATGGTTCAGGAGTCACCATATTTCGGGAAAAACTTCAGCACCAACCTATGGGTAATGTTGAAGAAGTGGAACCAGACGACAACATGGTTCAAAGAAGGACCGTTCAATCAGCCAGGTTCATCTCTGGTGCTCGGGCTCCCGGGGGACAAATGTCTGCTCTATCCACGCCGCCTACCTTGCTAGCAACTCAAATCCCGGTTGGCACCCCACCTTGTACATGCAAGAGGAAAAGGGGAGTTAACGTCCAAGTAGAGCAGGTTGATGCTTAGCCTGGAGTCATCATTTCGATCACATTGGTCCCTATAGCAGACAGCTAGAATATCGCTGTTGAAGGGCCAACCATTCCTTCACCTATTTTTAGGATTAAGGGAGCCTCACCCTCCAACCCTCCTCCTCCAAGGTATCAACATATTTTCATGCTAGGTGAGAGGCCACTCCTTTCCATGGCGTTCCTCAGGAAATATAGGAGGGGAGCGTGGGCACCGCGTGTGGTTTGGGGAGTACGCCTTGGCCGAATGGACCAAGGCAGAGAAAAGGACTCGCCACCTAGTTTTATGGTCTAGGAACCATGAATATAGCCCCATTATGTGGAAGGACTTGATCTTGCTACCAAAGTATGGGCTCGAAGTTTAGGTACAGTCTTGGGAAGGTGTTAGGCACCTAAAACCGCCCAACCCGTAGGTCGGCTTCCGTTCATTATGTCTTACGTCTTAATCCTATTAAAGGCATATTCAACATTGCATCTTAAACATACACACACACACACACACACACACACACACACACACACACACACACACACACACACACACACACACACTAGCATACATCTAAGCATATAACATGGCATTCATCTCAAATCCTAACATACATCTATCCTGGCAAACATATCAAACCTAACACACATCTACCATACATATCAACCATCACAAACCCTAGCATGCACCTATCAAAAGCATCTCATCTCATATGTCATCATATCATGGTTAAGGTAGAACATAGGCATGGCAGCAAGCAAGCATACATCATATCCAAGGCAGTAAACAAATCATGAAATAATCAAACAAATCTGTTATTGCATCTCATTATTGAAGGAAAAAGACAAACAAACAAACCTCATCCATGTTCATCATCCAAACAAGATCATATTTAAATCAATGCATGTTCATGTGAATGCATGACATACCTTACTTACCTCACTGCATCTCAGCACCCATTCATCAATGAATGGACATGTGAGTGCATGTTCATTGTATTAAAACAAGAAGAGGAAAGAAAACCCTAATCTAGCATGTTAAAGACAAATAAACAATTAAACAGAGGAACAAAGACTTAAAAAGCATAAAAGGGACAAAGCAGGGGCCTATGATATGAAAAAGACAAAGAAATAGAAGTAGAAAACCTGAATTAAGGTTTTTAGGCATGAGTATGCGTGCGTATACATAGGCTTGCATACACAGGCTAGTTGTATGCATATGTATACTAAGAGCCTACGTGCGCACACAAAATCATGTGTACGCAAACATGCCTAAGAACCCTAACCCCGAAACTTAGTAACACAAAAAGCAAAGTAGAACTTTAAAACAGCAAAAAGCTGATTAAAACAAGATTAAAAGGCAGAAATGAAAAAAGAAAAAAAAAAAAAAAAAGAAGTTAGAATATATACCTTACAACAAAAAGCTCTTTGACTTGATTTCAAATGTTCCCTTCAGTTAAATCTATTCATAGCAAACAAAAATGATTAGTAAACTTCAAAATTTGAGGATCAAGACTAGAAAAGGTCCCAATCAAAATAAAATTTACTTAAGTATGTTTTGTGAAAAACTCCCTCTTTGATTTACTATTTCTAGTGAATCTTACTATTAGAATATGTGCCTTTTCAATCCTATTGTATGATGTTATGTATGACATTATATTGTGATTAGTAAAGTTATTTTATTATTATCTAAAATAATGGTAACATGAATATTTGGACATTATCATATAGTCCATGAGATGCATAGTATGTGATTTATGTGATTTAGTCATAGAATATATAAGTCACAGGTTCTTTGTAAACTCAGAATATTAGTTCGTAGTCGGTAATGAAATTGAGCGTTTCATCTACGAAGACTATAACATATCAACTATGATGATTTGTCTTGATCATGGAAGTGGAGACTTCTAGTTGATATGTTGATATGTTTTAAGTGTTAAGACATATTGAACTGGATTGCTGTGAGATTTATTATTCCACTAACGACTATCAAATGAATAATAAATCTCACAACTTCTATTTACATCAACTCTTAATCTTGAGAGAATGATGAACTTAATCAAGAAGTCTAGGTTGCTTTGATATATCAGGAGTGGGATCTAAAGTCACAATCAAAACCTCAGTATGTTGGGCAGTCACATTTAGTATTGAAGGAGCATATATTCTCACGATGGAATTCATAATCTCTTAACAGAGATATAAAATATTCCCTTGAGATAAATTTAATGGGTTTGGTTATTCAGAATATTTGGCCTAACTACTTTAGTAAGAAGTTACTAAAGTATATATTTATGAAATTAGATTTCATAAATATATGATGAATAACTTAAAGGATTAAATTAGGTACTTAAAGATTAAGACATAGTAATCTTTAAACTGGCAATCAACATACATGACTTTGTATTACTATAAATAATTTATGAAGGGGTTGAATGTATAATAAAGTCTTAGGATATAATTTATTAATAAGGCCTAGAGTACAATTTTATTTTTATAGTGGTATTAAATATAATTAATGGTAATTTTTGGCTTGTCAAGAATTGACAAAAAAGCCCAAAACCCATTAGAGCTAGTATCTTATTTGTTCCATTTTGGTACCACTCCAAACCACATACTAAAGCCCAATTAGAATGGCTCAAAAGGCTAGCCCAATTACATAATCAATTATAAAGAGAGAAACATACAAAATTTTATAAGAGAATGAAATGGTATGTATGTGAGGGTAAGCCACTCTCTTATTCTCCCTTGAACACATACATATAAACTGATTGAGAGACCGCACTTCTTGGGCACAGGTGGAATTGGAGTGAAGATTAAAAGTGTTCCCAAGCACTTCTAATTTATGGTTTTGAATTTCACCGCACCAAGGTACGCTCTCTTGTTCTTATATTCTGAAAT
Source organism: Lithocarpus polystachyus (assembly GCA_033629205.1). Taxonomy (NCBI): domain Eukaryota; kingdom Viridiplantae; phylum Streptophyta; class Magnoliopsida; order Fagales; family Fagaceae; genus Lithocarpus; species Lithocarpus polystachyus. The sequence continues at coordinate 26,935,373 of CM066168.1, read as the reverse complement.
TTACATAGTACATGTTATCAATTGCGAATGAAGTAGATCCGTTAATTTTTCGCTGTGTATGTTTTGTTTGAGATACAAACCATGTTTTTCCAATAATTGGTATTAGAGCGGTCTTCATTTTTGAATTTGTATAACTTGTTTTGTGAGTTTTGGAATTAGAGATAGTAATTTCATGATGTTTGAAGATTCTGCAATCAATTTCCTACATGGTTGTTGAAATTACTGTTTTATAAAAACCGATATTGATGTTATGAGGTTGTTTAAGTTTAATATTAAGTATGTTAAATTGAACTTTAAGGCAATAGCATCAATGGAATTCAATTTTGATCTCAAACTCAATCTATTATGTTCATATGATGGCAGTTTGTTCATGAAAAACTGTTGAAAATTGCTTGGTGAAAATTCAGTTTCACGAGTTTCGACTGATCGAGAATTCCCTTCAATCGATCGAATGTTCCTTTTCGATTGATTGAACAGGAATCGAGAATCGATCGAGTCAACCCAAGACTTTGTGATGAATTTATTTAATTTTTGACCGATCGAGAATTCCTTTCAATCGATCAAATTTGCCTTTTCGATCGATCAAATAAGACTAAAAAATCGTTCGAGTCATCCAGAAAGTTTATTAAAATTTTCTTCATAATTTCGATCGATCAAGGGATACATTCGATTGATCGAAAGTTGTGAATTTTGAATTTTCACTAAGTTTTTTCACATTTAAAAGTGGAAGGCTATGTGTGATGAGATTACACATTATTTCTAATTACAAACCTTTCTTTTAAAATATCTAGTGGGAGAGAGATACAAAGGTTGCATCTCACGGCCTCCATTTTTGGTTCATGTTTTATAGATAGGTTTGCACCTGGTCGATGACTAGAGTCAAGTCGAGGATAGACTTCTGTCCTATAGATAGGTTTACACCTAGTCGGTGACCGGGGTCAGGTTGAGGCCAGGCTTCTGTTCTCTAGATAGGTTTACACCTTGCATAAGTTTCATATCTTTAAAACTGGCATGATCCTATCCTAATCATAATTTATACAAATATACATAAGTTAAATCACCACACACTTTATTTTTCTTTACATCAGGGAACACATTAATTGCTAGGGAACAACGACGCCCCTTAGTGGAAGTTCTTTCGTAAATTGCTCACATTTTGTGGTCGAGAGAGTGGTTTTTCATCCATATCTTCTTGGTAATAAGCTCCAACTCCTGTAATCGAGGTTACTCGGTACGGCCCCTCCCAATTTGGAGCTAATTTTCCCAAACTTGGTTCCTTCGTGCTCCCTACTGCCTTCTGTAAGACAAGGTCTCTTGTGACAAAATCCCTTGGCTTCACGTTTTGATTGTATCCTCGGGCCAACCTTTAGTGGTAATTGGCTAATCTTATAGACGCCATCTCCTTGTTCTCTTCTAAGAGATCCAATTGTTAAGCCATTGTCATATCATTTGTGTTTGGGGAGAAACTAGCAACCCTCATACTTGACAAGCCTAATTCCACAGGTATCGCTGCTTCTGTTCCAAAAGTTAGAGAAAAAGGCATCTCATCGGTAGACCTCCTAATGGTGGTTCGATACACCCATAGGACATTGGGTAGCTCTTCAGCCCAATTTCCTTTGGCTCTTTCCAACATTTTCTTCAACCTATTGACAATGGCTTTATTCGTTGCTTCAGCCTATCCGTTACTCTAGGGGTACGATAGAGTCGAGTACTTAATTCTAATCCTGAGATTGCTATAATACTTCCTGAATGTCTTGCTATCAAACTGCAGTCCATTATCTAAAATTAAAGTATCTAGCATTCCAAACCTTGTAACTATGTTCTTACATACAAATTTCTTTAATCAACGTCACAGATATTTGCTAGAGCTTTGGCTTCCACCCACTTGGTGAGGTAATCAATGGCGACTATCATTAACCTCTTGTTTCTGGTTGCTCGGGGAAATGGTCCCATGATATCCAACCCCCACTGAGCAAAAAGCCATGGATTGGATATTGGGTTAAGGCTCCCCCCAGGCTGATGGATGTTCGGAGCATGACTCTAACATTGGTCACACTTCTCAACATAATCTGCAGTGTCTCTCTGCATGTTTAGCCACCAGAAGCCCTGGGTCATTGCTCGGTGGGCAAGTGACCGACCTCCTGTATGGCTCCTACAAATCCCCTCATGCAATTTGGCGAGTAATCCCTATACGGAGTCCCGTTGCAAACATAAAAGGTATGGTTCCCCAAAAGATCATCGGTACAATCTCTTCTCCTTTGACAACTAAAATTTGGCAAACTTCCTTCATATCTTGTCATCGGTACAATCCATCTGTGATAAATGACAAGATAGGGTCCATCTAGCTTGGCACAATAGCTAAAGCTACAGCCATGTAACATTGTCACTCTATACTCAACTGGTCTACTACTTCTACCAAAATAATCCGGGGAATGCTGTCCTCCAAGGATGAAGCAAGGGTGGCCAGAGAGTCTGCATGGTATTTTGTCCTTAGAAATTTGAGCTATCTTTACCCTATCAAAACCATTCTGTAATGAGCTTTCCAACTTTAGGTATTCTGCCATCCGTAAATCTTTTGCTCCATAGATCTCTTGTAGGGGATATTTGGTCAAAACGTACACAGTGTGAGCCTAGAAGTTGTTGGGATAAATGCCCTTAAATCCTATTGTATGATACTATGTATGATATTATGTATGACATTATGTAAGAAATGATGTATGACTTAATATTATATTTAATAAAGTTGCTTTATTCTTATCTAAAATAATGGTAACATGAATATTCGGACATTATCAAATAGTCCATGAGATGCATAGTATGTGATTTAGTCACAAAAGATATAGATCACAAGTTCTTTGTAAACTCAAAGTTTTGGTTCGTAGGAAATTGGGTATTTTATCTGCGAAGACTATAACATATTAACTACAATGATTTGTCTTGATCATGGAAGTGGTGACTTCTAGTTGATATGTTGATATGTTTTAAAAGTTAAGACATATTGAACTAGACCGCTGTGAGATTTATTATTCTCCTAACGACTGTCAATTGAATAATAAATCTCACGACTTGTATTCACATGAACTCTTAATCTTGAGAGAATAATGGACCTGATCATGAAATGTAGGTTGCTTTGATATATCAGGAGTAAGATCTAAAGTAACGGCAAAAACCTCAGTATGTTGGGCAGCCACATTTAGTGTTGATGGAACATATATTTTCAAGATGGAATTCATAGTCTCTTAACGGAGATATAAAATATTCCTTTGAGATAAGTTTAATGGGTTCAGTTATTCAGAGAGTTAGGCCTAACCACTTTAGTAAGACTAAAGTATATATTTATGAAATTGGATTTTATAAATATATGGATAATAACTTAAAAGGATTAAACCGGGTACTCAAGGATTAAGATGTAGTAATTTACAAAGTGGCAGTCTATATCATGACTTTGTATTACTACGAATGTTTTATGAAGGGGTTGCATGTATAATAAAGTCTTGGGATATAATTTATTAATGAGGCCTAGAGTGCAATTATATTTATATAGTGGTATTAAATATAATTAATGGTAACTTTGGACTTGTCAAGAGTTGACAGAAAAGCCCAAGGCCCATTGGAGTTAGTGTCTTATTTGTTCCCTTTTGGTCCCACTCTAAGCCACACACTAAAGCCCAATTGGGAAGGCCCAAAAGGCTAGCCCAATTAGATAATCAGTTATGTGGAGAGAAACATACAAAATTTTATATAGAATGAAATGGTTTGTATGTTCATATGATTGAAATAAGGAAGAGAAACACTCTTTCATATTTTCTCTAGAAACATAGAACTGATTGAGAGACCACACATCTTGGGCATCAAGTGGAATTGGAGTGAAGATTGAAAGTGTTCTCAAGAACTTCTTCTCTTTGGTTTTAAATTTCATCGCACCAAGGCACACTCTCTTGTTCTTATATTCTAAAACTTACATAGTGCATGTTATCAATTGCGAATGAAGTAGATCCGTTTATTTTCCGCTGCGTATGTTTTGTATGCGATGCAAACATGTAATTTTCCATCAATTGGTATCAGAGCAGTCTTCATTTCAAATTTGTATAACATGTTTTGTGAGTTTTGGAATTATAGATAATAGTTTCATCATGTTAGAAGATTTTATTTGCATTTAATTTTCTGCATGGTTGTTGAAAGTATGATTTGATAAAAACTGATATTGATATTATGATGTTGTTTAAATTTGAATTTAAGTATGTTAAATTGATCTTTAAGGCTATAGCATCAATAGATTTCAGTTTTGATATCAAATTCTGCATATCATGTTCATATGGTAATTGTTTGTTCATGAAAAGACGTAGAAAACTGTTTGTAACTGTTCTGGAAAAACGGAAAACACGAGTTTTTCGTGGGTAAACGTTACTCGCGAAACAGTCGCAAGACAGTTGCAAAAGTTTCTGTCTGATTTTTGTGTTTTTAATTTTTTTCCTTAACTTTTTTTCGCGGGAAGTGCTTAGTCGCGGTATCCTCGCGAAAATGCTTATAAAGAGATTTTTGAAGGTTTTTCAAAATGTTTTCACATGTATAAAGTGCAAGGCTGTGTATAATTAGTTTACGCATGTTTAAAATAAAAACCTTTAATTTAAAACATCTAGTGGGAGAGAGATTCAAGGGTCGGATCTCACGGCCTTCATTGTCGATTTATAGTAGTGTGATTAAGCACCTTACCTTGGTGTATATGTCTTGCTCCCTTCGGAGGGTGTTTAATTCATGGTACTACAGGTTAAACTTCTTCATGATAGATGAAGTGTGTTTTTAAATTGAGAACAACCACGCTTCCGTGGAGTTACTTGGTGACTCACATTGATTCTAGGCAATGGTATACACTAGACTAAGTGTGATGTTAACTTCCTTTCGGAGCTATGTCATTATTACTTAGAGGTTAAAGGAAAAGCGGCAAATTATTTTTATTTGATAAGAGTTACCATGATAGCATTAATAATGAGGATACTCCTCGCTTAATCATAGTGATTGGTATGACCTCGCTTCCGAGGAATATTAATTGTGGGATTGAGTTGTCGTTGCATATATTATATTATGGTTTTATTAAGGTTCCATATTATATGCTTATATGCTAAATTGATAATGTCCAGTTTACTTATTATATTCATGTTTATTATTTTCAGATTTGAACATGGCATCATTTAGCCCACTTGTAACCATTCTTAATCAAAACAAACTGACTGGATCCAATTATGTTGACTAGAAAAGAAACTTGGACATAGTTCTCACAGCTGAAGAGCACAAATATGTGCTTACTCAACTATGTCCTAGCTTTCCTTCATTAGATGCTTCTCCTAAGGAAAAACAACGATATGATCGTTGACAGAAATCTAATGAAATGACCAAGTGCTACATCCTAGCATCCATCTCATATGTTCTACAGCATCAAATGCAGAATGTAGAACTATCTTCGGACATTATGCTAAGTCTGAAGGAGATGTTTGGTGAGCAAGGCCGTTCTGCAAGGCAAGAAACCATGAGGCAAATTTATAATACCAAAATGGCTGAAGGTAGTTCAGTGAGAGAGTATTGTCTTACAATGATCTCTAATCTGAATACATTAGAGGTTTTAGGTGCCGATATTGATGGAGAATCCCAAGTGGATATGATACTCCAGTCACTACCAGAATCATTCAAGGAATTCAGACTTAATTATAACATGAACAAAAAGATTTATTCTTTGTCTAAATTAATGAATGCTTTGGTAGCAGCAGAAGGCATCCTTGGTACTTCTGATGTTGAAGCCAATGTAGGTGAAGCTTCTACTTCTCAACCTAAGTCGAAAGGCAAGAAGAAGAAGAAGAAGAAGAATAAGGACTTCACTAAGCAAGAAGGTAAACAAATTGTCTTAGAGGTTGCTGACAAAGGAAAGAAGCTCAAAGGAAAATATTTCCATTGTGGTGAGAAAGGATATTGGAAGGGGAATTGTCCAAAGTTCAAGACTGCCAATAGGGGTATGAATAGCTCATTCCTCCTTGAAATATGTTTGGTACAAAATCCCACGGATTCTTGGTGTGTGGATTCAGGTTGTACTAATCATATCTGCAATTCTTTGCAGGGGTTCCAGGAGACCAGAAAGCTTAAAGAAGGAGGATTGTTTCTAACCTTGGCTGATGGGAGTAAGATTCCGGTTGTAGCTATTGGAGTGTTTAATTTATGTTTTGAATCAAGAGTTTTAATATTAGATGACTGTCTGTATGTACCTAATGTTCATAGGAATTTAATTTCTGCAACTTATTTGGGTAAAAATGGATATTGTGTTATCCTTAAAGACAATGTTGTAATAAAGAAGGATAAAATGTTTATCTATTCGGGCAATATTGTGGATGGTCTTTATATTTTAACTCCTGATAAGCATGAATTATACAATTCTGAATTAGATAATAACTCTCATGTAAAATCATTAAAGAGAAAGTTTCCTTCTACTAATGATGCATATCTTTGGCACTTACGTTTGGGTCATATTAATCTAAACAGAATTCAAAGACTGATCAAAGATGGTCTCTTAGAGCCATTGGTCTTTGATAAATTTCCAGTTTGTGAATCTTGTTTGGAAGGCAAAATGACCAAGCGGCCTTTTAATGCAAAAGGTAGAAGAGCCCAAGAGTTGCTTGAATTAGTTCATACGGATGTTTGTGGTCCTATGTCAACCCAAGCAAAAGGAAATTATGAGTACTTCATCACTTTCACTAATGATTACTCAAAATATGGTTATGTATACCTAATGAGACGGAAGTTTGAAGCCTTTGAAAAGTTCAAAGAGTTTAGGGCTGAAGTTGAGAATCAATTGGGTAAACGCATAAAGGCCATTCGATCTGATCGTGGTGGCGAATACCTTCATAGGGATTTCAAGGATTACTTAACTCAAAATGGGATTGTATCCCAATTTACTGCACCTGGAACCCCCCAACAAAATGGTGTACCAGAAAGAAGAAATAGGACTCTTTTAGACATGGTTAGGTCCATGATGAGTTACTCAACTTTACCTATTTCTTTTTGGGATTATGCCTTAGATACAGCAATACATCTTTTTAATTTAGTTCCATCAAAATCTGTTCCCAAAACACCCATGGAATTGTGGAGTGTGCGTAAGCCTAGTATGAAATATCTCCACATTTGGGATTGTCCAGCACATGTGTTAAAAGGGAAGCCTGATAAGTTGGAACCAAAATCAAAAGTATGTTTGCTTGTGGGTTATCCAAAAGAAACTAGGGGTTATTTATTCTTTAGTCGTAAAGATAACAAAGTTTTTGTTAGTACAAATGCTAAATTCTTAGAAAATGACTATATGAATAATTTTACTCCTAGAAGTAGAGTTGTTTTGGCTAAAATGAATGAACCTGTAATTGAACAACTAATGGTTGAAACTAGGGATGATGTGGATGTATTGGATACACCACAAGATACTACTCATGAGATGTCTAGTACACAAGTGCCTCGTCGTAGTGGGAGGAATGTTAGGCCACCTATAAGATTCATAGGTCTTGGAGAGACTTATGAAGCTATCTCAGAGGAGGCCGACACTGATCCTTACACTTATGAAGAAACAATGAATGATATAGATGCACATCATTGGGTCTAAGCTATGAAATCAGAATTAGATTCCATGTATTCCAATCAAGTTTGGGATCTTGTAAAGGCGCCTAACGGCATTAAACCTGTTGGTTACAAATGGGTTTACAAGAGGAAGAGCGGGATAGATGGAAAGATTGAAACATTTAAAGCAAGGCTAGTGGCAAAAGGGTATACACGAAAAGAAGGTATTGATTATGAAGAAACCTTTTCACTAGTAGCAATGCTTAAATCTATCAGAATTCTCTAATCTAGTGCTGCTCATTATGATTATGAGATTTGGCAAATGGATGTCAAGAATGCATTTCTCAATGGCAATCTTGAAGAGGAAATCTATATGAAGCAACTAGAAGGTTTCATAACTAAGAACCAAGAGCATATGGTATGCAAGTTGAATAGGTCCATTTATGGACTTAAGCAAGCATCTAGGTCATGGAACATCAGATTTGATCAAGCAATCAAATTATTTGGTTTTGAACAAAATCTTGATGAACCATGTGTGTACAAAAGACATCAAGACAAAGTAGTAATGTTCCTAGTGTTTTATGTTGATGATATTCTACTCATTGGAAATGATGTAGGTGTAATGTCTTCAGTAAAGGTTTGGTTGTCAAGCCAATTTGATATGAAGGACTTGGGTGAGGCTAACTTTATTCTAGGGATCAAGCTTTGGCGAGATCGTAAGAATAAGATGTTAGGCTTATCACAAGCTGGATATATAGATAAGGTTCTAGAACGGTTTAGCATGCAAAAGTTCAAGAAATGATTACTTCCTTTCAGGCATGGAGTTCCTCTGTCTGATGACCAAAGGCCTAAGACTCGAGAGGAAATAGATATGATGAGACAAGTTCCTTATGCTTCTGCAGTAGGAAGTCTCATGTATGCCATGCTTTGTACTAGACCAGATATCTGTTTTTCAGTTGGCATGGTCAGCCGATATCAATTAAATCTAGGACCACAACATTGGCAAGCTGTAAAGCATATTCTCAAGTATTGACGGAGAACGAGAGATTATATGCTTGTTTACTGTTGTGAGGATTTGATTCCTATTGGCTATACAGATTCAGACTTTCAATCGGATCTAGATTTCAGAAAGTCCACGTCAGGATGTGTATTCACCTTGGGAGGTTGAGCCATAAGTTGGAGGAGTGTTAAGCAATCTTGTATTGCGGACTCCACAATGGAAGTTGAATATGTTGCTGCTTGTGAGGCGGCAAAGGAAGCTGTTTGGCTCAAGAAATTCCTTTCTGATCTTGGTGTTGTGAGAATGGAGCAAGCTCCTATCACATTGTTTTGCGACAATAGTGGAGCGGTTGCACAATCCAAAGATCCAAATAATCACAAGAAAGGAAAGCACATTGAGAGAAAGTATCACATCATTCGAGACATTGTTTCTCGTGGAGATGTGGTGGTAGCAAAGATTGAAAGTGCAAATAATCTAGCAGATCCCTTTACCAAAGCCTTGCCTCAAAGGACCATCGAGTCACATTTGGAAGGAATGGGAGTTAAATTAGTGCACAATAGTCTTTAGGGCAAGTGGGAGATTGTTGGGATAAATGCCCTTAAATCCTATTGTATGATGCAATGTATAATATTATGTATGACATTATATAAGAAATGATGTATGACTTAATATTGTGTTTAATAAAGTTACTTTATTCTCATCTAAAATAATGGTAACATGAATATACGGACATTATCAAATAGTCCATGAGATGCATAGTATGTAATTTAGTCACAGAAGATATAGATCACAAGTTCTTTGTAAACTCAGAATTTTAGTTCATAGTCGGTGATGAAATTGGGCATTTTATCTACGAAGACTATAATATATTAACTACGATGATTTGTCTTGATTATGGAAGTGGTGACTTCTAGTTGATATGTTGATATGTTTTGAGAGTTAAGACATATTGAATTGGACCGCTGTGAGATTTATTATTCTCCTAACGACTGTCAATTGAATAATAAATCTCACGACTTGTATTCACATGAACTCTTAATCTTGAGAGAATAATGGACCTGATCATGAAATGTAGGTTGCTTTGATATATCAAGAGTGAGATCTAAAGCAACGGTCAAAACCTCAGTATGTTGGGTAGCCACATTTAGTATTGATGGAACATATATTTTCAAGATGGAATTCATAGTCTCTTAACGGAGATATAAAATATTCCCTTGAGATAAGTTTAATGGGTTCAGTTATTCAGAGAGTTAGGCCTAACCACTTTAGTAAGACTAAAGTATATATTTATCAAATTGGATTTTATAAATATATGGTGAATAACTTAAAAGGATTAAACCGGGTACTCAAGGATTAAGATGTAGTAATTTACAAAGTGGCAATCTATATTCATGACTTTGTATTACTACGAATGTTTTATGAAGGGGTTGCATGTATAATAAAGTCTTGGGATATAATTTATTAATGAGGCCTAGAGTGCAATTATATATATATAGTGGTATTAATGGTAATTTTGGACTTGTTAAGGGTTGACAGAAAAGCCCAAGGCCCATTGGAGCTAGTGTCTTATTTGTTCCTTTTTGGTTCCACTCCAAACCACACACTAAAACCCAATTGGGAAGGCCCAAAAGGCTAGCCCAATTAGATAATCAGTTATGTGGAGAGAAACATACAGAATTTTATATAGAATGAAATGGTTTGTATGTTCATATGATTGATATAAGGAAGACAAACACTCTTTCATATTCTATCTAGAAACATAAAACTGTTTGAGAGATCACACATCTTGGGCATCAAGTTGAATTGGAGTGAAGATTTAAAGTGTTCTCAAGAACTTCTTCTCTTTAGTTTTGAATTTCACCGCACCAAGGTACACTTTCTTGTTCTTATATTCTGAAACTTACATAGTGCATGTTATCAATTGCGAATGAAGTAGATCCGTTTATTTTCCGCTGCGTATGTTTTGTATGCGATGCAAATATGTAATTTTCCATCAGAAGTAATGTGGAAGCTTTCTAGTGGCATGTACCAAAGCAAGTGCCATTTTCTCCAATGGGAGATACCGAGTCTCTAAATCAACCAAGGTCTTGTTAGTGTAATACACTTGCTTTTGTATTCCCTCTTGGACTCTTATTAACACCACACTCACAGCATGATCAGACACTGCCAAATACATATAGAGATCTCCTCGGGCTTAGGGCTTAACAGGATAGGTGGATTGGCTAGGTATTACTTTAAGTTTTGGAAAGCTTCACCGCACTCTAGAGTCCACTTAAACCCCATCCATTTGTTGAGCAATTGAAATAAGGGTCTACACCCGCCAGCCAATCTTAACACGAAACGGTTCAAGGCTGTTGGGGTTTATGCCCTAAAATTCAATTTATTGGCATGTCATAAATAATTAAATTGTTTAATTATATGAGACTATATATAATTGAACTAATGGTCATTATCATAATTCTTGAGATGCATTGCATGTGATTTATGTGATTTAGTCACAAAAGATATAAATCACAAGTTCCTTATAAACTCAAAACGTAGTTCGTAGTCGGTGATGAAATTAAGCGTTTCATTTGCGAAGACTATAACACATCAACTAAGATGATTTGTCTTAATCATGAAAGTGGGGACTTCTAGTTGATGTGTTGATGTGTCTTAAGAGTTAAGATATATTGAACTGGACTGCTGTGAGATTAATTATTCAATCAATAACTGTCACTTGAATAATTAATCTCACGACTTCTAATTTCATAGACTCTCAATCCTGAGAGGATAGTGAACCCGATCACAAAATGTAGGTTACTTTGATATATCAGAAGTGAGATCTAATATTCATGGTCAAAACCTCAGTACATTGGGTAACCATACATAGTGTTGAGGGAACACAAATTCTCAAGATGAAATCCATAATCTCTTTCCATAGAGACACGAAATATCCTCTTGAGATAAGTTTAATGGAAACTAGTTATTTAGGGTGTCCACTTTAGTAAAGAGTTACTAAAGATTATATTTATTGAAATAGGATTTCAATAAATGTGAATAACTAAAATATTAAACCAAGTACTCAAGGATAAAATAGTTGTTTACAAAGTGACATTCATTATGACTTTGTTCACTATAGATATTTCATGGATGGGTCAAATGATATCATTAGAGTATTGAGATATAATTTATTAATAAGGCTTAGAGTGCAATTATATTTATATAGTGGTATTAAATATAATTAATGGTAACTTTGGATTTGTCAAGAGTTGACTAAAAAGCCCAAGGCCCATTGGAGCTAGAGTCTTATTTGTTCCCTTTGGTCCCATCTCAAGCCACAAACTAAAGCCCAATTGGGCAGGCCCAAAAGGCTAGCCCAATTAGATAATCAGTTATGTATAAGGAGAGAAACATACAAAATTTTCAGTGGATGGAAAATGGTGTGTATGTGAGTGTAAGCCACTCTCTTATTCTCCCTTAAACACATACATGTAAACTGATTGAGAGACCACACTTCTTGGGCACTATGTGGAATTGAGATGAAGATTAGAGGTATTCTCAAGTCTTGGTTTTGAATTTCATCGCATCAAGGTACTCTTTCTATTCTTTGTTCTAGAATTCAAGGTTACATATTATCTCTCATAAATGAAGTAGATCCATATTTGTTACTTCCGCTATGTGTTTTTTATGAGATCTAAAACTAGATTTTCCAACAAAGGCTGTAAGCATCCCTGTGAGTTTTTGCACCTCCTTCGAGTTATTAGGAAAACTATATTGTTGGATTGCCTTGATCTGATCGGGATTGACCTCAATGCATCTGTAGGTTATCATATACTGAAGGAATTTCCTAGACCCTACTTCGAACGCACATTTACTGGCATTAAGGCATAGTTTGTGATACCTTAAGATCTCAAATACTTAGGCTAGATTCTGAACATGCTCCTCAGGAATACTCTTAACAACCATATGATCAATGTCTACCTCCATTGTTTTATCGATCTTATCTCTAAACATACGGGTGATCATTCGCTGATATGTCGCCCTTGTATTTTTTAATTCGAAACTGGTAGTTGCCTTCGGGAGAGATGAATGACATTTTCTCCTGATCTTCGCGGGCCAGGGCGATCTGGTGATGATACCCTTAAAAGGCGTCCAAGAAACTCATTCTCGAGTGACATGTGTTGCATCCACTAGTTGGTCAATTTTCAGTACAAGGTAAGGATCATTAGGGCATGCTCTGTTTAGATCTGTAAAATCAACACAGACTCTCCACTTCCTGTTCTTCTTCTTTATTACCATGATATTAGCTAACCTGTTTGGATAAAATACCTATTTGATAGCCCCAGCTTGCTTTAATTTCTCCACTTCCTCCTTCCCTACTTCCACATGGTGCCTAGCTGCTCACCTTGGCTTTTGGTTCTTGGGTGGAAATAAGGGATCCACATTTAATTTTTGCACTTTGAACTCCGAATCCATGCCCAGAACTTCGTATGGGCTCCAAGCAAAAACATCAAAATTTTGGACTAGTGTCAACAAAATTTCCACTTAATCCTTGGCAGGGAGGCATTTTCCTATCTGAAATATCTATCCTTGTTGGGCAAAATATGGACCTCAATTAGTTCTTTAGCACTTTCAGCCCCATTAGACTCCTCAAGGCATTGTAATTCCTATAATGAGCCTGACTCTACTTGCTCTTTTTGCTTAATTTCGTGATTAATCGCAGCCACTAAACACTGACGGGCCGCTTTTTGGTCGCCCCTCATCACCACAACTCCTTCCTTGGCTGAGAATTTAACTTTCACATGTAGTGTGGATGGTATAGCCCTTATGTCATGTATCTATAGTCGCACTAGGATCGCTGTGTATGGGGAAAACGCGTTTACGACTATGAAATTCACCGGTACCTCTTTCCCTTCAGCTACTATGGGGAGCCTAATCTGTATTTCTAGTATCACCATTTTTTCGTCAAAGCCTATTAGGAGGATATCATACTTCCTGAGATCTTCAGTCTTCAAACCTAGACCCTTGTAAAGATCAGGGTACATTATCTGAGCATCACTCCCCTGGTTAATCATAACCCTTTTCACTAGGAAACCCATAATCCTAAGGGTAACAACGAGGGCATCATCATGCGGTTGAGACGTACCTTCAAAATCGTCGTCATCAAAAGCTATTTGCCCTCCAACCGTCCTAGGCTTCTTCCTCGGATGGTCTAACATCAGGTGCTCCTGTTAGGTTGTAATGTTTAGAATTCCTCTCTGCCAGCTAGCACTTACACCAATTATCGTAGCATGAATGATCTCAATAACCCCGAGGGGAGGTAACTACGCTTCCCTTTGGCTCCCTGATGTCTGCCCCAATGGCACCTCCCCTTTGGCCAACCACAAACTCTGTCAAATGCCTGGCTTTAACAAGCTGTTCCATGTGGTATTTGAACGTCCTACACTACTCGGTGGTATGTCCCTTATCCCGGTGGTACATGTATTATAAACTCTGATTTCTCTTGGTCGGGTCCTCGCCCATCTTGTCGGGCCAACAAAAGTATGACTCATGTTTTATCTTATTATGCACGAGCTCCTTAAATGCCACATTGACTCCAGCTTGTGGTTCTGGGTTTTGTCCCCTAGCTTCTCTTTGGGGCCTCTACTGAAAGCCTCCGTTCCTAGGATCCTTAGGGTATTGCAGAATGGCGAGGGCCTTCCCTTTGCTTCGTAGCCTATCATTCTCCAATCTCATGTTCTTTTATTCTTCTTATCAGCTGATGCATATTCTCGGAGGTCTCATGGTTAGTGAGTCCCTCAACTCAGATTACTTAGGTAGCCCTAGTCTGAAAGTGTTTACTACTATCTCATTATACAACTCCTAGTATCGATTCGCATAAGACCGAAGAGTTTCCCCACTCCTTATTTTCATAGACAGCAAGGCATCAATAGGCTGGGGAGCCCGACTGCAAGTGATAAAACATGCACCGAACACCTAAACTAACTCGCCAAAGCTGTGGTTAGACCCTTACCTCAGATTATTGAACCACCTCATTATTGTGGGCCCAAGGTTAGATGGGAACACTTTACACATAAGTCCATCATTTCACGAATAGAGGGCCATAAGTTAAGTATAGTGGCTTACATGCTCTATTGGGTCATTTTATTAGTCATAACAAGTAAAGAGTGGGCGAGTAAAATGCCTAGGCATTTCGGTACGGACTATCTCTTCGAAGAATGGTGACTGGCCCACCCTCTGTAGGGTCCGGCTCATGGCATCAAGGGTGGTGCTGGGACGATTGCGCCTTTCTCTTCTCGGTGACTTTGAGCGATCCTGGACTTATTTGACTTATCCCTCGATGAAATGGGAATGACTTCAGTGAGAAGATCCTCCTATCTGGTCACTTGCAAATCCATGATCATAATCCCTTCTTCGGTGCCAGCCTTTCATCTTAAGCTCTAATTCTCTAATCAGCCTTTGTAGGCTCTCTATCTCCCGATCACGATCACTATGATATGAAGGCTCAGGTACATATAAAACAATTTGTTCTCCTTGAGAGGAAGCTTCGTTTGAATCCATCGAGTCTCAAGCCTGTCCTGCCTAAGATCTTGCTCTCTCCTTTGTTCCCTCTCCATTCTCCTAAGTGCCTGCTTCAAGACCTTCAACTGATTTCCTCCTGACCCCGTTGGTTCCGCATTTGCATGTCGACCCTCCATATGAGACACTGTCACGCTAACTTTATACCTTTAGCTGAGTAGGAGATTCCCACAAACAATGCCAATTGTGATGGCTCAGTCCTATGGAACGAAGGAATTGGGCTGACCCCCCAATTTACTTGTGTTGGGTTAAGATAGCTTGAACCCGGTAAATTAATTCAATTATCCAAGTTGATTAATTAGATCAAATTATATGTAAATATTAGAGGTACCAACAAATCACCGAATAAACTAAATGCAGTGGAAATTAAATTGACACAGTAATTTGTTAACAAATGGGGAAAACCTTTCACAAGGCAAAACCCCATGTTAGAATTAGTGCCCTTAAATCCTATTATATGATATTATGTATGATATTATGTATGACATTATGTGAGAAATGATGTATGACTTAATATTGTGTTTCATAAAGTTGCTTTATTCTTATCTAAAATAATGGTAACACGAATATTCGGATATTATCATATAGTCCATGAGATGCATAGTATGTGATTTATGTGAAAAGTCATAGAAGATATAAATCACAAGTTCATTGTAAACTCAGAATTATAGTTCGTAGTCGGTAATAAAATTTGGTATTTCATCTGTGAAGACTATAACATATTAATTAAGATGATTTGTCTTGATCATGGAAGTGGAGACTTCTAGTTGATATGTTTTAAGAGTTAAGACATATTGAACTGGACCGCTGTGAGATTTATTATTCTTCTAACGACTGTCAATTGAATAATCAATCTCACGACTTGTATTCACATGAACTCTTAATCCTAAGAGAATAATGGACCTGATCATGAAATGTAGGTTGCTTTGATATATCAGGAGTGAGATCTAAAGTAACGGTTAAAAATTCAGTATGTTAGACAGCCACATTTAGTGTTGATGGAACATATATTCTCAAAATGGAATTCATAGTCTCTTAACGGAGATATAAAATATTCCCTTGAGATAAGTTTAATGGGTTCAGTTATTCAGAGAGTTAGGCCTAACCACTTTAGTAAGACTAAAGTATATATTTATGAAATTAGATTTCATAAATATATGATGAATAACTTAAAAAGATTAAACCGGGTACTCAAGGATTAAGATGTAGTAATTTACAAAGTGGTAGTCTATTTTTATGACTTTGTATTACTACGAATATTTTATAAAGAGGTTGCATGTATAATAAAGTCTTGGGATATAATTTATTAATAAGGCCTAGAGTGCAATTATATTTATATAGTGGTATTAAATATAATTAATGGTAACTTTGGACTTGTCAAGAGTTGATAGAAAAGCCCAAGGCTTATTGGAGCTAGTGTCTTATTTGTTCCCTTTTGGTCCCACTTCAAGCCACACACTAAAGCCTAATTGGGAAGGCCCAAAAGGTTAGCCAAATTAGATAATTAGTTATGTGGAGAGAAACATACAGAATTTTATATTAGAATGAAATAGTTTGTATGTTCATATATAGGTGTAAGAGAGAGACTCCTTCATATTCTCTCTAGAACAAACACATAGAACTGATTGAGAGACCACACATCTTGGGCATCAAGTAGAATTGAAGAGAAGATTAGAAGTGTTCTCGAGTACTTCTAATCTTTGTTTTGAAATTCACTATATCAAGGTACACTCTTTTGTTCTTATATTCTGAAATTTACATTGCACATGTTATCTATTGCGAATGAAGTAGATCCGTTAATTTTTCGCTGTGTATGTTTTGTATGCGATACAAACATGTTATTATCCTACACCCCACCACTCCCAATAATCCACTAATCAATAATCAAGCGGTTATAAGTATGAGGAATCTGACCACTACCCTGACCTATCCCAAAATACTAACCTATAGTTGAAACTTTGCTCCAATACCCAATTGGACTTAATTTTGTAGTAGCCTTCTTTCCTTTGACGCACAAATCTCCAATTTGTTACTAACTCCTTTGCATGGATCCCAGTACGTGAATTATTCCAGCAACTTGAATGATTATTGTAGGCTGCAAAGTTCTTCACTTCATAAATGATAAAGATCAGGAAGCACTTGGTTACAAAACCCTATAGTGTACAAACGCAGTAGCTTCTCACAAAGTATATGAATTCTCGATCTTTGTAGTCATATGTAACGGCTTCTAAGATATGCCTTTTATATGATTAGGGTTGTGAGAAAAGAAACCCTAATCAAATAATACAGCATGGGTTGAATTTCAGGTCTGAAAATTCTGAAATCCCAATTTTTGATAGATCGAGCTTATGTCGAGCCTTTTCATTTAACCTCGATAGTAGTATCTATCTAGCTATCTGTCGAGCTTTAGTAAAACAACTTTTCTTCACTAGTTTCTTGGATCAATCTTCAAGTCTTAATACCACAACTTGATATGTATCAAACCCAACTTAGATCTACCCAATTTACAAGTGGAGTGCGTTTTGTCAAAAGATTAGCCAAGTACAAGGAAAATAGGACCCTAACAACTTAAATTATAGGTCAAGAATATATAACAATGAGAGACCCCAAAGATGGCAATGCAGTTTTTATAGGAGACAAATGAAAGTTTTTCTTTATCTCACTTCCTCCCTTAAATTCCTACATTTCCCAAGAACATCACAATGTATCTGCCCCCTCTCTATGAAATCCAGACTGGACTTTCTCCCCAAAAAGTATTTTTCCTCTCTACTCTCGTGTTTCTCTTCACTAATTTTTCCAACCTCTTCTCTCTCACCTATTGGTTTTTGTTTATAGACTTCCCTTAGTGGGATTTGTCATGATGAGAGGAATGTTTCCCATGTTGGTGGGTCACTTTGAGCTATATTCCTAACCAGATGAAACACGTTGTTTGTGATTGGTATGACTCTCTTGGAACTTGCACCAAGCGCCAATTGATGCTCGGCTGGCGGATTCCCCTAAGGCATTATCTCTTGATCTCGGCATAATAGGTGATACTCGATCAGGATGTAAGCTTGGGCCAAGCCCATCTAGGGAACATGCTAGGTGTTCGGTTAGTAAGCAAGGCAAGTTGGGCCTATTTTAGGAAACGTGTCTTGAGCTTGATACAGACCGATAGTTGTGTCCCGTATAGCTACATAAGAAATTTTCATTCCAAATAGCACATGATCTAAAGGCCAAATGTGTCATTTTTGAAATATCTTGAACAAACTTATTATTTTTCCCAAGTTTAAAATCCAAAGTTTTAAACTATAAAATAAAAACAAAAAAATTTTAAGGAAATAGTTGGAAATTTAATAATGGAGAAAAAGGCTAATAGTAAATAAGAAAAAGACCTATGTGCCTATGTGGGGTTATCAGATTGATGGCTTTCTGTACTTCTCCATTGGCCGCACTTGCCCAAGAAAGGAGAAGATAAATATTGTCTCTCTCTATCTTTCACTCCGAGCCCTATCAACTTCACCAACACCAACGCCACCTCCACTCTGTCTGTCTCTCTCTAGCTCAAGATCTTCCTTGCTTTCGGTGCTTTGAAAAGCAAATTTAAGGCTGCAGTTAATATTTCTCTGCTTTCACTACAGTAATACCCCCCCCCCCCCCCCTCCCTCTCTCTCTCTCTCTCTCTCTCTCTCTTTTTAGTTTGATTCTTTTCACTTGGATCTCTATTCTCTCTGTACAAAACAGACCTCGAAGTTCCGTTTAATTACAGCTTATCGTATTACCTTCTAGCTATAATTTTTTTTCTTTCTTTTTTGGGTGGTTGTATTTGTTTCTTAGTAGTAAGTAGCTTATGCTTTGGTTAAGTTTTTTCTCCCTCGGTTGCTTCCTCCGCAAGATCTTATCCAAGTCTGCTTAGAAATCAAGCTGAAATTTTTCCCAAGAAAGTGAAAGAAAATTCCCCAGAATTTTCCAGGTAAAGCAGTGGCGTATTTGTATAATAGTTGCGTAGCACTAAACAGTGCCATGAGCCTTAACTTCTACTCCACTCTTAACTCTCAAGGGCTGTGAAGAAAGAAGAAGAAGAAGAAGAAACAAAGCAAAACAGAAGAGCATTCGATGGATTCAAATACCCACGACAATTATCTCCCCCTACACCAACCCAGTTCTGGGTTATTGCGGTTTCGCTCTGCGCCGAGCTCGGTCCTTGCTAATTTCATGGAGACAGAGGCCGAGGTGAGTGCTGATTCTGATGCCAACAAGGCCAATTTCACAGAGGGCTCTGAGTCAGAGAGATTAATATCCAGATTTTTGAATTACGGTACTAGCAATACGGATTCAATAGCTATGAAGCGTGTGAGCTCCAACTCTCACTCCCAGGCCCGACAGCAGGGCTATTCTTCGAGCTTGCCTCCCCATTATCCGAGACAGAGTCTTAGCCCCACTGCTATGGACGATGATGATGGCTCATATGGGTTGGTGGGTTCAATGGCAATGGACCACGACGTGCAATCCAAAACGGGTAATCCAAATATCATTAGGCAAAGTAGCTCGCCTGCTGGTCTTTTCTCCCACCTCTATGTTCAAAATGGTATCGTTCTTTCACTTCCTTTCCATTCCATGTTATGGCCATGTAAACTAGAAAATGTAAACTGTCTTTTTGTTTTTTTTTAATCTAAGACGCTCATGTCCAATATGAGTTAGGGGAGCAGACAAAAAGGGAAAAACTTATCTCTGAAATAATTAGTAGTTAGGAACTAGCTTGAACTTCTGAAGATTTCTTGGCTAGTTGTAGTTTACCTGCAATGAAAGGTGTGGGAAATTTGGTTGAAGGGAATAGTAAAAAAATGGTTTTTCTTCTATAATTATATGCAATCTTATTGGAAAAACGTTTAATTCCCGTGTATTATATGTAGTAAACTAGTAAGGTTGTCAAGTATGTAGGGGATAGGAATTTTTGATGAAAAGTGAGTTTAAACGCTGGTAGGCATAGTGGCGTTTCACAACTGAGTAGAGGTTTTAGTTTCCCGGGGTTAGCTAGTAAAATTGGATTAAAAAAAAAAATCAATTTCTTATCATCTTCCTGCATTTCCTCAGCAACTAAAGGAAGTTGCACAATTGATTTTAATCAAAAGATTTAGATTTTTTTTTTTTTTTTTTTGGGCAAGTGAGACACATACCCAATGAGTCTTAAACCTACTATCTCACCCTTCATCTCATTATTATCGGAGGAGGGAGTGCTGGTTGAGAAATAGTTCATTGGCCAAGGATTTCGATTTTTGTGATAGATCCATTTGTAATGCAGCACCAGTCTGAGACATAATTTTGGGGAAATATTCTTTCAAACAATTAAGCTGGGAAGGAGAGTATTATATCATCATCAGAAGCTTGAATGATTACTAAAAGTTTCTCAGTATATTGCAGGCTATGCCATGATGAAAGGTGTTGGAAACTACAGTAGGGTCAATGGTACTAATGGAGATGTAAGTCCATCTACAGACAGGTTGAAGAGTCAGCTTAGCTTCTCACCAAGATTTCCTTCTTCACTAGGGATGTTGTCACAAATCTCTGAAATAGGGAGTGACAACCTTGGAGCAAATAGTCCCGATGATGGAAAGCTCGGTAATGGCAGTGTTGATGCTCAGTTTTATGGCCCTGGAGTCCCATACAGTTCTTGGAATGATCCATCACATTTTACAGAAAATTTTACTGTCATGAAAAGAGAGCAAGATGATGATGGGAAACTATTTGCTGCTAACCAGGTATCAGATTTGCCTTTTAGGTTGAGTCTTCTTGAAATGTTTTGTTTGTACAATTTAATCTGAATTTTGCATATAATTAGAATGGAGGACTGGGAAATCGGGTTAATATGTTATCTCACCATTTGAGTTTACCAAAGACTTCGTCAGAGATGGTTGCCATGGAGAAGTTCCTGCAATTTCGAGATTCTGTTCCTTGTAAAATAAGAGCAAAGCGTGGTTGTGCCACTCATCCTCGAAGCATTGCAGAAAGGGTAAAATTTTCACCTTAGTTATATGATTTTTCTAATTATTGATCTTTTGCTTAAATTATAAAAAAAAAATATCTATTTCAGAATATGATATATTTGTAGTTTTTATTTGTGGAGTCCATGAGGTGAACTATAGAAGGATGATTGTAAAGAGTATATTACTTTCAGGTAAGAAGAACCCGGATCAGTGAACGAATGAGGAAATTGCAAGAGCTTGTCCCAAACATGGACAAGGTAGAAATTTTCTTTCTTTATTTAGTGTCAATTATCTATTTCTCCTTGAAAAGTCAAAATTTTTTTTATTTTTTCTTCCTTGCAGCAAACTAATACAGCAGACATGTTGGACTTGGCTGTTGAATACATCAAAGATCTTCAGAAACAATTCAAGGTATGGAAAGAGAATTTGAACTAGAATTCCACATGTCTTGCCAAATAATCTGTCTTCCTTTCATGAATTTATGTATTTTTGCAGACTCTTAGTGATAATAAAGCCAACTGCAAGTGTTTAAGTATGCAGAATCCAGTCCAAAATCAAATTGCTTGAGTTGCTGCTGTACAGAAAATAAGAGAGTGACGGAAAAATGAATGGAACCAGTCATATTTCATTTATGTACCGAGCAATAAGTGGAGGGAGCTTAAAATAATTTCTTTTCAGTTGGTGTGACATAGAAAGTTGGTAGAGTTTTCACCACAAGATTCAGGTCCTTTAAGCCAACAAGGCTTCCAATTAGAGAATATATGAAATAATGGGAGAAGTTGTATAGGATATGTAAAAATAGTGCAATCCTAGTTTTATTTGGTATATCTTGTTTTTCTTAATCATTCTTATTAGTTTGAGAAGTGAAAAGTTGGCATTCCTAACATGAAAAATAGAAGTTTTTCGTTTGGTGCTGGCTTTGATTGTTCATATTCATGAAGCTTGGTCTATTTTAAATTCGGATGGGTGCTAGTTGGTTTAATTGGTAATGTCCTGTCTTAAAAACATGTGATCTAAGATTGAATTTCGTCTACACCAGAAGAAGAGGGGTTTAAGGGAAGAAAATGGGTTACCTCTTGTTGTGTAGTTTATAGCTTTAATGGACTCTCGTGAACCAAAAACAAAAAAAAAAAACTTTCGAGCTATCCGCACCACACGTTACTTTTGAAGTTTTGATCGGTGAAAGCCAACCTTGTTTTTTTATCTTTAGTGCTTAATAACACTATTTGACATGTCCATATATTATAGTCCCTTCTGTAATTTATCTTGTAACGCTTGATAATTCACTTCTTCTTTTGGTTGAGAGAAAGTTGGGTGCCCCAATGAATAATTTAGAGATGTCTTCAATAATAAACCTTATTCACAAGACCACCTATTAGTCGTGCGAGCATGGTTGTCAGATGTGGATTTTATGATCCTACAATTTTACGATCCTACCTTCCCAAAATGATCCAGATCTTTCAATGATCTTTGCGATCGTTCAGGATCGGTAAGATCGTACTATTCTAATGATCCCAAGCGACTTTTGTTTCTTGTAATTTTCTTTAACTTGACAGAAGGTTTAGTTGGACCTAGATGAAAAATAAAATCTTAATAGATCAAGTTTTTCCACTCTAATGTAGAAAAGTGTGTTAGTTAAACCTAAATAAAAAATATTCCAATAGAGTATCACGTTTTGAGGTTTTGGCCTCTTTAAATGATGCTTATAAATGGATATAGTAATGTATGATAATTGTATCAATAAATGTATAATTTATGTGATTATTTAACATACTAATGTGTATTTTTTTTTCTCAAATAATGTAGAATCTTACGATCTACGATTCAATTTTACGATCTACGATCCCACCTACCTTTCATGATCCTATGTAAGATCCCGATTTTGACAACCTTACATGTGAGGCAAAGTCAATTATATTGTTGAGAAAACCAATCTTATTTATAACCTAATCAACTTAGATGAGCTCTGTGCGTTTGTCTTTCTTCCTTTTTATTTATTTATTTATTTAAAGTTTTTCCTCATCTTAGTAATATGAAACTATATGTTATTTCCATTTTTGAGAGATACCTTGAATGAATGTCATATGATAACAATTATTTAACTAACCCACATGTTTCTTTTTCTTTTTTCAATTCTATCAAGGGAAAAAGTTATAGGCAGGCCACTCTTTGACCAAGGATGCCATGCAAGCCCCCCCCCCCCCCCCCCCCCCCCAAAAAAAAATTCTCTCTCTCTCTCTCTCTCTCTCTCTCTCTCTATATATATATATATATATATATATATATATATTGTAAAGAAAAACTGGTTTTGTATCTCATACAAAACATACAGCGGAAGCAACATACATGGATCTATTTCATTCATGATTGATAACATACACTATGTAAATTTCAGACTTTAAGAACGAGATAGCGTATCTTGGTGCGGTGAAATTCAAAACAAAAGATTAGAAGTACTTGGGAACACTTTTAATCTTCACTCCAATTCCACTTTATGCCCAAGAAGTATGGTCTCTCAATCAGTTTCTAAGGGAGAATAATTGACTGGCTTCACTCACACATGCACATCACTTCACAATGATGTCTCTTTTTTTCTTTTTATGAAAAATTCTGTATGTTTCTCCCTTTATAATTAACTGCTTATCTAATTGGGTTGGCCTATTGGGCCTTTCCAATTAGACTTTAGTGTGTGGCTTGGAGTGGGACCAAAAAGGATCAATAAGACGTTAGCTCCAATGGGTCTTGGGCTTTTCTATCAACTTTTGACAAACCCAAAGTTACAATTAATTATATTTAATATTACTATATAAATATAATTGCATTCTAAGCCTTATTAATAAATTATATCCCAAGACTTTATTATACATGCAACATCTTCATAAAATATTCGTAGTAATACAAAGTCATGAATGTAGACTGCCACTTTGTTAATTACTACATCTTAATCCTTGAGTACCCGGTTTAATCCTTTCTAGTTATTCATCATATATTTATGAAATTCAATTTCATAAATATATACTTTAGTATATCCTTATTAAAGTGGTTAGACCTAACACTCTGAATAACCAAACCCATTAAACTTATCTCAAGGAAATATTTTATATCTCCATTAAGAGATTATGAATTCCATCTTGAAAATATATGTTCCATCAACATTAAATGTGACTACCCAACGTACTGAGGTTTTAATTGTGACTTTAGATCTCACTCCTGATATATCAAAGCAGCCTACACTTCATGATCAGGTTCATTATTCTTTTAGGATTAAGAGTTTATGCAAATAGAAGTCGTGAGATTTATTATTCAATTGACAGTCGTTAGGATAATAATAAATCTCACAGCGGTCCAGTTCAATATGTCTTAACTCTTTAAAATATGTCAACATATCAACTAGAAGTCTCCACTTCTATGATCAAGACAAATCATCTTAGTTAATATGTTATAGTCTTCGCAGATGAAATGTCCAATTTCATCACCGACTACGAACTATAATTCTGAGTTTACAAAGCACTTGTGATTTATATCTTCTGTGACTAAATCACATAAATCACATATGATAATGTCCAAATATTCATGTTACCATTATTTTAGATAATAATAAAATAACTTTATTAATCATAATATTAAGTCATACATAATGTCATATATAGCATCATACAATAGGATTTAAAGGCACAAATTCTAACATATATATATATATATATATTATAAAATTTTATAATTTAGATCTAATAAGATTCTTCTTGGCCCCTAACATAATCCTCGGCTCTCTTAAAAAAAATAAAATTAGTCCAAATAACAACAAAAAATTAGTCCAAACAACTGCAACAACATCAAAATTTAGACAAAAAAAAAAGTCCTTAAAAATTATAATTTCTAGTGTGTAGTACACAAACATAATTATTTTATGTCATAATGAGAACTTATACTAAGGACAAAATTTAGATATATTTTCTCATGTGCAATGTTAGGTTCCTCAATTAAATTCCAATGCATGTCACCAATACAACACAAGCAATATATTTTTTAAGGAGAATTAAATTCAATCCATTATGTTTTTGAATTTAATTGAAGAATCTAACATACTATATTTAAGGAGATAAATTTAGGTTTTGGTTAAAAGCAATGAAGTATAAAATGGAAACCCCCAGCAGTTGCGGTGTTGAAGACTAACTTTGATGGGGCAATGTTTGCAGACTCTAATCAAGCCGGAGTTGGAGTAGTAATTCGAAATGAGTGAAAACAAGTCATGGTGGTTACCCATAAAATCACAAAACTGCCATTGAGCGAAATCCTAGAGATGTTGGTAACACGTAGGGCAGTTCAATTAACTTGGGTTTGAGCACTTTGCGTTTGAAGGTGATTCCGAGGTCATTATTAAGGCTTTGGTTGTTGAAAATTTTTCCCTTGCTAGCATCGGACACCTTGTAAAAGACATTATGTCTATTTCAGGTTTTTTACAAAACCCAATCCTTCTCTCATGTAAGGAGGCAGGACAATGTTGTGGCTCATGCCTTAGTTTAGAGAGTTAGGCTTTCTTTTCCTTTATTGGTTTGAATGGAGGAAGTTCCAATAGACATATCTCATTTTGTATCCGTTGATTTACTAGTTAATTAATAAATTGCCATTGAGTTTGGCTTCTCAAAAAAAAAAAAAAAAGGGGGTTTTGGTTAATTTATAATTAGCAAGTGTCAGTGGGTGTGTTAGAATCATTATTATTATTTTATATATTAAAAATAGCTAAAATTTATGTTTTTATGATTTATTTATCTTATCTATTTCTACCAAATTTGTTTTTGTTAGGTCTGTGATCTATGACTTTAAGCATGAGCACTATGGCATTGTTAATAGGCTTCTAAATAGACTTCCTCATATTGTTTTTATTTTGGATTTTTTTTCCTTCTCATTTTACTTGAAATAATAATCAATATTTTTGTTAAAATATCATTGGACATATAATGAAGTAAGAAACATAAGTTTTATTTGATTTGCAGGTTATGGGTAAGTCAACTACAATACTTGGCTTTTTCAAAAGAAAAAACTCAAATTATTCAAAAGACTTATTTTTATTATGGGTAACTTTAACTTGATTTATAGAATAAGATTTGTTGACGGATTCCTTGATTTCATACATTAAAAAGGGATTACTATGAATTTTAAAACAAAATCAATAATAGATGATTTTCAAGATTCAAAATAAAAAAAATTGAATTCCATTTTAATAGATTATTACTTTTTTTTATTTGTTAATACTAAATGAATACTGATTTAAATTTTTTTAAAAATGGTTCATCTTTGGCTCCCTTAATTGAAATCTTAACTTTGTCCTTGGAAATGGATAGGTACTTTTTAATTTCTAATTTTATGAATAATAATAATAAATAAATAAAGAATAACTTCTCGGTAAGTAAGTTTCTATAATTAGCTACGATTCTGAGGATCGATATCTAGGGACAGCATTTGGAAGAGTGTAGTCTCACATTTTAAATTTAATCAAATTTATATATAATTATTTTTTTAAAATAATATAAACCTATAAAAATCAATTATACCAGATTAGAATTTTCTCTACATTTTAACCAAATATTGGACTATGTTTTATGGAGAAAATTGGCCTTTGCCCCTTTCATGCAAAAATTTCAGCATTTTGCCCCCTTTCCCAAATTAATTAAGGAAATACCCCTGTTTTGAAACTCGATTTTCTCAAAATCGAGTTTCAATGTAAAACTCGATTTGTAGGAAATCGAGTATGGGGTGATCAAACTTGCATGGAACTCGAGTTCACGGAGCTCGAGTTCCATTTAAAACGCTATTATAGGGCTCCCTGAACGCAGCTATAGGTATGGGCAATCAAACTTAAAAAAAAAAAAAAAAAAAAAAACTTGCATGGAAGTCGAGTTCGTGAAGCTCAAGTTCCATTTAAAACGCCACTATAGGTTTCCTTGAACGCAACTATAGGTATAGGGTGATCAAACTTAAAAAAAAAAATATTGCATGGAACTCGAGTTCGTGAAGCTCGAGTTCCATTTAAAACGCCACCATAGGGCTTCCTGAACGTAGCTATAGGTATGGGTTAAAAAAAAAAAAAAAAAAAAAAAAAAAAAAAAAAAAAAAAAAAAAAAAAAAACCTTGCGTGGAACTCGAGTTCATGGAGCTCGAGTTTCATTTAAAACGTCACTATAGGGCTCCTTGAACGCAACTATAAGTATGGGGGCGATCAAACTCAAACTAAAAAAAAACTTGCATGGAACTCGAGTTCATAGAGCTCAAGTTCCAGAATTTTTTTTTTTTTTTTTAATTTTCAGTTTGTTATAACTCGATTGTCCAAAAATCGAGTTTTAAATTGAAACTCGATTTTTAGAAAATTGAGTTTCAAAACAGGACTATTTCCCTAATTAGTTTGGAAAAGGAGCAAAACGCTGGATTTAAAAAAAAAAAAAAAAAAAAAAAAAGGAAAAGCCCATTTTCTCCTATGTTTCATCCTTAAAAATGATTTTGCTCGATACTCTTTGCATAATTTTTTCTAGAAAATAAAAAAGGTGCAATAAAGGACTTTCCAATTCCATGTCATTGTCCTATTTTTGTCCAAATATGTACGATTTCGGAGTTTTGGTGCAGTAATTCTAGTGTGATCAAACTTTTGTTTGCATTATTGGACTTAGCCTAGCATATTTATCTAGCATGTTCAAAGAGCCTTACAGGCTGAAGACATAGAGCAAGAAATCCGGTTCAATTAATAGTGCTATAAGCACAATATATAAGGACGTATCAAGCACATCATTACTTCAAAATCATGTGCAATTTGACACGTCCATGATTGAGACCAAAAGCAACAATGTCTGTCTTAAAAAAAAAAAAAAAAAAAAAAATCTTTTTTCCTCTTTGTTTGACAATGATCTCCCCTCAATCTTAAAACATGCGCTAAAGCGCAAGGGTTCTATGATCTGTGTTAGTTTCTCCAACACAAGGTTCTATGAGGGTGTGTACTAGTGTTAGCACACATTCAAGGGTTTCTGCATTCTTGGCAAACAACAAGCAATCACAACAAAGTTCATTAATTTCCATCTCCATGCTGCCCAAGGCTTGCTACAGGAAGGACTAGAAAGTTCATTATTTCGGTGACTCGTTCCAACATGAAAAATATGATTCTCATTAGGCTAAAGAGTTTTGACAATGAAGAAATTTCTGAGGAATTTTGAAAATTTTGACCATGAAGGGATGTGATCCAATTTAAGGGAAGATTCTCTCCCATCTAAATCCTCCAAATTCCTTTGATTTTTTAGCTAAATTTGTGTCACTTGGCATTTACTTTATTTTGTGTTGTTTATATGGGGTTTTAAAATGCCACATATCTCATTCAGCTGAAAATTGATAGGAATAAAAGAATTTCCCAATTCGAGAATATTTTTTCTCTCTTACCAAGTCTCTTTGATCTGGATTCTTGAAGGCAAATAATGAACACTAAAACAAATGAGGGAAAAAGATGAAGAAGCTAAGTTATTCCAAGATGGTTTAACAAGCACAGGAGCAATGGCGGAGCCAGGAATTTATCTTTGGGGAGGCCAAACAAATTTAATATTTTTTCTTTGTATATATTGATTATATGTATATTACTAGTCGCTAATCCATGCGATGCACGAGAATAGCTACTGGATGAGTTTTAAGGGAGGAAAAACCATTATTTTTTAGTTGGAATAGTAAACAAAAATGCATGGAAAAAAAAAATCTGATATTGAAAGAAATAGCACAAAGTTTTATTACTTAGGTAGAAGAAAACAATATTGTTTTATTCATTAGTTTTTTGTGGGAAGGAATAAGAGATAAAATGTCGCATATATAGGTATATACAAGATATATATATATATATATACACACACACATACACACACACATATACACACCAAAAGGTGCATATTGAAAGGTCATAACTTTTCAAATTGGATATACCAAAAGATGCAATTTGAAATGTCAGAACTCTTCATATTAGATATATCACTATTAGTTTCTTTAAAACCTTCCACCCTCTCTTCTTATGTGTGTGTGTGCGCGTTAAAATACTTAGTATTCTAAAAAAAAAAAAAAAGATATACTGAAAAATGTCTATTGAAAGGTCATAACCCTTTATATTGGATATATATTAAAGATGTCTATTAAATGAAAACGTGTTTATTGAATAAAAAAATGGTTATTGATCGAAAATGTACCTATTTAGAATGAAAATATGTCTATTGGCCGAAAATGTGTCTATTGAACGGCCATAATTCTTTAGGTATAAATAGTTGTTTATATTCATTTGGTAACTTCTTCTCTTTTATCTTTCTTAAAAACACAAGAAACTTGTGGGTCATCTCCAAAATTTCTCTCTCTCTCTCTCTCTCTCTCTTAAAAGTCCTAATCTGAATGAAAGAATCTCATTTTGAAGTGCTTTCTCTCTCACGATCCAAACTCTCATCCTTATCACTCTGTTTCTGTCTTGCCTCTTTTTTTGGTACTTGTTTTTATTATTTAATCTATTTGTATTTAATCTACCACTCCTAAAAAGAAAAAAGAAAAAAAAGACAAAAACAGTTTTGGAGTTTGTTTTCTATTTTCGGGTTCCAGAAGGTTCTTGGTTCCACAGGAATAGATCTAGTGAATTGAAATGTATTTAGTCTGTGTCTGGTTTCTCTAAAAGGGCATATTTCTTTATGATTTCCTTCGGCTTCCTTTTTTTGTTTTTTGCTTTTCTTGAGAAATGCTTATAAGTTTTATTATTTTAGTTTTTTTGGGTGAAATTGTGAGAATCGGACACGCATGTGAGTTTAAGATCGCCGAACGTCAAGAACCAAATGACTTTTGAAGAATGAATGCTGGGTTTGAATTTATTTACCATTTACGCTGTTTTGGGGGTTATGTACGAACAAAATGAAAAGGCACAATTGTTTGGCATTTTTAAATGTAGGCGCGTGGCACTAACTCATATAGTCACGTGGCGCAATGAGAAGTGGTCAATAAAAAGTCACTAATCCGTGTGATGTACGGGATAGTTAAAAAAAAAAAAAAATTTCTACTATAACTTGGCTTTTAAAAAAAAAAATGCTATGGTGATGACTTCACACAATGTTGAACTGTAATTAAATATGCTATTCACCACAAATATAATCTATAATATCTTGCACATTTGTTTGCATAACAAACAGGTTGTTTTCACCTTTTTGATAAAACAATCTATGGTGGAGGAAAGAGATAAAATGTTCCATTGAAGGATTCATGATGAATGTCAACTTTCCCAACTTGTTTAGTGTAGAATGATGTTCTCTTTCCTCTTCTTTTGCACTACACTACATTTGGGTAGTGTTCAGCACAAAGGATTGCACAAAACTTCTCCTAATCATGGATGTTTTGGTTGTAAACCTATGCACATATCATAAAGAGTAAATCCTATTAGGATTGGTGCCCTTAAATCCTATTGTATGATGCTATGTACCTTATTACGTATGACATTATGTATGACTTAATGTTGTAATTAATAAAGTTGTTTTATTATTATCTAAAATAATGGTAACATGAATATTCGAACATTATCATATAGTCCATGAGATACATAGTATGTGATTTATGTGAAAAGTCACAGAAGATATAAATCACAAGTTTTTTGTAAACTCAGAATTTTAGGTCGTAGTCAGTGATGAAATTGGGCGTTTCATCTACGAAGACTATAACATATCAACTAAGATGATTTGTCTTGATCATGGAAGTGGAGACTTCTAGTTGATATGTTGATATGTTTTAAGAGTTAAGACATATTAAACTGGACTCCTGTGAGATTTATTATTCTCCTAACAACTGTCAATTGAATAATAAATCTCACGACTTCTATTTATATGAACTCTTAATTCTAAGAAGATAATGGACCTGATCATGAAATGTAGGCTGCTTTGATATATTAGAAGTGAGATCTAAAGTAACGGTCAAAACCTCAGTATGTTGGGCAGCTACATTTAGTGTTAATAGAACATATATTTTCAAGATGAATTCATAATCTCTTAATGGAGATATAAAATATTCACTTGAGATAAGTTTAATGGTTCAGTTATTCAGAGAGTTAGGCATAACCACTTTGGTAAGAAATTACTAAAGTATATTAAGATGTAGTAATTCACAAAGTGATAGTCT
Source organism: Lithocarpus polystachyus (assembly GCA_033629205.1). Lineage (NCBI taxonomy): Eukaryota > Viridiplantae > Streptophyta > Magnoliopsida > Fagales > Fagaceae > Lithocarpus > Lithocarpus polystachyus. Next base: position 26,904,110 of record CM066168.1, on the reverse strand, counting down.
AAATTAATGACTTTGTATTACTACGAATATTTTATGAAGAAGTTGCATGTACAATAAAGTCTTGGGATATAATTTATTAATAAGGCCTAGAGTGCACTTATATTTATATAGTGGTACTAAATATAATTAATAGTAACTTTGGACTTGTCAAGAGTTGACAGAAAAGCCCAAAGCCTATTGGAGCTAGTGTCTTATTGGTCCCTTTTGTTCCCACTCCAAGCTACACACTTAAGCCCAATTGGAAACGCCCAAAAGGCTAGCCCAATTAGATAATAAGTTATAAGGAAAGAAACATACAGAATTTAATAAGTTACAAAAAAATGGTATGTATGTGAGTGTTGGACACTCTCTAATTCTCCCTTGAACAAATACATAGAAACTAATTAAGAGACCACACTTCTTAGATGTTAGTAGAATTGGAGTGAAGATTAAAAGTGTTCCCGAGTACTTCTAAACTTTGGTTTTAAGATTCACCACACCAAGGTATACTCTCTTGTTCTTATATTCTGAAATTTACATAGTATATATTATCAATTGTAAATGAAGTAGATCCATTAATTTTCCGATGCATATGTTTTGTATGCAATACAGACATGTATTTTCCAACGATTGGTATCAGAGCAGTCTTCAATTTCCACTCTGTATAACATGATTTGTGAGTTTTGGAATTAGAAATAATAGTTTCATGATGTTAGAAGATTATATATGTATTTAATTTTTTGCATGGTTGTTGAAACTATGATTTGATAAAAACTGATATTGATATTATGATGTTGTTTATATTTGAATTTAAGTATGTTAAATTGATCTTTAAGGCTATAGCATCAATAAAATTCAGTTTTGATATCAAATTCTATCTATCATGATCATATGATGGTTGTTTATTCATGGAAAACCATTGAAAATTGTTTAGAACTTCCCTTTAAAAAACTGAAAACATGGGTTTTTTGCGGGTTAATTTCCCACGAAGATATTCGCGAAAAATGCCTCTGATGAACAAATCTTTTTGTGGGTAAGCTTTACTCGCGAAATAGTTGCGAGACAGTCACGAAAGTTTCTGTCTGAATTTTTGTGTTTTCACTTTTTTTCCTTAAACCATTTCGCGAGAAGAGATTAGTCGTGAACTTCTCGTGAAAATTCATTTGAAGGGAATTTTGAACTTTTTCTAATTGTTTTCAAATGTATAAAGTGCAAGGCTATGTGTAATTCGTTTACGCATGTTTTATAATTAAAAACCTGTAACTTAAAACATCTAGTGGGAGAGAGATACAAGGGTTGCATCTCACGGCCTCCATTGTCGGTTTATAGTAGTGTGATAAAGCATCTTGCCTTGGTGTATATGCCTTGCTCCATTCGGAGGGTGTTTAATTCATAGTACTATAGATTAAACTACTTAATGATGGATGATATGTGTTTTTACATTAAGAACGACCACGCTACCGTGGAGTTACTTAATGATTTACATAGAATTCAGGCAAAGGTGTACACTAGGCTAAGTTTAATGTTAACCTCCCTTCGGAGCTATGTCATTATTACTTAGAGACTAAAGGAAATATGGCATGTTATTAGTGTTTGATAAGAGTTATCATGATAGCACTAATAATGAGAATAGTTCTCAATTAATCATAGTGTTTATAATTTACTTGCTTCCAAGGAATTTTAAACATGGGATTGAGTTGTTGTTGCATATATTATTTTATGGTTTTATTAAGGTTCCATATTATATGCTTATATGCTAAATTGATAATGTCCAGTTTACTTATTATATTCATGTTTATTATTTTCAGATTTGATCATGGCATCATTTAGCTCACTTGTTACTATTCTTAATCAAAACAAACTGACTGGATCCAATTATGTTGACTGGAAAAGAAATTTGGACATTGTTCTTACAATTGAAGAGCACAAATATGTGCTTACTAAACCATGTCTTAGCTTTCCTTCATTAGATACTCCTCTTGAGGAAAAACAGTGTTATGATCGTTGGCAGAAATCTAATGAAATGGCCAAGTGCTGCATCTTAGCATCTATCTCATATGTTCTACAGTATCAAATGCAAGATATAGAACTAGCTTTGAACATTATGTTAGGTTTGAAGGAGATGTTTGGTGAGCAAGGCCGCTCTACAAGGCAAGAAACCATGAGACAAATTTATAGTACCAAAATGCCTGAAGGCAGTTCAATGAGGGAGCTTTTTCTTACAATGATCTCTAATCTGAATACATTGAAGGTTTTAGGTGCCAACATTGATGGAGAATCCCAAGTAAATATGATACTCCAGTCACTATCGGAATCATTCAAGGAATTCAGACTCAATTATAATATGAACAAAAAGATTTATTCATTGTCTGAATTAATGAATGAATTGGTAGCGGCGGAAGGCATTCTTGGTACATCTAGTGTTGAAGCCAATGTAGGTGAAGCTTTAACTTCTCAACCTAAGTCGAAAATTAAGGGTAAGAAGAAGAAGAAGAAGAAGAAGAAGAAGAAGAAGAAGGACTTCATCAAACAAAATGGTAAACAAATTGTCTTAGGGGTTACCAATAAAGGAAAGAAGATCAAAGAAAAGTGTTTCCATTGTGGTTAGAAAGGACATTGGAAGAGAAATTGTCCAAAGTTCAGCGCTGCCAATAATAAGGGTATGAAAAGTTCACTCCTCCTTGAAATATGTTTAGTACAAAATCCCACGGATTCTTGATGTGTGGATTCAAGTTGTATTAATTATATCTGCAATTTTTTACAGGGGTTCCAGGAGACCAGAAAGCTAAATAAAGGAGAATTGTTTTTTACTTTGGCTGATGGGAGCAGGATTCCGATTATAGCTGTTGGTATTTTTAATTTATGCTTTGAATCTAGGGTTTTAATATTGGAAGACTGTCTGTATGTACCTAATGTTCAGAGGAATTTAATTTTTGCAACTTATTTAGGTAAACATGGATATTGTGTTATCCTTAAAGATAATGTGGTAAAGTACATGAGATGCATAGTATGATGCTAAACCTTATTATGTATGACATTATGTATGATTTAATGTTGTGATTAATAAAGTTGTTTTATTATTATCTAAAATAATGGTGACATGAATATTTGAACATTATCATATAGTCCATGAGATGCATAGTATGCGATTTATGTGAAAAGTCACAGAAAATATAAATCACAAGTTCTTTGTAAACTTAGAATTTTAGTTCGTAGTCGGTGATGAAATTGGGTGTTTCTTCTGCGAATACTATAACATATCAACTAAGATGATTTATCTTGATCATGGAAGTGGAGACTTCTAGTTGATATATTTTAAGAGTTAAGACATAGTGAACTGGACCGTTGTAAGATTTATTATTCTCCTAATAACTGTCCATTGAATAATAAATCTCACAACTTCTATTTACATGAACTCTTAATTCTAAGACTATAATGGACCTGATCATGAAATATAGGTTGCTTTGATATATTAGGAGTAAGATTTAAAGTAACGGTCAAAACCTTAGTATGTTGGGCAGCCACATTTAGTGTTGATGGAACATATATTCTCAAGATGGAATTCATAATCTCTCAACGGAGATATAAAATATTCCCTTGAGATAAGTTTAATGGGTTCAGTTATTCAGAGAGTTAGGCCTAACTACTTTGGTAAGAAATTACTAAAGTATATATTTATGAAGTTAGATTTCATAAATATATGATGACTAACTTAAAAGGATTAAACCGGGTACTCAAGGATTAAGATGTAGTAATTCACAAAGTAGCAGTCTACATTAATGACTTTATATTACTACGAATATTTTATGAAGGGGTTACATGTACAATAAAATCTTGGGATATAATTTATTAATAAGGCCTAGAGTGCAATTATATTTATATAGTGGTACTAAATATAATTAAAGGTAACTTTGGACTTGTCAAGAGTTGACAAAAAACCCAAGGTCCATTGGATCTAGTGTCTTATTGGTCCCTTTTGGTCTCACTCTAAGCTACATACTTAAGCCCAATTGGAAAGACCTAAAAGGCCAGCCCAATTAGATAATTAGTTATAAGGAGAGAAACATACAGAATTTAATAAGTTACAAAAAAGTGGTATATATATGAGTGTTGGACATTCTCTAATTCTCCCTTGAACAAATACTTAGAAACTGATTGAGAGACCACACTTCTTGGGTGTTAGTGGAATTGGAGTGAAGATTAAAAGTGTTCCCAAGTACTTCTAATATTTGGTTTTGAAATTCACCACATCAAGGTACACTCTTGTTCCTATATTTTGAAATTTACATAGTAGATGTTATCAATTGCGAATAAAGTAGATCCGTTAATTTTTCGCTGCATATGTTTTGTATACGATACAAACATGTATTTTCCAACGAATCCTACTTTAGATAGATATATTATACAATCATTCAAACTAGCGTTTAACCCACACAATGCACAAGATCAATTTATGAATTAGAAACCAATCAACTTAATATATTATACTTAATGTGAGGGTAAAATATGGAAGGGAGTGGATAGTTAATTATTCAGATAATGATGCTAATGAGAGTTTTCATCGCCATTAGCGTTGAAGTACTTAAAGATACGCTCACAGGTAACTGATATTGAATCAATGCATTATGGATCATCTTTGCATACAATCTATAATTAATAAACGACAAAATGGGAAGAAAGAAAAGGTTTAAAATAATCAATAAACAAATTAGGCTAACTAAGTTGGAGAAACATGTTTCATAGAAAGAGAATCTTGTATTTGCTAATTAACCTTTCATGGTGCTACCAAAATACACAACAAAGATACGAAATTTTCATTGATCTAAATGCTCAAAAAAATAGAGAGAGTTGAGAACTATTATATCATTTAATTATGTGTCTCAATTTACTTCGTTTCTATAAGGTTTTGATCTTCACTACTTACATCAGCAGAAGAATTGCTAAGCATGAACCACCATTAAATTTTGGCTTCAAAAAGATTTATATGCTTATATAATAGTGGCTGTGAACATAAGAAAGTGCTGACCATTATAATAGTGCATTCTTCTGCTGCCCTTTACTTCTCTAGTTCCATCAATAGACTCAATCTCTATTTCATGCAATTCAGCCTCAACATTGCAAAACATTACTGTGTCTGCATATTTGTAAATATTCTTCCTCTCTGACCCTTTTTTATGTTCTCAATAATAATGTAATACTGAAATGATTACTTTAATTTAACTAAAATTTTTCTCAAATTTGAATCACAAACACAAACCAAAATTGAATAATACATATAATTATTCCACCATTTTTCTAACAATTCATGTTAAAAACCTATAAAAGGAAGCTAGACTAAGTCTTAGAATAAATATTAAAAAGTGGTGTCATATTGAAGTATATGCGTTATGGAAAATAAATGCAGGTGGAAATGTTTGTTTTAGTAATCTTTTCAATTAGGCATCACATTGTTTGTCCGACAAACTGAAACAATGACAAAAGCCAGAATCTTATCCAACCCATACGCACAAAAAATATAAGCTAAATATTTGATTTTCCTTGATATATATTTCCTAGGGATTTCTGTCAACTTACTTAGTAAATCTGCAGTACATGATGAGAGGTATAAGTTCAGTAGAAGATTGTTCCTGAGGGCGTATCTACCTTCTTCAGTAAGTGGGATTGTAGAGGTCTTCGATTTTTCCCTTCTATCAACCTTAATCAAAACCAATAACCCAAATAATCAAGCGTGTTACTGGATAAGCAGATAACAGACCAAAAAAAATTGCTAGAAAGCACCGACGTGTCTGCAGGGTCACCGTATCAGAGTCCAATGCGGCCCGACACGAGGTGCGGTGGACGACATCGCTGCTTGCGCGTCAGAAATTTTTTTTTTTTTTTTTCCGTTTCTGGATTCGCGCCAAATTGGGCCGATTTGGATCGTATTGGCCAAATATTGGTGTGTTTTAGCCGAAAAAAGGAAATCGATCGGTAAGAAAAAAAAAAAAAAAAAAAAAAAAAAAAAAAAAACCTTAAACCGAAAATACTGGTGGATATTGATACAAGATAGCCGCTGTCGCCATCACAATTTCATCAGCCTTAACCCCTTTCTTCTTCTTCTTCTTCCTTTCTTTTTTTTTTTTTTTTCGCCAGAGCCCCAGCCTTTTGTTTTTATTTCTTTTTCTGATAGGTTTTATTAAAATCCTTTGTTAACAACTTAAAAGGCTTTATTTTGTTTTTTGTGCCTCTTTGACCAAACATGTGAGCCACTGAGCCACATCTTTCCTTTTTTTTTTTTTTTTTTTCTTTTTTCTTTTTTAATGGGAAGCTACACCTATTTTAATACCTTCCACATATGTCTTTTATTTTGTTTTTGGGTTGACAAAATATGTGAGCCACATATTTTTTTATTATTTATTTATTTATGGGAAGCCTCTTCTATTTTAATACCTCTATCAATAGTTCAAGTGTCAAAAACTTTTGTGTACTTATTACTATCTATTTAATTTATTATTATTATTATTACGCCCCATTTGTTTCGATGGAAAACCTTGTGTAAAGATAGTTTTCCTTATTTTCTAGTGTTTAGTAGCATAAAAAAAGATGACTTAAAGGAAAACTATCTTTGGTCAATATAAAAAGTATGGCTTATTTTTAGAAATTGTTTTCCATTAAATTTTTTTGGAAAACAACTTTGTCTCACAATAAGCTAAATAAGGAAAGTTAGGAGGTTGTTTTTCAACTCATTTAAAGTTGCTACCAAACATTGAAATATGAGATAGTTTTATAGAAATTGCTTTTGGGAGATTGACTCATTTTCTAGAAAACATCATTATTGAAACAAACAAAATATTTTTTTAATCGCCGCACCCCACCGCACCTGCACCCTATTTTTTCAAAAATTGCTGAGTCCTGCACTCACACCCGTACCCACACCCGAATCTGAAATGCCCCCATGCTTCATAGACAAATTGGCTCGTATATCAATTATCAATAACACACCCAAAATGATAAAAATCTAAATAGATTAAAATGTTAGATTGCAAAAGAACTTAACTGTTTATTTTCAATCCAGTCAAAGAATTAGACAAACAAACAAAAACAGGAGAACGATATAATACCTATTTTCAAGGGCTTTAGCTAACTCCTCATACTTATAGTCCATCTCCATCTCTACAATATCTTTTAAATTAAAGCATGGACACAACAAAAATGAGTGAAAAAGATCATAAATTTATGTAAAAATTCAAAAATTTGGGAATTTAGATTCAGATTCTGTAATAAGAACAAAAAGGTCGGGTATTTTATTTTAAAGGTGCTATCTAACACAGAATAGATTGGATTTGTCGGGTTGTTTTTTCTTTCTTTCCCACTAACAAAAGTAGAGTATTGTTTAAGAGAAAAGTTTGAGTTGAAGCCAAGAGAAGAATTTTTATAGATACAAAATATTATGGACAATGCATATTGGAGTGGAAGAGATTGTACCTATTAAAGTCTCTGTTTGAGGCAGATTTATAATTCCAAAATGGCTGAAGGTACTTCAGTGAAGGAGCATTGTCTTAGGATGATCTCTAATCTGAATACATTGGAAGTTTTAGGTGCCGATATTAATGGAGAATCCCAAGTGGATATGATACTCTAGTCACTACCAGAATCATTCAAGGAATTCATGCTTAACTATAATATGAAAAAAAAGGTTTATACATTGTTTGAATTGATGAATGAGTTGGTAGCGGCGGAAGGCATCCTTGGTATTTCTAGTGTTGATGCCAATATGGCTGAAGCTTCTACTTCTCAACCTAAGTCGAAAGGCAAAGGTAAAAAGAAGAAGAAGAAGAAGAAGAAGAAGAAGAAGAAGAAGAACTTCACCAAGAGAGATGGTAAACAAATTTCTTTAGGAGTTGCCAACAAAGGAAAGAAGACCAAAGGAAAGTGTTTCCACAGTGGTGAGAAAGGACATTGGAAGAGGAATTGTCCAATATTTAAGGCTGCCAAGAATAAAAGTATGAAAAGTACATTCCTTCTTGAAATATGTTTGGTACAGAATCCCACAGATTCCTGGTGTGTGGATTTAGGTTGTACTAATCATATCTGCAACACTTTGCAGGGGTTTCAGGAGACCAGAAAGCTGAATAAAGGGGAATTGTTTCTTACTTTGGCTAATGGGAGCAGAATACCAGTTGTAGCTATTGGAGTGTTTAATTTATGCTTTGAGTCTAGGGTTTTAATATTGGAAGACTGTTTGTATGTACCTAATGTTCGTAGGAATTTAATTTCTGCAACTTATTTAGGTAAACATGAATAAAGTGTTTATCTGTTCTGGCAATATCATGGGCTTTATATTTTCAGTCCTGACAAGCATGAATTATATAATTTTGAATTAGATAGTAGCTCTCATGTAAAATCATTAAAGGGAAAGTTTCCTTCTACTAGTGATACATATCTATGGCACTTACGTTTGGGTCATATTAATTCAAATAGGATTCAAAGACTAATCAAAAATGGACTTTTACAGCCCATGGACTTTGATGGATTTTCAGTTTGCAAATCTTGTTTGGAAGGTAAAATGACCAAACGACCTTTTAATGCAACAGGTAAAAGAGCCCAAGAGTTGTTTGAATTAGTTCATATAGATGTATGTGGTCCTATGTCAGCCCAAGCAAAAGGAGGTTATGAGTATTTCATCATTACGGATGATTACTCAAGATATGGTTATGTGTACCTAATGAGACGGAAGTCCGAAGCCTTTGAAAAGTTGAAAGAGTTTAGGGTTGAAGTTGAAAATCAATTGGGTAAACACATAAAGGCCATTTGATCTGATCGAGGTGGCGAATACCTTCTTGGGGATTTCAAGGATTACGTAATTCAAAATGGGATTGTCTCCCAATTGACTGCACCTGGAACTCCCCAACAAAATGGTGTAGCGGAAAGAAGGAATAGGACTCTTTTGGAAATGGTTAGGTCCATGATGAGTTTATCAATTTTACCAATTTCCTTTGGTGGATATGCACTAAAAACTGCTATGCATATTTTGAATTTAGTTCCATCAAAATCTGTTCCCAACACACCTAAGGAATTGTGGAGTGGGTGCAAGCCTAGTATGAAATATCTCCACATTTGGGGATGTCCAGCACATGTGTTGAAAGGGAAGTCTGATAAGTTGGAAGCTAAAACGGAAGTATGCATGTTTTTAGGGTATTCAAAGGAAACCAAGGGTTATTTATTCTACAATTATAAGGATAACAAAGTGTTTGTTAGCACCTATGCCAAATTTTTGAAAGATGATTATCTGAATAATTTTAACCCTAGAAGTAAAATTGTATTGGCTGAATTAGATGAACCTGTAATTGAACAACCAATGGATGAAATTAGGAATGATGTGGCTGTATTGGATACACCACAAGACATTACTCATGAGATAACTAGTACACAGGTGCCTCGTCGTACTGGCAGAATTGTTCGGCCTCCTATAAGATTTATAGGTTTGGGAGAAACTTATGAAGCTATCCCAGAAGAGGCTGAATCGGATCCCTACACTTATGAGGAGGCAATGAATGATATAGATGCACATCATTGGGTCTAAGCTATGAAATCTGAATTAGATTCAATGTATTCCAATCACGTTTGGGATCTTGTAAAGGCGCCTAACGGCATTAAACCTGTTGGTTGCAAATTGGTTTACAAGAGGAAGAGAGGAATAGATGGAAAGTTTGAAACCTTTAAAGCAAGACTAGTGGCGAAAGGGTATACATAAAAAGAAGGTATTAATTATGATGAAACTTTTTCGCCAGTAGCAATGCTTAAATCTATCAGAATTCTCTTATCCATTGCTGCTCATTATGATTATGAAATTTGGCAAATGGATGTCAAGACTGCATTTCTTAATGGCAATCTTGAAGAAGAAATCTATATGATGCAACCTGAAGGTTTCACAGCAAAGAACCAAGAGTATATGGTATGCAAGTTGAATAGGTCCATTTATGGACTTAAGTAAGCATCTAGGCCATGGAACATCAGATTTGATCAAACAATCAAATCATTTGGTTTTGAAAAAAATCTTGATGAACCATGTGTGTACAAAAGACATCAAGATAAAGTAGTAATGTTCTTAGTGCTTTATGTTGATGATGTTCTACTCATTGGAAATGAAGGACTTAGGTGAAACTAACTTTATTCTAGGGATCAAGTTTTGGAGATCGCAAGAATAAGATGTTAGGTTTATCACAAACTAGGTATATAGATGAATGGTTTAGCATAAAAAACTCCAAGAAAGGATTACTTCCTTCTACACATGGAGTTCCTCTGTCTGATGACCAAAGGCCTAAGAATCTTAAGGAAGAAAATATAATGAGACAAGTTCCTTATGCTTTTGCAGTGGGAAGTCTCATGTATGTCATGCTATGTATTAGACCAGATATCTATTATTCAGTTGGCATGGTCAGCCGATATCAATCAAATCCAAGACTTAAACATTGACACGTTATAAAGCATATTCTTAAGTATCTACGGAGAACAAAAGATTATATGCTTGTTTACCATAGTGAGGATTTGATTCCCATTAGTTATACAGATTCAGATTTTCAGTCAGATCTTGATTTCAGAAAGTTCACTTCAGGTTGTGTGTTCACCTTGGGAGGTGGAGCCATTAGTTGGAAGAGTGTTAAGCAATCTTGTATTGTGGACTCCACCATGGAAGCTGAATATGTTGCTGCTTGTGAGGTGGCAAAGGAAGTTGTTTGGCTCAAGAAATTCCTTTTTGATCTTGGTGTTATGAAAATGGTGCAAGGTCCCATCACATTGTTTTATGACAATAGTGGAGCGGTTGCACAATCCAAGGATCCAAAGAATCACAAGAAAGGAAAGCACATTGAGAGAAAGTATCACATTATTCGAGACTTTGTTGCTCGAGGAAATGTAGTAGTAGCAAAGATTGATAGTGCAAGTAATCTAGCGAATCTCTTTATCAAAACCTTGCCACAAAGGACTTTTGAGTCACATTTGGAGGGTATGGGAGTTAGATTAGTGCATAATAGTCTTTAGGGCAAATAGAAGATTGTTAGGATATGTGCCCTTAAATTTTATTGTATGATGCTATATATGACATTATGTATGACTCAATGTTATGATTAATAAAGTTGTTTTATTATTATCTAAAATAATGGTAACATGAATATTTGGACATTATCATATAGTCCATGAGATGCATAGTATGTAATTTATGTGATTTAGTTACGGAAGATATAAATCACAAGTTCTTTGTAAACTCAAAATTATAGTTAGTAGTCGGTAATGAAATTGGGTATTTCATCTGCGAAGATTATAACATATCAACTAAGATGATTTGTCTTGATCATGGAAGTGGAGACTTCTAGTTGATATGTTGTTATGTTTTAAGAGTTAAGACATATTGAACTAGACCACTGTGAGATTTATTATTCTAACGACTGTCAAATGAATAATAAATCTCACGACTTCTATTTGCATGAACTCTTAATCTTGAGAGAATAATGGACCTGATCATAAAGTGTAGGTTGCTTTGATATATCAGGAGTGAGATCTAAAGTCACAATCAAAATCTCAGTATGTTGGGCTGCTACATTTAGTGTTGATGGAACATATATTCTCAAGATGGAATTCATAATCTCTTAACGGAGATATAAAATATTCCCTTGAGATAAGTTTAATGGGTTTGGTTATTCAGAGTGTTAGGCCTAACCACTTTAGTAAAGAGATACTAAAGTATATATTTGTAAAATTGGATTTCATAAATATATAATGAATAACTTAGAGGATTAAACCGGGTACTCCAGGATTAAGATGTAGTAATTTCAAAGTGGTAGTCCATATTCATGACTTTGTATTACTACGAATATTTTATGAAGGGGTTGCATGTATAATAAAGTCTTGGGATATAATTTATTAATAAGGCCTAGAGTGCAATTATATTTATATAGTGGTATTAAATATAATTAATGGTAACTTTGGGCTTGTCAAGAGTTGACAGAAAAGCCTAAGGCCCATTGAAGCTAGTGTCTTATTGGTCCCTTTTGGTCCCACTCCAAGCCACACACTAAAGCCCAATTGGAAAGGCCTAATAGGCTAGCCCAATTAGATAATCAATTAGTTATAAAGGGAGAAACATATAGAATTTTTTATAAGAAAAAAGAGACATCATTATGAAGTGGTGTGTATGTGTGAGTGAAGCCACTCAATTATTCTCCCTTGGAAACTGATTGAGGGACCACACTTCTTAGGCGTAAAAGTGGAATTAGAGTGAAGATTAAAAGTGTTCCTAAGTACTTCTAATCTTTTGTTTTGAATTTCACCGCACCAAGGTACACTATCTCGTTCTCAAATTCTGAAATTTACATAATGCATGTTATCAATCATGGATGAAATAGATCCATTTTTGTTGCTTCCATTGTGTGTTTTGTATGAGATATAAAACCAGATTTACCAACAATAGGCATTTACAACTCATGAAATTCTCTTCCAGGTCTAGGCCCTTGTGATACTTGCATAGGTGCAATGGGTGCAATCAATTGATAAGGATCATTTTTATGGATATTAGAAATTTCTGTAGTCTTAGAAATAGATCCTACATTCTTTTTAAACCTTGGTGGGTCATCATTCTTTATAGTGCCATTTTTTATTGCATCCTTAATTTGGGTTCCAGCAGCAATCAAAGCTTTAAAATTAGGAAAGTATTATGCAAACAAGTACTTATGGTATACAGGTAATAAATTCTTTACAACCATAGCTAACTGTTCTTCTTTACTTGGCCTATTCATCATCTGTGCTGCCTTGGCAATGAAAGTAGAGAAAGACTTTTTCGGCTCTTGTTTGGTGGTCTCAAGATCTCTTCTTGTTATGTCCACTTCTATATTGTACTTGTATTTCTTGTGAAACTCTTGGCAGATGTCCTCCTAACTTCTAGCTCTTGCATAATCTAGGTTGAGGAACCACCTAAGAACGGCTCCAGTCAAAGTGTTTTGGAACATCTGATCAAGTACTTCTTCAGTTGCACCTAAGGGCTGTATATCCCTCATGTACATATTTAGATGAGACTTTAGGCAACCTGTCCGATCAAACTTGTCCAAGGTCAGCATCTTGGACTTAGGAGGCAGTCTCACATTAGGGAAAAGTTAGAGGGAATCGTAGTGCATGAGGTCTTCCATCTTACGAGCCCTTTTAGAGCCCTTTTAATCATCTCCTCCATTTTGTTCATTCTCTCGTTGATCTTCTTCTCACTCTCCACGGTTGGTGGATCATGATCATCCTTTTTCTCCTTCGGATTACTCTTCAGGTTTTGAAATTGTTGCACCATACAGTTCATGTCCTCCTTTAGCTGGATTTGACTAGCTACCATGGATTTAAGTAGCTTTTGAGTGTTCATGAGTTCCTCGGTGTTTGGGTGTTCTCCCTCTTTTGCCATAGCATTAGGAGTTTCAGACTTCTTATGGCTTGAACTGTCTTGTAGGTTGAAGATGGGGTTGTGATGTTGCAGTAGTGGAGTTTCTTCTATACTTACAGACTTCAGTATGCCTTGGAACTGGAGCTACTACCTTGAGTGTCGGGCTTAGGTTCTTTTTAGAGCCTTCCTTCAGATCTTGACCAAATTCTCCCCTAATGACAGGCTTGGTCAGGTTAATCAAAGCTAAGTCTCCATCTACATCAATCAATTAACCAAACAAACACACGTAACATGCAATGCAATTTTAACATGGACCGGCCTAAGGGTATGTTCTAAGTCATTACGTTGCAAGGTGGGAACATTGCGTTGCGTGTAATGTAATGAACATTGTTGTTTCATTGTTTCCCATAGCTAGGACGTTACACCTCCCAACTTGTAATGTAATGAACATTGTGTTAGTCCAAATGGCATGGTTTGTCCTTTACAGTCAACAAGAAATGATCCAGCGACTTTAGGCTATGAGTTGGTGAGTTCACCACTAGGTACCCGAATCTAATGAAGATCAGTGATCCATGATTACTACCACCACAGGTTTTTGAAAGGGGTACATACATGTTGTTAGGACATATGTGATTTGATGTTAGGAACATATGTCAATATTTTATGTAATTGGCAAATCTTTGACAAAACGCACTTTACTTGTAATTGGGTAGATCTAGGATGTGTTTAATGCTTTATGGAAAAAGGTTTCAAGTTCAAGTGTTAAAGCCATGCAAGTCTGTCTAAGAAACAAGTGAGAAAGTGCTGCATTTTAAAGCTCGACAGCTGGCATCTATCGAGGTTTAAAAGTTGCTAAAGCCTGTGACTCGACAGCTAGCTTGATAGATGGCAATCTATTGAGGTTTATGAAATTTAGTTTTTCAGAACTGATTTCAATTCAATCCGTGGGTATATGTTTGGGCTTTCTTTTCTCACAACCCTAGACATATATAAGGATTGTTTTAAGAGCCATTACAGGATACACACTTGTCCAAGTTCATGCAAATTGTGACCGGAGACATAATTTTCCCTAGTTCATCTTTCTTCTGAAGAAGTTGCTGTATTTGTACACCGTAGGGTTTTGTGACAAGCTACTTCGTGATCTTCATCGTCTGGATGAACTAAAGAACTTTGCAACCAACATCCTTCTTAAGTTGGTGATTAAGTCGCGTACTAGGATTCATGCAATTGGTTAGTCACGTACTAAGAACCGTGCAATAAAAGGAGAGATTATCACTACAGAACAAGTCCAATTGGGATTGGGGTAAGGGTTCAACTGTAGGTTGGTATAAGGTACTAGGATTTCCTTTACTTGTAACCGCTTATTTTGATAATAGTGGATTCTCGGGAGTGGTGACCTTAAAATCACCAGTGGGGCTTTTGCCGTGTTGGTTTTCCCCATTTGTAAACAAATCATCGTGTCAATTTAATTTCCGTTGCATTTAGTTTAATTGGTGATTTGTTTGTGTTACTACGCATTTTGTATGTTAATTTGATTAATTTATGAACTTGGCTAATTAATCAATTAATTCATCACAAGGGGTCATACATTTTGGCTTATCACATATTGTTTGGATGGTACACACTATGACAATTAGGGAAAGCTTTTATCAAAAAATACATACAACAAAATATCATACAACATCTCCATAAACATCTATAAACAAACAAACAACAATATCATGCAAGACCATGCAAAACAAGGGTATGTATTTGGTCACTTAAGTTTAACACAAAGCTTAGCCCTTGACGTCCCAAGTGGAGTTGTCACTGTGAGAGACCGCCAAAATTGGGTGCCTCTTAAAAAAAGAGAGATTTTAGAGTGCTTTTTAGGGCACCTTTCTTTTTGGGTAAGTGGTGTGGAGTCGCCACTTATTTTTTTTTTATACAAAAAATAAGAAAAACAAAATATAAAAAAAATACATGATTGACCTGTTTCCTTTCATTGATTAAATAAAATATATATATATATATTTGAAAAATTGAAAATTACATGACTTTGGGTCCTAGTTGCAAACTACCAAATAATTACATAACTTTTTGTCCTAGTTACATTCTACCCAAAAAATAAAAAAATAAAAAAAATAAAGACAAGGCCTAGATCTACCTATCCAAAAGAACTAAATTTGGAGGCTAGGTTACGGAATGGGAAGGTGTTAGACACCCATTACGCCCAAATAGAGTTTGGTCTTCTAGACTCTTGTGACCAATGTACCCCTTTTATACGTGCTATGAATGACATGTTGCACATGTGGACAAAACTAAATCACATAAATTTATTTATGAATGCATCCTCTTCTTTGTTTAAAAAATTTCAGATCTATTTTAGTGATTAAAAAAAATTTGATTTTTGTTTATAGAAAAAATCAGATCTGTTTTTGATAACTTAAAAAAATGGTTTTGGAGAGAAAATTAAATTTGGGTTTATTAAATAAAACAAAGTCTTTTGGTTTTAAAAAAATATCAGATCTGTTTTTGAGAACTTAAAAAAATGGTTTTGGTTTATAAAAGATCAGGTCTGTTTTGTGACAATAAAAAAAAAAAATCAGATTTGTGTATTAAAAAAAATTAGATCTATTTTTATATGTGCAAAATAAGAAAAAGAGTTTTGGAGAAGAGGATTTTATTTGTGAAATAAATTTATGTTACATAAATTAAACAAAACAAACAAAACCATTCACTATCTTTTCCTTTATTTCAGAATCTGCTATGTTAAAAAAAGTCAGATCTGTAACTAAGGAAGATACAAATCAAATTTTTTTTTTTTTTTTTGGGTTTTGAGAAAAATTTAGATTTGCATCTAATGAAGATACAAATCAATTTTGTTTGAAGAAAAATTTAAATCTGCATCTAAGGAAGATGCAGATAGGTTTTATTTTAAGAAAAACTCAGATATACTTCTAAGGAAGATGCAAATCCATTTTTAATTTGAGAAAAATTCAGATCTACATCTAAGAAAGATGTAGATCCATTTTTTATTTGAGAAAAATTCAGATCTACATCTAAGGAAGGTGCATATCCGTTTTTTTGTTTGAGAAAAATTCAGATCTACATCTAAGGAAGATGTAGATCCGTTTTTGTTTTAAGAAAAATTTAGATCTACATCTAAGGAAGATGTAGATTTGTTTTTGTTTTGAAGAAAAAGAATTGTTAACATGTAGATTTTTGAAAATAAGAAAGAGATCACAACAATAAATAGGAATTAAGAACATGCTTTGACAAAATAAATCAGCAATTCATGTTATGGATAAATCAGCAATTCATGTTATGGAAACTTTAAACAACTAAAATAAAAAAAATAATCAAACATACATCATCACAATAAGAGTAGCATTAAGAAAAGAAAGGGGTAATAAAAAACAACCTCTTGCATGAAGCATTTCTTCTTCTTGAGAGGATGTTTTAGGATTCAAAGAAATTTATTCAATTATCTTTGAAACCTAAAAACCTAGTTTAAGAAAGAATACTAGAAAAGAGGGGTGAAAATTTTGAGAGTGTGAAAAGGTGTCTCTCCTAGAGTGTAAAAGAATGTGCTGAATTTTGGGATCTAGTCCCTATTTTTAGAGGTTGGAATGCTTAAAAAATAAGTAACCATGGGTAGAATGCGAATCAGGGCGTGTCTTTCTGTGAAAATGAAAATAAGAAAGAGATCACAACAACAATAAAGGAATTTAGAACATGCTTTGACAAAATAAATCAGCAATTCATGTTACAGATACTTGAAACAACTAAACTAAAAAAAAAATAAACAAACATACATCATCACAATAAGAGAAGCATTAAGAAAAGAAAGGGGTAATAAAAAACAACCTCTTGCATGAAACATTTCTTCTTCTTGAGAGGATGTTTTAGGATTCAAAGATATTTATTCAATTATCTTTGAAACCTAAAAACCCTAGTTTAAGAAAGAGTACCAGAAAAGAGGGGTAAAAATTTTGAGAGTGTGAAAAGGTGTCTCTCCTAGAGTGTAAAAGAATGTGCTGAATTTTGGGATCTAGTCCCTATTTTTAGAGGCTAGAATGCTTAAAAAATAAGTAACCATGGGTAGAATGCGAATCAGGAAATGTCTTTTTGTGAAAAAGTCAAAAAGGGTGTGCCTTATTGGCACCCAAAGAGAATTGGGCCAGAGCCCAAAAGAGTGCAATTCAACACTCCAAAAGTGCCGAATGGTACTCTAGGGTGCAAATCGCACTTTCGTGTTTTGGTGCATTTTGGACTCCTTTTTTAGGTTTCCTTGAGCCAAGCCTTGCACTTAGACGTGTTTTCAATCCGTATTCTAAGATTTTTATTTCTTTTCTAGATAATTCAGGTCTTTTTAGGAATAATTATCTTGTAGATAAATATCCTAAAATAAACTTTGATAAAGTTTAGATTATCCACGATTTTATTGTTATCCAATTATCCCTTTTATTCTTATGCAAGCAATCCTATTTTGGGCACTAATTGTCAACCAATCACAAAATTATTTAATTAATTTTAATTGTTTAACCAATCAGAAATAATTTAAATCAATCATGTGTGGTCGACTCTACCTAGACATAATGCATGCTGACCGTGCAAACTTGATCATGTGATATCTTTCAATCTGGTCCGATTTGGAAACCGAACACACTGTTGTGACCGTTAGAATCTCAAGATCATTTTTATGACATGTAATGAATGAATTAATGCATGTAATGCAATCATGATTTTTGAGTACATGGATGAAAATTCCAGTCATCTTCCTTGATTAAATCATAGGTGCAAAATCGAGTGTCTACATTAACATGTTAAGCTCTCAAAAACATCTCTCAACAAAAAAAAAAAAAAAAAAAAAAAAATGAAAAGAATTCATGACCCAAAACACACACACACACACACACACACACACACACACACTAAACAAGTCTAACTAGTTTTATATTTCAAAAATAAGTTAAGACAGTTTAGTGAGTAACATTAACACATGTATTTCTTGTGCTGGCCAAATCACATTGTATCTGCACATGTATCGAAAGTAGCAAAGAATCTACGTGTTGTATGTGAAAACATAACAAGAGTACATAAGTGTCTCATATTATGACGATTTGAGATATGAGAAAATCAATATCACTCACACACAATCATAACTGCTTGATGGGGACTATTATCTTCGAGGTACATCCTATAACTCCCACATCTCCTAGAAACACGTTTGCAACCTTATTTAAAAGCATTTTGATTCTTTTTGCTTTTAATTTTCTTTGCATATTTTTCTTTTTGAGCATATCATGCATGTGCATATAATGAAGAGAAGAAAAGAAATACCTAATTATGTTATGCTAAAAACATCACAATTTGGCTATGCCAAAGCACACATATGTTATTCATGATTGGCAGGCTTTAGTGGTAAGATGGTTATTTATGCATTTCTCTTAGGATTTTTTAGTCCTTCCTGTCAAAAAGAGCTATGAGTGTTAAGTACAAGAGATTACTTAATCGTATTCATCACAAACATGAGCCACAAAGCTCACTTGCTTAGTTGTGCATAGAAGTGCTCATATAAGCTACAAAAGATACAAAGTTTAGAGAACTTTGTCTCAATGGCCATCCAAGGTACACAAGTACGAATGTACACAAACACACACAATTTTTGTATTTTTTCTAATTTTTTATTTTATTTTTATGAAAAACAAAATAAAGCAAAAATTGAAAACAACAAACAAAAACATGTTAAACAAAGCAAAGCATAAAACTTGATGCAAATGCACGAAAGCTTGATTCTAAAAGGAAAAGAAAACAAGCAAGAGAGTCATTCTCTAGATAGAAAGAATTGAAGCAGAGGACAAACAGAAAGACAATTAAGTCATAGGATCCTTTATCACCCACACAGCACGAGTCTTTGACCATGAAGATGAGAAGGCACGTGTCCTAGTATGATTACTAAAGGACATAGAGGAATTAGAATTCCCCTGAAATTAAGTTGAAAAGCTCAAAACTTTTAATAACTCACGAAGACTAGGTACAGAGCGTTTAGAGAAAGGATGAGACCTATTGAACACTTGCTTATGAGGTGTTGACACCCCATTTTGCAACCCGCATTTAACCTCACAGGAGGGTAAAAGGGTAATTTGATGTTAAAAATATGCATCTTAATTTTGGTCACTAGATCCTTAATCTTATTTTACCAAAATGATCTTGATGTTGTAACGCTCAAATTCACTAGTCATAAGCTCTAATCAGACCATCAAATTGAAAGTTATCATCAAATCAAGTTTTAATGGCCGAGATGCACTATCACAAATTGAGTCCGACTATATGTGATGATGAATAATTGATTCCAATTGGTTATAATTATAATCAATTTGAGATTAATGATGTTTCATAATTTGATTAGTTAGGACTACATTTTATGGTGAGGTTGCATACACCTAATTAATTAGATAGTTAAACATTAATTATTCAATGAGTAATTTGTGCAATTATCTTTTAATTAGGGTAAATTTGGAACTAATTAAGTCTGAAATGGGAGTGATTGGAGCCATTTAATTCTAATTGGGACCTAATTTGGGACATATTAATGTTAATTGTGCTGAAACCATTTTCTAACAAATGACCTCTGCTCACCATTTCATCAATATCTCTCGGAATATTTTGAATCTATGAATGAGGTTAATTTTCCCAGAAACTAGACATCTGGGGCTTCAATTTGAGCACAAGAACGAGCCAATTCCTGTCAGAATTGAGTCAGATATGATTTTTCGAAGTTGGCTCTGGAATCTGTTACAGCAGCTACGGGAGAACCGAATTTGGCTTGCTCCTCACTCCCACCAATCTTTCCATTTAATGCACCAGATTTTTCCAAAGGCTAAAATGAGGTCTAGGTTCATGATTCTTTGTCAACCCTCATTAAATGGTCTTCTATTCATATTTCCTCTACCACTACTATATAAACCCCTCCTCTCATTCATTCAAGGACACAAAAAACCCCCTCTCTTCCCATCTCTTGAGTTCTAGTGAAGTTGAGTAGTCTTGTCATATCTTTGTCTTCCTGAGACTCAAGGTATGGAGTGAGAATCACTCTTCCTCTCATAACTCTTCTTTGCCTCCACCCTTAGAACCTCTACCAAGAGTCTCCTCCTCCACCATATGGATTTTGCATGATGGTATAATTTCTTTCCCTAACTTGTTTTTTGTGTTGCCATGATGAGAATTTAGGATTAAAGCATGATAGTAACTGTTTAAATTCTCTTGAATATGTTTGAATGTTCTTAAATGTTCTTATGTGTTCTTCACATGTTCTTAGTTGTTCTTCACATGTTCATGCGTAAACACTAGTTTAGATCTTAAACTCACATAAAAAATATGAAAAACATGTTTGTTTTGTAATTCTTTCAAATCCTTGAATTTAGGATATCACCATACACACACATTCACTAGAATCTATTTTTCAATCCATATGCAATGCTTAACAAACTGAATTAGGGTTTATCACACACACACACACACTTTAAATTCAACATGCAAATTGATTGATAACATATTGAATGATGTGATATGAATGTTGGCCACCATAGTCTAGAAGATCGGTTTCACCGGGCAAGGTGGGTGCCTAATACCTTCCCACCTTGTAACCTAGCCTCCGAACTTAGATCAAGGGTTGATAGACCAATGTTTATCCTTGTAATTTTTAATTTTTAGATTGTAACTAGGAAATAAAGCCATGTACTTTATCTTAAATTTTATCTAGGACTAAAGCCATGTAATTTCTTATGATCAATGTAAATTCAATTTCAAATTAATAAAATGAGGAATTATTTTTAAATTTAGGCTTTCTTATTTTTCCAATAATTAAATAAGTGGCGACTCTATTGTAAAACCCTTAATCTAAAGGGGAAAATATAACTAGTCGAACCTCCATTTTGAGAGGCAATAACACGACTCCACCCATTCACGTGGGTTTGGCCTAACACACCCTAAAAAAGGGGGCCGGAGGCGTGGTCTCTCACAGTGGCGACTCCACTGGGCATATTGAGGGTTAAGCTTCAATTAGGTTATGGTGGCCAACCATGTCATTTTTTGTTTATTGCTTTTTTTTGTATATAATATGTCTAATATGTCATTATTTTGCATGTCATGCATCATTTGCTTGAATGAAATTTATTTTATTTGTGTGCTAGCCCGAAAGCCCGGTAGTATTAATTGTGGATTGTGGTCTTCCTGAGACTCACATACCCAGTGGTGAACCTACCACCCACCGCGACAAGGATCATCATGGTTATGCCATGGTGGTTCATAGGGACAAACTGTACCGTTCGGACGAACGCGGTGCTCTTGGCATCACAAGTTGGGAGGTACGATGTCCTAGCCTGTGGGGACCTTTAACCTACCTTCTACCCATGTTGTAATGACCCATAGAACCTACCTTTAGGTCATTCCATGTAAATTGCATTTCATTACGCATTTGTTTGGCCGTTGGTTGAGCCATCATGACCCAAGTCCAATGCTTAGGCCCATCATGATTGTTTGAACCTTGTATGTTGTGAATGAATTCAATCCCAAAAGCCTATGATTGAACTCTACTTGAAATGGAAGCCCAATTTGTTTCTTGAATGAGTCTCAGCCCAAGACTTGAGCCCATCAAAGGTGTATACGCATGATCAACATCAAAGGCCAAAAGCTCACAAGATGCATGCCTTCCAAGTGTAAGCCCAAGCCATTTCAAGCAAATACCTAAAGATCATAATCATGGTTCAAGCCTTCCAAGTGCAAGCCCAAGCCATTTCATCACAATCAAGGTTCAAGCATCCCAGTCTCAAGCATCCTAAATGGACCAAGAAGAAGCAAGTGGCCCAACTTTGCCTCACTCCACATTTGGTTTGCAACATCATGGTTAAGTTTAAAGTTTGTTTGTTTATTCCATGTTTCTAAGTTTTTTTTTTGAATTCTAAAAATTCATGTAGCATTTGATGTACTTTGTTCATGTATATATTATAAAAAATTCCAAAAAAAAAAAAAATCAAGATTCCCAAATCTTTCCAAAAAAAGAAAAAAAAAAAAGAAAAAAAAATTTCAAATGAGAAAGTGTTTGGACTTGGGGCATTGGGCCTTTGAGTCATTTTAAAAAAAAAATCTTTGAACTAGGACCATTGAACTTCCTAGTGACTTTTTCAAAAAGACCCAATTTTTTTTTTCTTTCAAGATTTAAAAAAGAAAAAGAAAAAAAGAGTCTCCTTTTCAAAAATGGTACATGAGGATCCCTTGGACAAAACATTTTCTAAATCTTAATGTTTAAAGGCTTGAACAATCAATTTGTACTAAGAAATGATTAATTTCATTTGATCCATGTAAAGACCTTTGCTACTTGACTTAGAATATAAAAAGAAATGGTCTTAAAAGGCAATAAAAAAGAATCCATCCATCAGAAAATTCCAAGAATCCATGCACTCAATCCAATTTTCAAAGATTTTTTGATTCACCACATTAGAGCATTCATACTTTTTCTTTTAAGATGAATTTATTAAAAGAGCTTAAGTCACTATGCCTACAAGCAAGCATTACTAGGGATAGGAGGCCATCTTTGGTTAAACAAGATTATTCCCTAATACCTAGAACAATCTTTATCCATTGCTAGCCCATTTGAGCCTTTAAACACTTAGCCTCTTTTTTGCATGAACCCACTAAAATCTAAACTTAGGGTGGGAAAAACCAAAGTATGCATGCTTTAATCTCATTTTGAGGAGGAGTCAACCTTGTAGCCTTGAAGCTAATTGATAAATCTCTCCTAGAAGACATGAAAGACAAGTAGAGAATTCATTAGGCTAAAGACAAGAGATCATCAAAGAAAAATGAGGTTTCACACAATTAAGGAAAGAGAAATGAAATTCCATCAATGTGAAAAAAAAGAAAAGAAAAGAAAAGAGTGTTTGTCAAGTTGAAGAGCCTGAAATTCATCGTGCCAAGAGGAATACTAGATTCATCTAAAAGAAAGCTCATCAAGCATAGAAATGTGCAAGCGCATCGAGGCAAGAAAGATGTATAGAGTGTGCATCAAAATGACTTAAGCTAAGAAAAACAAGGGAGGCATAAGATCCCCAAAAAGTTCATTCAATCAAAAGATGAAAAACAGAAAAAAAAAGGAAAAAAAAAAAAAGAAGCCCGCTAGACTGAAAACCCAAAAGGGTAGTCTAGGCAAAAGCTAAAGCCAAAAAAAAAGGGGAAAAAAAAAAGCCCACTAGGCTGAAAACCCAAAAGGGCAATCTAGGCAAAAGCTAGGGCCAAAAAAAAAAAAAAAAGACAAAAAAAAAAAAAGAGAAAAGAAAAGAAGCCCGCTGGGCTGAAAACCCAAAATGGCGGTCTAGACAAAAGTTAGGGCTAAAGAAAAGAAGAAGAATAAGAAAAGAAAAAAATTGGAAAATCCAACCAAGTTGGAAACTTGAAGATGCAACCTAAAAAGAGAAGAATTTTACAAGATGAAAGTCTAGAGGTATAATTTAAGATGAATGAGCATAAAAACAAATGTTGATACAAGTGACCAATGAAGATTAGTGAGAAGATGACAATGAAGAAATGAGAAAACTCCTCCAATACTTGATTTTTGAGTAATGAATACTTGGGGGAACATCATAGGGAATTTTGAGCCTTTTATATCTTTCATTTCATAACCCAAACCCAGCCTACATTACAACCCATGAGTAAAGACCTCCTTGAAGTCTTGCTAATTGTAGGCACATCTTAAACTCTAATAATATCTTCTCTTGAATTAAAAAGGAAAATGCTTAAAATTGTCAAACCCCATAGGATGATATGTCTGATGACAAAATTTCTCAAATTCTCAAAACCTTAAAATGACTCAAAAGAACTTCCAAACCTGGAGCACTCTCCTTGTTTGCACCTAACAATGTGACTCATAAATATTATCACATTTCATTTATTGATTGCCTTTGGAGACTTAATCTGACAATGTTCAAAAGAAAGAAGCAAATTTTGATTACATGAGTTTAATGATCTTGATCCTTCATGATCAAAGAAATTTGTTTGGTTCTTAAACACTATGATTTTCCAAAATGGTTGTTCAAAGGATCACATCTTGTTCAAAAAAAAAAAAAAAAAAAATTCTTTTCTTTGAACTACTTCTTGACCTGATCCTCTATGAAAGAGGTATGTAGGCAGCCTTTCAAAGGCCTGGTCCCAATCACCCAAACAACCTTGGAGAACAAAGTCAAAACAACGTGACAAAATTGTTTGGGTGCATGTTAGGTTAAGCCCATTTGTGTTGCATCAAGCACGCTTAAACTTGGGGCATTGGCCTATTTATATTGTATATGAATATGCCCTTCTTGCATGAAAGCATGTTTTCATTTGAGGCACCAATCCATTTTTTGCAAGCATGTCTACACTAATTGTAATGGCCAAAAATGTTTTCATGATAATTGGTTTCTAACAAGCTAGAGAAAGAAAGCCTTTTTGCAGGAACCAACGATGACAGACCATGATCTTCTTTCATGTTCCCCAATGGTCACAACATCAAATGAACTCAGCTTCAATCTAAGCATGGAATATGCCTCAAACTAGGGGCATTGGGTAAGTACTTCCAATTCATTTCAATGAATAAATCCATTGCTAATTGAAATTTTCTTTTTGCAGGAATTAAGCAAGGACTTGTCTAGCAATCCAGATCAACTTCCAGCCAAAGTTATTCTCATTCAAAGGATAGATTTTTCAAAAAAAAAAAAAAAAAATCATCATGAATAAATCTTCATCACTTTTACTCCATCTTTTTTTCATCTTCTTCACTTTTTGATGATGAAAAAATCTTCAAATCTCAAAAAAAAAAAAAAAAAATCATCAATCAAAATTTTCAATTCCTTCAAAAAAAAAAAAAAAAAAACATTCAAGATTTCCAAATTTTTTTTTAAAAAAGAAAAAAGAAAAAAAAAAGAGATTTTTCAAAAAAAAAATTTTCATCAATCAAAATTTTCAATTCCTTCAAATAATAATTCAAGATTTCCAAATTTTTCCAAAAAAAAAAAAAAATCTTCATTAAATTCTTCTTCAGGAACAGAAAGCAATGATCCTCTTCCATATTCTCCAGTGGTGCCATCATCAAGTCAATTGTCCACCCTCAGCATTCATCGAAGTATGGAATTTGTCCCAAACTAAAGGCATTCGCCAGGTATGCCAAATTCTTTTCAATGAATAACTCTGTTACTAATTGAAAATATTTATTTTGCAGGTACTAGGATAAAAGGCCACCACACATCGACATAAACTAAGATCCAAAAATCCTAGGTCCTCTGAAAACATAAGCCAGGATCCAAAACCTTTGGTCCTCTGAAAACATGAGCCAAAGCCCAAAAAACCCTTGGTCCTCTGAAAACATGAGCCAAGATCCAAAAATCCTAAGTCCTCTGAAAACATGAGCCAGGATCCAAAACCTTTGGTCCTCTGAAAACATGAGCCAAAGCCCAAAAAACCCTTGGTCCTCTGAAAACATGAGCCAAGATCCAAAAATCCTAGGTCCTCTGAAAACATGAGCCAGGATCCAGAACCTTTGGTCCTCTGAAAACATGAGCCAACGTCCAAAAAACCCTTGGTCCTCTGAAAACATGAGCCAAGATCCAAAAATCCTAGGTCCTCTGAAAACATGAGCCAGGATCCAAAACCTTTGGTCCTTTGAAAACATGACCCAAAGCCCAAAAAAAAAAAAAAAAAAAAAAATCCTAGGTCCTCTGAAAACATGAGCCAGGATCCAAAACCTTTGGTTCTCTGAAAACATGAGCCAAAGCCCAAGAAAAACAAAAAAAAAAAAAAAAAATCCTAGGTCCTCTGAAAACATGAGCCAGAATCCAAAACCTTTGGTCCTCTAAAAACATGAGACTCTGAAAACATGAGCCAAAGACCAAGAAAAACAAAAAAAAATTCTAGGTCCTCTGAAAACATGAGCCAGGATCCAAAACCTTTGGTCCTCTGAAAACAAGAGACAAAGCCTAAAAAGAAAAAAAAATCCTAGGTCCTCTGAAAACATGAGCCAGGATCCAAAACTTTTGGTCCTCTGAAAACATGAGCCAGGATCCAAAACCTTTGGTCCTCTGAAAACATGAGCCAAAGCCCAAAAAAACCTTGGTTCTCTGAAAACATGAGCCAAGATCCAAAATCCTAGGTCCTCTGAAAACATGAGCCAGGATCCAAAACCTTTGGTCCTTTAAAAACATGAGCCAAAGCCCAAAAAAAAAAAATCCTAGGTCCTCTGAAAACATGAGCCAGGATTCAAAACCTTTGGTCCTCTGAAAACATGAGCCAAAGCCCAAAAAAAAAAAAATCCTAGGTCCTCTGAAAACATGAGTCAAGATCCAAAACCTTTGGTCCTCTGAAAACATGAGCCAAAGCCCAAAAAAAAAAAAAAAAAAAAAAAAAAACCTTGGTCCTTTGAAACACATGACCAGAATCTTCATATTTTCTTCACTTCAGGTAAGTATGTCTTGTACTCATCCAAAAAAAAAAAAAAAATTTGCATGCATGAACTATGTTTCGACCTGATCCTCCCACCAATAGGTACGTAGGCAATCTCCTTCGAGATTCGGTCCACATTTTGATCCACAACATGACCATCAACATTTTCATCTATATGCATCACACATTCACCACGGTTAAATACTGATTGCAAAGTTAGGTGTCTTTTTCATACATTGACATTCGCTTTTCAAGCTCTGCCAATGAGGGACATTCTGTTGACACCCCATTTTGCAACCCGCATTTAACCTCACAGGAGGGTAAAAGGGTAATCTGACCTTGAAAATATGCATCTTGATTTTGGTCACTAGATCATTAATCTTATTTTACCAAAATGATCTTGATGTTGTAACGATCAAATTGACTGGTCATAAGCCCTAATCAGACCATCAAATTGAAAGTTATCATCAAATTAAGTTTTAACGGCCGAGATGCACTATCACAAATTGAGTCCGACTATATGTGATTATGAATAATTGATTCTAATTGGTTATAATTATAATCAATTTGATATTAATGATGTTTCATAATTTGATTAGTTAGGACTACATTTTAAGGTGAGGTTGCATACTCCTAATTAATTAGATAGTTAAACATTAATTATTCAATGAATAATTTGTGCAATTATCTTTTAATTAGGGTAAATTTGGAACTAATTAAGTCTGAAATGGGAGTGATTGGAGCCATTTAATGCTAATTGGGACCTAATTTGGGACATATTAATGTTAATTGTGCTGAAACCATTTTCTAACAAATGACCTCTGCTCACCATTTCATCAATATCTCTCAGAATATTTTGAATCTGTGAATGAGGTTAATTTTCCCAGAAACTAGACATCTGGGGCTTCAATTTGAGCACAAGAACGAGCCAATTCCGATCAGAATTGAGTCAGATATGATTTTTCGAAGTTGGCTCTGGAATCTGTTACAGCAGCTACGGGAGAACCGAATTTGGCTTGCTCCTCACTCCCACCAATCTTTCCATTTAATGCACCAGATTTTTCCAAAGGCTAAAATGAGGTCTAGGTTCATGATTCTTTGTCAACCCTCATTAAATGGCCTTCCATTCATATTTCCTCTACTACTACTATATAAACCCCTCCTCTCATTCATTCAAGGACACAAAGAAACCCCCTCTCTTCCTAGTGAAGTTGAGTAGTCTTGTCATATCTTGGTCTTCCTGAGACTCAAGGTATGGAGTGAGAATCACTCTTCCTCTCCTAACTCTTCTTTGCCTCCACCCTTAGAACCTCTACCAAGAGTCTCCTCCTCCACCATATGGATCTTGCATGAAGGTATAATTTCTTTCCCTAACTTGTTTTTTGTGTTGCCATGATGAGAATTTAGGATTAAAGCATGATAGTAACTGTTTAAATTCTCTTGAATATGTTTGAATGTTCTTATGTGTTCTTCACATGTTCTTGGTTGTTCTTTACATGTTCATGCGTAAACACTAGTTTAGATCTTAAACTCACATAAAAAATATGAAAAACATGTTTGTTTTGTAATTCTTTCAAATCCTTGAATCTAGGATATCACCATACACACACATTCACTAGAATCTATTTTTCAATCCATATGCAATGCTTAAAAAACTGAATTAGGGTTTATCACACACACACACACACACACACACACACACACACACACACACACTTTAAATTCAACATGCAAATTGATTGATAACATGTTGAATGATGTGATATGAATGTTGGCCACCATAGTCTAGAAGACCGGTTTCACCGGGCAAGGTTGGTGCCTAATACCTTCCCACCTTTTAACCTAGCCTCTGAACTTAGATCAAGGGTTGATAGACCAATGTTTATCCTTGTAATTTTTAATTTTTGGATTGTAACTAGGAAATAAAGCCATGTACTTTATCTTAAATTGTATCTAGGACTAAAGCCATGTAATTTCCTATGATCAATGTAAATTCAATTTCAAATTAATAAAATGAGGAATTATTTTTCAATTTAGGTTTTCTTATTTTTCCAATAATTAAATAAGTGGCGACTCCATTGTAAAACCCTTAATCTAAAGGGGAAAATATAACTAGTCGAACCTCCATTTTGAGAGGCAATAACACGACTCCACCCATTCACGTGGGTTTGGCCTAACACACCCTAAAAAAGGGGGCCGGGGGCGCGGTCTCTCACATGAGGAAACAGTTTGAAACAATTAGGACGAGTGTGACTGGAAGCACCACAATGGTGACAAACATGAGTAGTTTTAGAGCTACTCGGCTTCTTGGAAGGAGGTCTAACCGTAGAGGTTGACAAAGACTTTAACTTAGGACAATTTGGCCTAATATGACCAGCAGTATGACAATGCTGACAAGTGGAGACTGATTCAGAATTTTTATTCACCGTAGGAGGAGTTTTAAACATAGGTTTAGAAATATCAACGTTAATATCAGAATTTTTAACTGTCTATTCTAGCAATATTAGCCTTCAACTCTTCATTGTTCCTTTTAAATAAAGAAATATAAAAACCTTTTTCTTTTGAGTGAGGCTCAACAACAAGTTTGACACTAGTTAATTCTTCAACTTCAGTTTTAGATTCAACTAGTTGCTCTTCCAAACTCTTAATTTTGTTCACTTGAGATGAAATTTGATTTTTAAATTTCTCATTCAAATTTTTGGCTTCATCCAATTTTGCAATTAATTCATCTCTTTCAAGTTTGACCTTTTTAAAATTAGCTTTTCATTTTGTAGAACATTTAAGAGATTTCACTTAAAAATTATAAAGCTTACAATAGGCATCTTGAATATCATCATCATCATTTAACACAAGATCATGCAAATCAAAACAATCAAGAGTTTCCATGACAACAGGGTTCAATGGATCACACAGTAAAGATTAAACCTAATCAGAGTGTGCCCGCTTTGATACCACTTGATAGGCCAAAAATGTATTGACCCATTTGGTAAATTAATCAATTAATTATCTAAGTGAATTAATTAGAATCAATTACATGCAATAAGTGTGGTAGCACAAACAAATCACCAACTAAGATAAATGTAGCGGAAAATAAATTTGACATAGGTAGTTTGTTTACGAATGGGGAAAACCACCGAGACAAAACCCCACCAAGTGAATTAAAGGTCACCACTCCTGAGATTTCATACGAAAATTATAAAGCTTACAATAGGCATCTTGAATATCATCATCATCATTTAACACAAGATCATGCAAATCAAAACAATCAAGAGTTTCCATGACAACAGTGATCAATGGATCACATAGCAAAGATTAAACCTAATCAGAGTGTGCCCGCTCTGATACCACTTGATAGGCCAAAAATATATTGACCCATTTGGTAAATTAATCAATTAATTATCCAAGTGAATTAATTAGAATCAATTACATGCAATAAGCGTGGTAGCACAAACAAATCACCAACTAAGATAAATGTAGCGGAAAATAAATTTGACATAGGTAGTTTGTTTACGAATGGGGAAAACCACCGAGGTAAAACCCCACCAAGTGAATTAAAGGTCACCACACCTAAGATTTCATACGAAAATTATAAAGCTTACAATAGGCATCTTGAATATCATCATCATCATTTGACACAAGATCATGCAAATCAAAACAATCAAGAGTTTTCATGACAACAGGGGTCAATGGATCACACAGCAAAGATTAAACCTAATTAGAGTGTGCCCCCTCTGATATCACTTGATAGGCCAAAAATATATTGACGCCTTTGGTAAATTAATCAATTAATATCCAAATGAATTAATTAGATTCAATTACATGTAATAGGCATGGTAGCACAAACAAATTACCAACTAAGATAAATGCAGCGAAAAATGAATTTGACACAGGTGATTTGTTTATGAATGGAAAAAACCACTAAGGCAAAACCCCACTGGGTGAATTAAACGTCACTACTCTCGAGAATCCACTATTATCAAAACTAGCGGTTACAAGTAAAAGGAATCCCAGTACCTAATACCAACCTACAGTTAAACCCTTACTCCAATACCTAATTGGACTTGTGATGTAGTGGTAATCTCTCCATTCAATACACGAATCCCCGTATGTGACTAACCAATGAAGCATGGATCCTAGTACGCAACTAACTTCACAGCAACCCTTTGATTGTTGTAGTTGATTTATAGTAGCTTCACATAGAAACACCAATAAGATCTTTAATGTTGGTGCAAGAGACTTTGCTTGGTTACAAAACCCAATGGCGTACAAGAAACACAGCAAGAACTCTTTCTTCAGTAAGTGGAGGTTAGGGTATCAAAAAGAAAACCTTATAAAGCTTTCTAGGGTTAGGTTTTTCTTTTTCCACCTCCTTTAAATAGGAGCTTAATGGGCTCTCCTATTCTAAATAGGTTTACACAAACCTTGGGCTTTCCTTGTCCAATAAGGATTATACAAACCCACAAACCTTGGGTTTTCCTAGTCTTATAAGGATTATACAAACCCATAATCGAATAGCCTTTTAGAATAAAAACGTTGCTGGCTATAGTCTGAATCCCATAAGCTCAATAGATCGAGACATGTGTCGAGCTTTAATGAATCTCGACAGATTGAGCTTTTGTTGAGGAGGTATCGAGACTTGCAGGTTGCACTTTTCTTGAGCAGTTTTTAATTAATTTTCATGTCTTCAATTTAACCACTTGTAATGATCATCTTGAACCTTCTTAGATTTACCCAAATATAAGTAAAGTGCATTTTGTCAAAGATTATACCAATTACATAAAATATGTCCTCGACACAATTCTCTCCTAAAAACACATAAAAAAAAAAACCTTTGATTTCCCTCTTTTCTCAACAATCAAAGGGTAGTGTTCTTACACTCTTATTCCTCTCCTTGGGCTTCGAACCATGGATTTTGAGGTTTAAAGGGTGTAGATGTAGCTTTATAGCTACAATCTACACCCTTTGCTTTATCCTTGTTCATAATATGCTTTATTGCTTTCCTTAGCATGTTCTTCGTTTTATCTTGTTTCTTAACATGTTCTATAGCTTTTGTAGCACAACTTGTTTCTTTTTACCATGCTTTAATGCTTTGATGATGTTGGCCTAGCCTTCTTGGGCTAGGGTATACCTAAATTTTGTGTTTGTGCTTAGATCCATGTGCCTATGTGCCTTTTAGCATGCTTAGGCTTAGACCCATGTGTTTATGTGCTTTTTACCATGTTCTTTTCTAGCTCCATGTGTTTATGTGCTCCTTGCGATGTTTTTGCTTAGATCTATATCTTTGTATGCTCCTTGCCATGTTTGTATGTCTTAATCTACATGTTGGTTGCTATGCTATGTGCTTCTAAAGCCTTTCTATCTCTTGTTATCCCTCTTTCTTGTGTTTTGACCCTTTTGGCAGGGTGTAGATCTATATCTTGTGGTCTAGGTCTACATCCATACATCTAGGCCTATATCAAAAGGTTTGGATCATTTCCTTTATGCATGTCTATGTTTGCTTTCTTGCTTCTATGCTTTATATCCATGTTTGCCTATTTAGATCTAGGCTTTGCCATGCTTTGTGCCTTTTGTGGGTTTGTGCTTGTCGATCTTTTGATGCCACTTGCTTGTTTGGTAGCATATGTCCCTCTTGTGCATCATTTGGATGTTACCACTTGTGCGATACACCTCCATGGTGTTGGTGTGCTTGATACACACCTTTCTCTACTCCATGTGATGTTTATATGCTTGCCTTGCTTGCTTTGTGCCACCCTTTTGGCTTTCTTTGCTTCTTCGCATCTTTATGCACTTACCTATTTGTTCATGCATGAGTCTGTGTGTCATCCATTCTCCAATCCAATGGAACTATGGACACTCGATTCAAACCTACATTTATCCTTCTAGGATACCTTCTTTCGTGTGCTTCACATGCTTGTTTGCCTTTGTTTTTTTTTTTAATCTGCTAGATTGTCTTTTAGCATGCTTTCCTTCCTATTTGTTTCTTTGCTTATTTGCTGGCTTGTTTCTTTTGTTATTCCATGTACATGCATGAAGCATGGATGCTTGGAGTAAGGGTGTGACCTCCTAGGCGCTAGTAAAAAGAGCAAGAGTGCAAGCAAGAAGATGCAAGCCCACAAAGGGCAACGTTCAGTAGATTAAAGGGCCTAGCCCCTCCTGAGTGGTTTTCTCTTTTTCCCTCTCTCAAAGCCTCTTCTCTAGAGCATGTATTAAGGTTCCCCCTCTCCTTGTACCCTTTATTTTTCCTGCTCCTTGCTTGTGTCGTGTTCCCTGGGTCTGGCAATGTATGTTTTACATTTCTTGTACCATGCTGGGCCATACCCATTGACATTGGCAATGTCTATTTATCTTCCTTGCTCTGTGTGATACCATTGTGCATGATATATGTATATATACATGCCTGCGTGTGTGTGGGTGATCGTGCACTTTGTATGATAGGCTCTCGTGGCTACGTGAGCAATCCTCTCTAGTCAGGACTGTGTTTGACCTTGTGGAATGAGTATGTGCTCAAGGCATTTGTTACAGGTGCATATTCATATCATACTGTGTGCATAGTTACTGCAGTGTGACCATCCTGATCCATGTCACCAAGTGACATCGGTTTTCCCGTGTATGCAACACATATTAGCGTGCTTAATTCTTTGAGGGACTCTAGCCCGTCCTAGCATGAGCATGTTGGCATGCGCTATATACACACAGGCATGAAACACTACTGGTATGCCATAGCGCACCAAATGTGAAACTCTTTCGGATTTTTGCCGTGAAAATAGGGCACCCCCATTGCCGTATTCTCACGTCGAAAGCTTAGTGAGAATAGTGTTTTGTGTGTATAATGCATCTGAGTTGAGGCACTGCTAGATTTCCACGTTGAAAATAAGGCAAAATGCTACTAGATATTTTCTATGGATATTTGGCAATGATTCCAAACACACTTGGAAAACATCGATTGAGACCACACCTTTTCCGAATCAAAACCTCAAAGCCCAATTCGCTTAAAGCCTTGAAAACTAATGCCAATAGCTCGTTTTCATCTGCCAATGTTCAAAAATTATGATTTTATCAAAATAAAGGACTGTCTACAGATAGGCGTTGTAGGGCCCCTAATACCTTTCCCACACGTAACCAAACTTCCGAAATCAAGTATTGAGATTTTTTACGCATCCACAATAGATTAGGAAAAATGACTTTTTTCTTAGCCTAGGATCGATAATAAAACCAAATAGAGTCAGGTGACCAATCACACATAGAAAAACCCAATGATTGGTGGTTACTTCACTTACCCTTGGTAATTTTCTTAAAATTGACTCGTATTCCAGTCACACACCCAAGGTACAACACATCTCCATACTTAAAGAGAAAGTGTGCGAGCGTCGTCATGATGGGTGGTCGAGTAGCCGAAAGGCGTCAACAGACTGGCAACTCTACTAGGGACACTTAGGGAGTTTAGCATTTAGAGCTTTTGATAAGATCCTAATATTTGGTTATTGGTTTTCAAAAACATTGAAATTGGCATTAGCTTCTGGGACTTTCTTTTTGAAAATTGCTTTTACAATATCCTAATAAACTATTTTCAAAAACTCAAAAAATTTCCAAAAAATGTTTTTCAAATGGTTTTCCAAAAACTGGCTTTGAGGTATTTTCGTATGTGTGAAGCCTTACTACTTTCCTAAAGCATGCTTTACAGCTTTCCTTCACATGTGCGAACCTAGGGTAGTAAGATTTAGTTTCTGCTACACCTTTATCTGTGCATATATTTTTGTGCTTGGAAAGTATTTCCCCTTTCATTTTAAAATGCATGACATCACCCCTCATATTGGGTCAAACCCAAACTCAGCAATGAAGGCGAATGCTGGATGCATGTACCCTAGATAGTTACTGGATGCCGAATTGTAGGCTTTCTTGGGTCTATGGGTGGATAAGATTATGCTGAAAAGGCCTCCTTGTTCTGCTCTATCCCACAACTTCTATAAAGGGAATGATTAGATGATCGAGGTCCCCCCTAAGAAAAGGATCAACCTTCTAGTTAAGTCGTGTCTCATATAATTGGCCTAGACTAAGTCAAAACCTGTGAGGACTAGGAAGAGCCAAATCTGAGTGAACATCCCAGCCTAGGGTAGGATATCCTTCATAAAATTGTTTTCAAGATGAGTTAAGGGGAAAGTGTCCAATTTTCGTTTGTAGGTTTGCCCTTTTGCTTACATCAAAGAGTTGTGCTCTACTCTAGGTTCTATCCATCCTGTTTACAAAGCATTTGTGATTAACCCCTAGGGAAAAGTCGCCCCATTGCTTACACATTCGATCATACCCAATCCCTAAGGGTTTCCAACCCTACAAGGACATGCATTCATACACTAATGGCTTTGTCATGAAAATGTGTATAGCCGGAACTCTGCACTATGAAGGACAATGCCAAGAGTTCAAGATCTTCTTCGAGAAGACAAGAC
The DNA here is from genome assembly GCA_033629205.1 of Lithocarpus polystachyus. NCBI lineage: Eukaryota > Viridiplantae > Streptophyta > Magnoliopsida > Fagales > Fagaceae > Lithocarpus > Lithocarpus polystachyus. Next base: position 26,868,848 of record CM066168.1, on the reverse strand, counting down.
CATCCAGAATGAATCCTTTTCATTGTCAATTTGAATTTCCTTAAATTGTAAAAGGCCCACTATTGGAGCCATTGTCTATAGCCCATGATTTGGGGGCATTGTAAAAAGCCAAATTTTGTAAGAGCATTGCTTTTCATGTAATCAAAGAGAAGGGTCCATCCCGTAATTTCAAGCATAATACAAAAGTTCTAGTTACTTGCCAAGCTTGTGGATTAATTCTGCATCACTATAGAAACTCACCATGATAAAAAAAAACCCGCTCAAGGGTTCAAGCCAATATTTTCAAAAATGATAGGTGCATTTTAAATGAGCAAGAACACGAGCTAACTTCATGTTTGTTTTGTATTTCCACATTGTCAATTTTTCGAGTGTATCCCATTCCTTTCTCATCCCTTTCTTTTCCTTTCTAGTATTATAAAGAGAAAAGATTTCTCAAAAGAAATATTCCAAGTTACCATCATGTCGTGATCCCATTATCACTAGGTCTTGTGCTAGAGAGATGTCTACTAGTGATCCTTCAGCTTCTGAAGTAAGTTTTGCTGAGTTCATGCAGATTAAAGAACAGATGGTTGAAATGATGTGCATGATGCAATAGTCGGTTGTAGGAGGGAATCGAGATTTATCTGGTCCCACTCTAGAGGGCTTTGCACCCCGGTATGAAAATGAGACTCGGCCACCACAAGATCCAAATCAAGGCCAAAACACATTGCCATTTGTCCTATAATGGGGTGACCAAGAATTGAATCCTCATAAGGATAAGACCTTAGTGTTTGGTTATGGTCAGGTCAAAAGTCAAGTGGAGACACTAACTTAGAAAATCCGTATCTTAGAGGGCTTCGGTGCTCGAGGAAATGTCGATTTAGACAGCCTGACCAATTTTCCTCTGGTCATTATGCCTTCCAAGTTCAAGGCACCCGAGTTTTTCAAGTATGATGGCATTGGAGATCTTTGTGCCCATCTGTGCATGTTCTATAGGAAGATGGCACCTTATGGAGACAATCAAACTCTACTCTGTCAAATTTTCCCTGATAGCTTGATTGGTCCTAGAGCCATATGGTATGTGAGATTGGAAAAGACCTTCAATTGGAGAGAGATGGCCAATGCATTTTTGGAGTATAACCAGTTCAATACTGAGATAGCTCCTGACTGCACAGTTTTTCAGAAGGCAAAAAAGAAGAGTGGGGAATCTTTCTATGAGTATACACAAAGGTGGCATGAGCTAGTAGCCCAAGTGCTTCCTCCCATTATGGAAGATGAAATGATCAAGTGGTTCATCGATAACCTTAAGCCTCCTTATTATGAGAAGATGATCAGTGCCCAAGTCACTCACTTTGCAAGCCTGATCCCTATTGGGGAAGGTATTGATAAGGGTATTAGGAGCAAGAAAATAGTCGATTCTGAGGATTTAAATTCTATGATAGAACAACAAGTGAAAAAGGACCAAGGGGTCTCAAAGGAAAGGAAGTTGATGTCCACATGATCGACAAAACACCTGAAGGACCAAGGGCTGCGATTTCTGCTTATATAGCCCCGAGTACCTGGCCTTATTAGCAACAGGTTCAGCTAGCCTAAGCACCTTACTAAGCATTCAATCATAGGGGGGGAAGGCCTGATCAACCTTGATATCCCAAGGCAGAGCCACCAAAATTCTCGTTGTTACCCATGCCTATGGAAGAGCTTTATGCTTATCTATTGGAGAAGAAGCTAGTGACTCCAATATTTGCGAAACCCAAAGACGGTCCTCCTCTGCTCGATTTTGACCCATCTAAGTAATGTGAGCACCATTTTGGGGTCGAATGGAACAATTTAGAAGAATGCATACATTTGAGACACTGAATCTCATCGACAAAAAGTTAGTACAGTTTGATAACATGGCCGGGCCGAATGTCATCACCAATCCCTTGCCTCTCCATCCAGAAGGGAACGTGAATGCTTATCTTTATAGTGGAGGAAAGGATCCTGGATTTCTCATCCCCCTCATTCCCTTGGAAAGCTATGCTATGGGCTCTAGCCTAAGAAATTCACATTGTTTAGGAGAACATAAGAGCCCTAGGTTTTGACTGGGAAGTTTGATTATTCTGTCACAGTGGGGGCCAATATACCCTATTTGATTGTTGAGTGCTCAGGGCACAAGTTCAGAGTTTAGCTGATTGTGTCATTATCTGGATTGAAAGAGAAGTCATGAGAATGAGTGATTGCATGGCAACCAGCCTATGCCTTCCAAATACCCAAGCGGGAACTAGCCACAGCTCTATGACAATAAAATCAAGGAAAGATTGGGATAAGTACTTACAAGAGCGCCTTTGTAAGGTTCCTTCAGGGATGAGGGCACTAGCTCCTCTGACTTCAATTGTTATCAAAGAGATTATCGAATCACTTATGGATTCATGAGTGCTAACTCCGAAGAAGGAACAAACCCTGCCATCCATTGAGGGTTTTGCTCATTTGATCTTATCTTTGCTTGGGATCGCCGAGCCATGTCCAGGATTTGTCTAGAAGGGAGCCCTATTGTCCATGCGATTCGAGGTTTGGATATTCTAGTTCTGCCAAAGTCTATCCAAGGAGACTCTAGGGCTTCTGGCCCAAAAGCTTTAGAAGCTGCTCTGCCTAGCCCAATCATTATCAGTCTAAAGTTGTTCTCCTTGACACCAAATCTGTAGACAAAAAAGGCATGGTTATCCGTATGCCGAAGCCCTTCCTTTACAAAGATAGCCATTGTGACCTATGGAAGTATGATGTGACTTTAATCTCCACCCGAACTGGAAAGGAAGATGTTTGCTCTAATATCTCTTCAGGCCTAGCAGGACTTACCAGGATTGGTCGATGTTATACTCTTGAGGAATTAGAAAAAGGAGGAAAGAGATTGTTAAGAGCAAAACTGAGCTAGTCAAGAATAGGGTCACCACTAAAGAAGTTGAGGAATTCTTGAAAACCATCCGAAAGGCCAATTATAGTGTGTGATAGGCCAAGAATGTATTGACCCCTTATGATGAATTAATTGATTAATTAGCCAAGTTTATTAATTAATCAAATTAACATGCAAATGCATGGTAGCACAAATAAATCACCAATTAAACTAAGTATGCAACGGAAAATAAATTGACAGGGTGATTTGTTTACGAATGGGGAAAACCTACAAGGCTAAAACCCCACCGGGTGGTTTTAAGGTCACCACTCTCGAGAATCCACTATTATCACAATAAGCAGTTACAAGTAAAGGAATCCCAATACCTTATACTAACCTACAGTTGAATCCTTACCCTAATACATAATTGGACTTGTTCTGTAGTGACAATCTCTCCTTGTAATGCACTGCTCTCAGTACGTGACTAACCAATTGCGCGGATCCCAGTACGCAACTTCAATCACCAACTAGAAAAGGTTGTTGGCTGCAAAGTTCTTTAGTTCATCCCAACAAGATGCTTAGTCACAAAACCCAACGGTGTACAAACACAGCAACTTCTTCACAAGAATGATGAACTAGGGCAAAACTCTGTCTCCAGTCACAATTTGCTTGAACAAACTTTGCTTAACACTTTTGCAACTTGTGTCCACTTTGACGGCCCTTAAAATAATCCTTTTATATGTCTAGGGTTGTGAGAAAAGAAAGCCCAAACACATAATCACGGATTAGAAGAAAACAGATCAGAAATTTTATTTTTCTTAAACCTCGACAGATAGCATCTATCAAGCTGCTGTCAAGCCTCGGGGCTGAACAACTCTTTAAACCTCGACAGATGTCTAGCTGTTGAGCTTTAATGACAGGCACTTTCTTGGCTTGAATCTTGGATAGACTTGCATGGCTTCAACACTTGATTTTGAAACAAAGTTTCTTGAAGTATTAAACACATCCTAGATGTACCAATTACAAGTGCATTTTGTCAAAGAATTAGCCAATTACATAAAATAGTGACATATGTTCCTAACAAGTGAATCACATATGTCCTAACAGTGTGATTCAGTAGTTGAACAAATCTTCAGCTTAGATTTCTATATTAACCTTATTGTTATCTTCCGAGGTCCATCATGAAGCTCTATTGAAGGTGTTGAAGGATACGCATGTTCCTACCGGTATTACAAACTCCTCCTTCAAGGGTATGGTATCATTAGTATTCCCCACTAACCAAGTCTCCTTTTCAGATGATGAGTTGCCTCCAGAAGGAAAATATCATACTTTGGCTATGTATATCGTGGTTAAATGTGATGACATGATTGTTGCAAGGGCGTTAATTGACAATGGATCAACCTTGAATGTTTGCCCGATGGCCACTCTTGAGTGCCTAAAGGTGGATATGTTTCTTATTTGACCTAGCACTATGATTATCGGGGCCTTTGACAGAACGCGTTGCGAAGTGCAAGGCGAAATCGAGCTAATGATTGAGATTAGCTTAAGATTCTTCATGGTCAGCTTCCAAGTGATTCAAGTGATTAAAGTGGACTCTCCATACAATATGCTTTTAGGGAGGCCCTAGTTACATACAGCAAGTTCAGTCACGTCTACCCTTCATCGGAGACTCAAGTTCATCTCCGAGAATCAGTTGATCTCTATTATAGCTGAAAAGCCCATGACTACCGATGCCAATGCCTTCCTTGAAGTGTCTTTCTATAGCTTCGACAAGATGCACTTTATGTAATTGGCTAATCCTTTGACAAGATGCATTTTACTTGTAATTGGGTAGATCTAGGATGGATTTAGTACTTCATGTAACAAGTGTTCAAGTTAAATACTGAAGCCATGCAACTCTAACCAAGAAACAAGTGAAGAATGTGCTGCTCATTAAAGCTAGACAGAATCCTTTCTATCGAGAATTGCTATTGAAGCTCAACACAAGTTGTATTTGTCGAGAATTACAAAATTAGGTTTTCTAGATCTGATTTCACGCATATCATTGAGTATTTGTGTAGGGCTTATTTTCTCACAACCTTAGACATATATAAGGATTATTTTAAGAGTCATCACAATGGATGCAAGGTGTTGAAAATTGAATACACGCATATTGTGATCGGAAGCAGAAATTTCTCTAGTTCATCATATTCTCTGTAGAAGCTACTGCGTCTTACGCCAAGGGTTTTGTGACCAAGGAGCTTCCTAATCTTCATTGTTGATGAACTGAAGTGTTGGGGTTTATGAGCTAAAATCCAATTTATTGGCATGTCATAAATAATTAAATTGTTTAATTATTTGAGACTATTTATAACTGAACTAATAGGACATTATCTTAGTCCATAAGATGCATCGTATGTGATTTATGTGATTTAGTCATAGAAGATATAAATCACAAGTTCTTTGTAAACTCAGAATTTTAGTTTGTAGTCGGTGATGAAATTGGACGTTTCATCTGTGAAGACTATAACATATCAACTAAGATGATTTGTCTTGATCATGGAAATGGAGATTTCTAGTTGGTATGTTGATATGTTTTAAGAGTTAAGACATATTGAACTGGACCGCTGTGAGATTTATTATTCTCCTAACGACTGTCAAATGAATAATAAATCTCACAACTTCTATTTACATCAACTCTAAATCTTGAGAGAGTAATGGATCTGATCATGAGATGTAGGTTGCTTTGATATATCAGGAGTGAGATCTATAAGTTACGGTCAAAACCTCAGTATGTTGGTCAGCCGAATTTAGTGTTGATGGAACGTATATTCTCAAGACGGAATTCATAATCTCTTAACGGAGATATAAAATATTCCTTTGAGATAAGTTTAATGGGTTTGGTTATTCAAAGAATTGGGTCCAACCACTTTAGTAAGGAGTTACTAAAGTATATATTTATAGAATTGGATTTCATAAATATATGATGAATAACATTAAGGATTAAACTGGGTACTTAAGGATTAAGAAGTAGTAATCTCCAAAGTGGCAGTCTACATTCATGACTTTGTATTACTACGAATATTTTAATGAAGGGGTTGCATGTATAATAAAGTCTTGAGATATAATTTATTAATAAGGCCTAGAGTGCAATTATATTCATATAGTGGTATTGAATATAATTAATGGTAACTTTGGACTTGTCAAGAGTTGACAGAAAAGCTCAAGGCCCATTGGAGCTAGAGTCTTATTTATTTCCTTTTGGTCCCACTCCAAGCCACACATTAGAGCCCAATTGGAATGGCCCAAAAGGCTAGCCCAATTAGATAATCAGTTGTATATAAGGAGGGAAACATACAGAATTTCATAAGTCCTTTGATGAGTCTTTTTATAAGTGTTTTTCATCAAGATTACACAAGGAATGAAATGGTTTGTATGTGACTGTTGGACACTCCCTTATTCTCTCCTTGGAAACTGATTGAGAGACCACACATCTTGGGCATTAAGTGGAATTGGAGTGAGGATTAAAAGTCTTCCCAAGAACTTCTGATCTTTGGTTTTGAATTTCACCGCACCAAGGTACGCTTTCTTGTTCTTAAATTCTAAAACTTTCATAGTACATGTTATCAATTGCGAATGAAGTAGATCCGTTAATTTTTCGCAGCGTATGTTTTGTATGTGATACGAACATGTACGTTCATTTTGAATATGTATAACATGTTTTGTGAGTTTTGGAATTAGAGATAATAGTTTCTGTATGTTAGAAGATTATCTATGTATTTAATTTTCTGCATGGTAGTTGAAACTATGATTTTATAAAAACTGATATTGATGTTATGATGTTGTTTAAATCTGAATTTAAGTATGTTAAATTCATTTTTAAGGCTATAGCATCAATGGAATTCAGTTTTGATATCAAATTTTGCATAATATGTTCATATGGTAGTTGTTTGTTCATGAAAAATCGTTGAAAATTGTTTGCAACTCTCTAGAAAAACTGAAAACATGAGTTTTTTGCGGGTTAGCTTCCCGCGAAGTTACTCGCGAAAAATGATTTTGAAGACAAAAACTTTTCGCGGGTAAGCTTCACTTGCGAAACAGTCGTGAGACAGTAGCGAAAGTTTCTGTCTGATTTTTTGTGTTTTCAATTTTTTGCTTAACTCGTTTTCGCGGGAAGTGCTTAGTTGCGAGATTCTCACGAAAATACATTTGAAGGGAATTTTGAATATTTTCTAAATATTTTCAAATGTATAAAGTGTAAGGAAATGTGTGATGAGATTACACATGATTCTAACTAAAAGACCTAATGAGATCAAAGATATTGGTTAAATAGAACTCTTAGTCCTAAATAGTTTAGGACTTGTCTTTTAAAAAACATTCTAATGAGATTGGAATTGTTGTATGATTAAAAGTCCTTAATTTATTTAATTAGAAGTTTTAATGAGATTAAAGCTTAATTAAAAGGTATATATATTTTCTAATGAGATTAGAACTTTTTATTTAGTAAATTAAGGATAGAGTTCTATATAACTAATTTTTGGTTCATTAGTGTTTAAGGAATCCTAAATAGTTTAGGACTTCCATTTTAGTTAGCAATTTTAATAAGATTAGAGTCTTTATCAAGTGCAAGGTTATTAGTTGTGATAGGATCACAATTATTTAAAGAAAAAACTCAAATACTGAGTGCGAGTGCTGAAATAACTCTTTTGTTAAGTTTATTGTAATGTGAATAGATACCTTGTCTTGACTTCGAGTCTTGCATTCCATGCGGAGGGTATTTACTTCACGGATTACAAGGTTAAACTTTTTTGTGATTGTGCGAATATTCGTTATGCCATTGTGACGTGACTTAGTAACATCACATTGAATTTAAAAAATTAAACACACTTGATGTGTAAGGTTAAAATTGTGATTAGATCACAATGATTTCATGACAATCCACTTATTTTAAAATTTCTAGTGGGAGAGAGATACAAGGGTTGGATCTCACAGCCTCCATTATCGATTTATAGTAGTGTGGGTAAGCACCTCGTCTTGGCGTATATGCCTCGCGATCCCAAAGGAGGGTGTTTACTTCATAGTACTACAAGATTGAACTTACCCGTTTAAAGTAGTGTGAACAAGCACCTCGTCTTGGCATATATGCCTCGCGATCCCAAAGGAGGGTGTTTTGTTTCATGGTACTATAGTTTTTAAACACTATAAAGGGAGATGAAATGTGGCTACACATGATTCTAGATAATGGTGTACACTAGACTAAGTGTAATGTTAACCTCCCAAAGGAGCTATGTCATTATTACTTAGAGGCCAAAGGAAAAGCGGCAAATTATTTTTGTTTGGTAAGAGTTACCATGATAGCATTAATAATGAGAATATTTCTAGCCTGATCATTGTGATTGGTATGACATTGCTTCCGAGGAATATTAATTGCGGGATTAGGTTGTCGTTGCACCTAGTATAGTATGGTTTTTGGGTTTTCATACTATATGGTTATGGATGCAAAATATAGTGTCCCTGTAATTATGTTCATAGTCTCAAAATAAAGTTGTCATTAATTTTGTTTTCTAGCTACTATTTTAATTGAATCACATTAACCAAGAATTAATTTTGGACATGGTACTTAAAGGAGCTGAAGTACATAAATATGTTTTGATTCAACATTGTCATAATTTCCTATGCATGATGTATTAATGGAAGACAGCTTATGATTTGATCATAGTCTCCATTGAAATGCTAAAATGTTACATTGGCTTCTATCTCAAGTGTGCTATAGCATGAGATGCAAGAGTTAGTACTAGACTTAGACTTTATATTAAGTCTAAATGAGATGTTTGGTATGAATCATATTGAGTGCTAAGAAAAGCTTAAAGAGTTCCAATTCTATATCATTTCATGAAAATATTTTATTTTTAAAATGAATTGGAATTCTTGGATGTTTAGATTAAATGTTAATCTCATTTGGATATGATCCACAAGTCCTTGTTAGAAACATTTGATCAATTCAAATTGTTTTCAAAATAAATTATTTTTATGTTATCTGAATTGATGAGTGAGTTCTATGCAACGGAAGACATCCTAGAAGCTAAAGCTAGGATCAATATGATTTAATTCAAATTCTTAGCCTAAACTGAAAGGTAAGGGTGATAAGAAGATGAATTATAATACCAAAAAGTTGGACAAGCAAGTTGCCCTAGTAGTTGCCAAAAGGAAATTAGACTCAAAAGCATGACCAAAAGGAAAGTGTTCCTATTTTGGTAAAGCTAAGAATTGTCCATGATTATTTTCTAGATGGAAATTTACATGTTTTACCTTTTAAAGAGAAAGTTTCCATTCTTTGTTATTGTATGTATTTGGCACTTATGCCTAGATCTTATTAATCTAAATGATATTCAAGATTGGTTAAAGATGGGCTTTTAGAACCATTATTTTGTTAAATTCCTAGTCTATGAATTCTATTTAGAGGATAATAAGATCTACTGCTCCTTTATTGTAAAGGAATAAAGTTCCAATAACTTCTCTAAGTCAGCACATACATGAAGGATGAATAAGACTCTTTTAGAAATAGTAAAGCACATGATAAGTATTTCCTTTTGCTTATTTCCTTTGGAGATATACTCTAGTAATTACTCTACATTATCTAAAGTTGATTGCAAAAGTTTGTTCCTAGGACAATTTTCGAATCGTGGATTGGGTGAAAACCTAGTATATGATACTTCAACTTTTGGAAATGTCCAGCACTTGTGCTAGAAAGGAAGTCTGACAAATTGAAATCAAAAGGTAGAAAAATGTGTTTTTTATGATGGGTATCCAAAAGGAATTGCAAAAGATTGTTTTATGAGTCATAAAGAAGACAAGATGTTTATAAAGTACAAATACAAAGTTCTTGATGATGACTATGTGAATAATCTTAAAGCAAAACGTATGGTTGTTCTAGAAGAAAGATGTCAGAATTTGTTTAAAGACAACTGTAAAATACTGTTAGGTTCTAAGGATTAGGATCTAATGTATTTAGAACTTCAATTTGTATGTTGGCAAACCATGATCTAAACAATGTTTAGTCGTGTGTTAGACTTGCTCAAAGTATGGGATTTAATGTAAAGTTGGAATCGAGTTTTTATGCAGAATTACTATTAACTTTCTGGCAGACTCGATCGATCGAGAATTAGACTCGATCGATCGAAAATCGGGCAGATCGTTTTTCTGCAGAAAATTCCAACTCAGCCTAAGTCCATTTAATGTATAGGGTTTTATGTTTTGCCCTAAGTATATAAGGGAAAACCCTAGCCACGTTTTTAGTGTTCTGAATGCTGTGTTTGTGAATCTCATTGTGAGATCTAGAGGTGTTTACCTTCACATACACTTAGGCTTTACAAACTTGATATTCATGTCAAGAGTTGTGTAGATCAATACAGTTGCAGAATCAAAAGAGCACAAAGATATACAAGCAGGTGTGCTTGTGGATTTGCTGAAGAATTCAAGAAAGAAGGAGTCCGTGGATCTCGGAACTATCATGGGGTCATGGTAGTAAGTTTCCTACACTTGGGTAGCAATAAGATGTTAGTGGTCTAAGTCTTATTGTGTAAACTTCGATTCTTTCATAGTGGATTCAGTTTACCTTGAGGATAGCTAGGTCAAATCCTCCCCAGGTTTTTACCGGTGTGGTTTCCTGGGTCATCATATCTTTGTGTTATTTTATTTTCCGCTGCTTTGTTCTTTTTACTTATTTGTGTTAACCTAGTTTTAATTAAATTACCTAAGTTAATCACTTGGCTAATTCACTAGGTTAATCTGTTGGGTTTAAGGGGTCTAAACGAACTGACAAGTGGTATCAGAGCAGGTAGCTTTTGTTTTTGATCCTTTGATCTTTTAGCTGATCCTTGACCCCAGTTGTCATGGAACACGGACACTCTCTTGTTGTTCCACCTTACTTTGATTAAAACAACTATGCTTATTGGAAAGTAAGGATGAAAGCATTCCTGAAATTCATTGATGAGAGAGTTTGGAATTCTATTGAATACGGATGGGAGAAGCCCACTACTCCTGTGAGTGAGTGGCAAACTTCTCAAAAGGAGGCAGCCGCTTTTAATAGCAAAACTATGAATGCTATTTTTAATGCTGTTTTCATGGAGGAATTTAAGAGAATCTCTAATGTTGAGGTTGCTCATACTGCTTGGAATATCCTCCAGACTGTGCATGAAGGCACAAAGGCAGTTAAAATAAACAAATTGCAGCAATTAACTACTAGATTTGAAAGCATTAGAATGAATGATGATGAATTTTTTGATGAATTCTATGCTAAATTGAATGATATTGTTAATTCTGCTTATAATTTGGGTGAAATCTATGATCAATCTAAAATTGTTAGGAAGATTCTTAGATCATTGACTGAGGATTTTAGACCCAAAGTGACTGCCATCACTGAGAGCAAGGATGTGGACTCCATCCCTGTTGAAGAACTTGTAAGATCCCTTTAGTCCTATGAGTTAAACCTCCCTAAGACTAACAAATCCAAATCAATGGCTCTTAAGTCTGTTGCTGATGTTGAGGATGGTGGATTTGATGATGAACTCTCTGCTACAGAGATTGCCTATCTTTCCAAGAACTTTAGAAACTTTCTGAGGAACAATAACAGAAGGGCAAGAGGCAAGAACACTGTTGAATCCATAAATTTTAGGAAGAATGATCCCATTAAATTCAATAACACTGAAAAACCTAAGGAAATAGTGGGACAACCTTCTAATAATTCTTTGGGACAACAATGTTATGGTTGTCAAGGGTATGGTCATTTAAAATCTGAATATCCTACATACTTGAGGTCTAAGGGTAAAGCTATGGCTGTAACCCTTAGTGATGATGAAGTTTCCGACAATGAATCCGCTAGTGATGAGAATGGAAACTTCATTGCTTTCACTGCTACCACTGTAGTTAATGAAAGCATGTTTGTTGAAGAGAACCCTTCTGATGGGGAACTCTCTGAGGATGTAGATTTACAGGAAGCCTACAATAAACTTTGCAAAGTTGCTGCAAAGGATGCCATGAATGTTGAGTTAGGCTTGAAGAAAATTGCATCTCTTGAACTTGAAAAGAAAAATTTACTTGTGAAATTGTTTGATGCAAATGAGCTTTTGAATAATGTGAAAACTGAAAACATGCTTTTACTGGATAAAGTTAAATGTTTGGAACTTGATTTATCTGTTGCTAGAGAACAAACTAACAGGTCTGCAAGCTCCAAACTTGATCACATGCTGAGGATTCAAAAGTCTCCTTCTGATAAAACTGGTTTAGGTTTTGAGGAAAGTAATTTTGTGCCTGAATCTTCTTCCACTAAATTTGTTCCTTCTTCTGAACCTCCTAAGAGTGAGATTGTCAAACCCTTGGTGAGTGAACCTGTCAAACCTATAAATGTTACTCCACCTAGGAAGATTAGGGTTGATCTTCAAGCTTCTCATTCTAGAGCTTCTACTTCTACTAAGGGCAAATTGCATGATAAGCCTGCATGGGCTTGTCATTTTTTTGGAAAACCTGGACACATTCGTCTAAATTGTTTTAAATTGCAAGCCGCGAAGCGAGCAAATAAAACTTAAGTACCTGTGCCTCAAGCACATGATCCTATGGTACTTATTGGTGAATTGGTAAAGGCGTTAAACCTTTATTCCAATCCTGGAGTTGCTCAGAATTCTAATGTGAATCATAACTCCAATGCAAGAGTTGCATCTAAAAAGTTTTGGATGCAAAAGGCTCAATCTAATTGAGTCTGTCTGACATGGTCCTTGTGCTTCATTACTCTATTTTTTGTGACCTCTATTTCTAGGATTTGCATTGCATTACATTCATGCATTTCATTCTAGGATGTTTGTGTCTTTTAATTTAAAAAAAAAAAAAAATTTTTTTGCAAATTGTGTTTTGCTATTTTTCTTAGATTTGAAGACAAGGTTGGTCTATCAAATATTGCATATCATGTGAATGTACCTTGTTTAGCTTTGATGCACTTATTTATTGCACTTTCCTAGCTAAAGTCTTGGTGTGCATGTTGTGTGGGAAGATGCTATATTTGTTGATCACATGATCTTGATTTTGAAGTCATATGTCTTTGATTGACGGACTTGAACTTATTGAGAAAGGAATAAATAACCATCTCACCACTGTTTATTAGCCAATCATGAACACCTTAGTGCATATCGTAAGATTTTGTGCTCGAGAAAGTGTAGCACATGCACAAAAAGAACATAAGGTGTAGCCTCTATTAAAATTGGTGTGTACATTATTGGGCTATAATAATCTCACAAATTCATAAAATTGGTGTGTATACTATCCTGGCTTTTATTAAGTTTCTAATCATTTAATTTGAATATTAATTATGAGGCAAATCAAGAAACTTACATGATTGCAAGCTTTTATTCTAGGAGATGTGGGAGTTATAGGATGTAACTCTTTAAGTAAAAGTCTCTTTCAAATTTGTCAGTTCGTTTAGACCCCTTAACCCAACAGATTAATCCTAGAGAATTAGCCAAGTTATTAACTTAGGTAATTTAATTAAACTAGGTTAACTCAAATAAATATAAAAACAATAAAGCAGCGGAAAATAATCAACACAAAGATATGATGACCCAGGAAACCACACCGGTAAAAACCTGGGGAGGATTTGACCTAGCTATCCTCAAGGTAAACTGAATCCACTATGAAAGAATTGAAGTTTACACAATAGACTTAGACCACTAACGTCATATTGCTACCTGCCTGTAGGAAACTTACTACCATGACCCCATGATAGCTCCGAGATCCACGGACTCCTTCTTTCCGGAATTCTTCAGCAAATCCACAAGCGCACCTGCTTGTATATCTTTGTGCTCTTTGATTCTGCAACTGTAATGATCTACACAACTCTTGACATAAATCTCAAGTTTGTAAACCCTAAGTGTATGTGAAGGTAAACACCTCTAGATCTCACAATGAGATTCACAAACACAGCAAAACAGAACTCTAAAAACGTGGCTAGGGTTTTCCCTTTTATACTTAGGGCAAACATAAAACCCTATACATTAAAACGGGCTTGGGCTGAGTTGGAAAATTCTGCAGAAAAACGTTCTGTGCGATTTTCGATCGATCGAGTCTAATTTTCGATCGATCGAGTCTCACAGAAAGTTACAAGTAATTCTGCATAAAAACTCGATTCCAACTTTACAATAAACCCCATACTTTGAGCAAGTCTAACACACGACTCAACATTGTTTTGATCATGGTTTGCCAACATACAAAATGAAGTTCTAAATACATTAGATCCTAGTCTTTAGAACCTAACAAAATTCATGTGATGGATTTTGTAGAAATTGTGATTGATTAATATTATGTATATCACCTCACATGTTTCTCAAGCTTATGCTAGTTGCACACACTACACAAGTTATTCTTTGCTAAATTGTGTACATGTTATTGTGTGTTTTTTTTGGTCTGACCAACCAAGTTTGAGAATTTCGGGAAATTGATGCAGAACATGTTTGCTTGTTTTTTTTGGGGGTATATTGAAAGAAATTTTCTGCTTTGAGAAATCTGGGTTGGATACATGTGTTTTTGAAAAACATCTCATCTCATACTCATGCATTTTATTTATAAAATCTAATGCTTTGAGGAGTTTTTTGATCTAAAATGTTTGGTTTTTCAAAACTGTGATTTTTCCAGAATTTCGATCGATCAAAACTGATTTTCGACCGATCGAAAATGTTTTAAAACTACTCAGAAAACTATCTGGTTGGCTCGATCGGTCCAAGCTTGTTTTGGATCAATCGAAGGTGTTTTCGACCGATCGAATGTAATTTTCGATCGATCGAAAATCGGGATGACTAGTTTTAAAAAGGTCTTTTTCCACGTGATTCTTTACCTTTCAAAATTTTTTCTAAAAGTTTTTGTCTCCTCACCAACCGGTCAAGCACTTTTCTTGGAGTTTTTGTCATTTTCTTCCAATTCTTTTGCTAAATCTCTCTCTCCCAAGTCTGGTAAGTCCTTTTTGCCCCTCCCTTTGCATTTATTTCCTAGTTTCATGCATTTTTTTCATGCATTTTATGGGTTATTTTCGGAATTTGTATTTGGGCAAGTTTGGGAATGTTTTTGAGTGTTTCTTTCTCAAATTTTTTATGGGTTTTTGTGGGGACACCTTACGTAAGCACTACATGTGGTTTAATTTGATTATTTTGGTGTTTTGAGGAAAATTTGAAATTCTAGGGCTTGAAATTGAGAAAATTGGGGTTTTTGTTCAATTTGATTGAAATTGATGAAATTGGCTTGTTAGATTGACTAATTTGATCATTATATTGTGTTAATTAACTATTGTGTTGATCAATTTAACAATTTGTTGTGTTTTGAAAACTTCGGTTTTTCAAATTGGGTATTTTTGATAAATATTGCTTGTTCAAGCCAATTTTGTTAATTTGGATCACAATTGAACTTGTCACTGCATTAGTACATGCATCATTTGGTGTTCATGATCATGCATCATATAGATTTTTTTTCTCTATTTTTTTATGCTGTGCTAACTTGCAGTCTGCCCTTGGTATTTGTTTTTGCTCTTCTCTTTCTGTGTCTATCTCTTTTCCTTAGCACTATGCCTAGGAAAACTAGAGCCCATAGGACTTCTGATCCTTCTCCTTCTTTTGACACTGAGCGGTTCCCTAGTGAGTCAAACCAAGTCACCTATGAGACTCTGAACCTTACGCGTCATATTTGGGCTGAGCGTAGGGTCTTATTAGATGAGTTGGATCCTGAGGTGCGACGTAACTTTGATCGTCGGGGTTGGTTACCTCTTCTTGATTTTAGCATCCTCCTCCTGCTTCTTTGATTAGAGAGTTCTATTCGAATCTCTCTATTCATGTCTACGATAACGACACCTTGGTAAAGGTGTGGTTACGTGGTGTGGAGTATCGCATTACCCCTCGGGTAGTGTCTGATGCTCTTGGGGTGCCCATTGTGGATCATCCCATTTTTCCTTACGAGGAGTCTCCACCCCTTGATGACGTCCTGTCATACATCACTGGGTCTTCTATCCAGTGGGGTTCTGATCCTCGGATCACTTCAGCTGAGCTTTCCGAGCTTCACTATCTTTTCTTTAGGATAGCGTGTCATTCTTTGTGGCCTATTTCGCATGTCCACACCATCCCTCTTGAGCGGTGTGTGTTTTTGTATGCTCTTGTCACTGATGCGCCTATCAGTTTTCCGCATTTGTTCCTTCGTTCTTTGAACTAGGTTCATCGGTCTAGTTCTACGGCTTATGCTCTGTTTTTTCCTGTTTTTATTCATAGGATTCTCCTTTTTCTTGGTTTTGGTGAGTATCCTGCTTCTGAGCCTGTTCATATTATCGCTCCTATCGGTGCTACCTTTTTGAGGCAAAGGGCTGCTCAACTTCGAGCTAGCTCTAAGCGTTCTAGGGTAGAGCCTTCCGGTGTCACTCCACCCATTTCTTCTTCTACAGATACTCATGCAGCTGGGACGTCTTCTGATCCTGCTGTTGCTGCTGCTGCTGCTGCTGATGTTCCTCCACCGTTTGATGAGGTTTCTGACCTTCGTCGGACGCTTGATACTGTCGTGACCCTTCAGGCGGCTCATGGTCAGCTTTTGGTGGACATCCTTGATGAGCTACGTGCGTTACGAGCGGATTTGGCGAGCTCTCGTCATTCTCCTCCGCCTCCTTTCGATGATGAGTGAGTGCCCTTTGGCAATTCGTCACAAAAAGGGGGAGTGCATAGTTCTTTGTTTCTAGGAGATTTTGTTGTGGTGATTTACATTTTAGGGGGAGTTTTGTTTACTTGGTAGTGATACTGCGGAGCTTGTGGAGTTATTAGATTGTATCTAGGTGCTTCACTGTGTATTCTCATTTTTAGCTCTTGTTTAGGAGATATTTTTGTTAAGATATATTTTTATGTATATGTTTCTTATTTCACTATGCTACTCTGCTTATTGATCTATTTTGATGATGTAATTCATGATATATGTCTTTATTTTGTGTCATGTGAAATCAAGAAATTTTTATTTATATATTTCCTGTTTTTGTTCCACACATGCATTTATGTGTTTGTTAAGTGTTACAGGAATATACAGGTTGTTTTCAATCGAGCTGCTGTCTACTTTGCAACTGTTAGATAGTAGTCTAGGTTGAATGGTTAAGTGGCTTTTTATTGTAATGGGCTATTTCAATTTGTAACTTTGAGCTTTTTGTTATGTCTATGTTTTGTCACGGATTGCCAAAGGGGGAGTTTTTTAGGTTCTAAGGATTAGGATCTAATGTATTAGTCGTGTGTTAGACTTGCTCAAAGTATAGGATTTAATGTAAAGTTGGAATCGAGTTTTTATGCAGAATTACTATTAACTTTCTGGCAGACTCGATCGATCGAGAATTAGACTCGATCGATCGAAAATCGGGCAGATCGTTTTTCTGCAGAAAATTCCAACTCAGCCCATGTCCATTTAATGTATAGGGTTTTATGTTTTGCCCTAAGTATATAAGGAAAAACCCTAGCCACGTTTTTAGTGTTCTGAATGCTGTGTTTGTGAATCTCATTGTGAGATCGAGAGGTGTTTACCTTCACATACACTTAGGGTTTACAAACTTGAGATTCATGTCAAGAGTTGTGTAGATCAATACAGTTGCAGAATCAAAAGAGCACAAAGATATACAAGTAGGTGTGCTTGTGGATTTGCTGAAGAATTCAAGAAAGAAGGAGTCCGTGGATCTCGGAGCTATCATGGGGTCATGGTAGTAAGTTTCCTACACTTGGGTAGCAATAAGATGTTAGTGGTCTAAGTCTTATTGTGTAAACTTCGATTCTTTCGTAGTGGATTCAGTTTACCTTGAGGATAGCTAGGTCAAATCCTCCCCAGGTTTTTACCGGTGTGGTTTCCTGGGTCATCATATCTTTGTGTTATTTATTTTTCGCTGCTTTGTTGTTTTTGCTTATTTGTGTTAACCTAGTTTTAATTAAATTACCTAAGTTAATCACTTGGCTAATTCACTAGGTTAATCTGTTGGGTTTAAGGGGTCTAAACGAACTGACAAATACATTTAGAAATGAGTTGGTTGTATTAGATACACCACAAGGTATTATTCTAGATATATAGCTAGTACACCGGTACAATATCGTAGTGAGAGGATTATTAATTACCAAGTAAGTTCATACTTTTAGGATAAACTTTTGAAGTTATTCCACAACGATATGAATTTGATCCTCGGTCCTACGTAAAGGCAATAAATGATATGAATATGGATTACTAGATCAAGGTTATGTAAATAGAATTAGATTCTATTTAAAGTCTAGAACTTGTAGAGGCGCCTAATGGCATTAGGCTTATTGTTTTCAAATAGGTCTACAAGTATATGAGATTGATAAATTTGAAGGTGCAAACCTTCAAAGTCAAGACTAGTGGCGAAAAGATTTATTCAGAAAGAAATGGTTCAA
Organism: Lithocarpus polystachyus; assembly: GCA_033629205.1. Lineage (NCBI taxonomy): Eukaryota > Viridiplantae > Streptophyta > Magnoliopsida > Fagales > Fagaceae > Lithocarpus > Lithocarpus polystachyus. The sequence goes on along the minus strand of CM066168.1, from coordinate 26,850,584 downwards.
TTATGAAAAGATTTTTTCACCAATAGTCAAGATTGACTCTATCCAGATTCTCTTATCCATTATATTTAATTTGGATGAAATATGACAATGGATATCAAGAAAGCTCTTTTAGTAGCAATTTTGAGGAAGACATCTATATGATGTAACTAAACTTGTACATAGCAAAGAAACAGTAGTGCTTAGTATGCAAGTTGCTTAAATTTCATTTAAGGATTAAAGCAAGCATTTGAATCATAAAATATCATCAATGATCAAGCAATCAATTTGATTGATTTTGATCAAGTATTAAAATGCCTTAAGTGTGAAAAAGCTATATAGAATAATAACTTTCTTAATGCATGTTGATGACATTCTAATCATTTAGAATGATGTAGAGTTATTGTCATCAATAGAGTTTTTGTTGTCTAACCCAGTTTGATATAAATTATTTGGGAAAGACTAGTCATATCTTAATAATTTAAACTTTAATACAATTCAGAAATTAGGATGTTGAGTCTATCTCAAACTGCTTAAATAGATTAGATTCTAGCCAAGTATAGCATGTAATACTTCAAGAAAGGATTCTTTCCTTTTAAGTTTGAAGTTCCTTTATAGGACAATAGTCCTAAGAAATATAAAAGGAAGTGCATATTAAGATGGTTCCTAATATCATATCAATAGGAAGTCTTTATGCTATGCTATATACTAGGCTAAATATCTATTTTGCGGTGGGCATGGTAAGCAAATATCAATTGAATTAAAAATCACATAATTTAGTGGGAGTAAAGCATATACTCAAATATCTTAGGAGAATGAGGGATTATATGCTTGTCCACAAAAGTGAGGTTTTGATGGTTATTGGATGTACAAATGCTGACTTGTAGTTTGATTGTGATTTATGAAGTTGGACTTCAAGATATGTGTTCATCCTAGTGGTGAAGATACACATTAAGCATAAGTATTATCTCACTAAAGAGATATGAGTACTTGAGTAGTAGTAGAAAAGATAATTTATGCAATAAATTTGACTGAAACTTGTTTCCAAATCTTGCTTTAGAGTGACTATGAATTACTCTAGAGGGAGATAAGTATTGGATGTATGGTAAATTGTCTTTGAGGGCAAGTGGGAGATTGTTGGGGTTTATGCCTTAAAATCCAATTTATTGATGTCATAAATAATTAAATTGTTTAATTATATGAGACTATCTATAAATGAACTAATGAGACATTATCTTAGTCCATGAGATGCATAGTATGTGATTTATGTGATTTAGTCATAGAAGATATAAATCACAAGTTCTTTGTAAACTTAGAATGTAATTCGTAGTCGGTGATGAAATTGGGCGTTTCATCTGTGAAGACTATAACATATCAACTAAGATGATTTGTCTTGATCATGGAAATGGAGATTTCTAGTTGGTATGTTGATATGTTTTAAGAGTTAAGACATATTGAACTGGACCGCTGTAAGATTTATTATTCTCCTAACGACTGTCAATTGAATAATAAATCTCACGGCTTCTATTTACATCAACTCTAAATCCTGAGAGAATAATGGACATAATCAAGAGATGTAGGTTGCTTTGATATATCAGGAGTGAGATCTATAAGTTACGGTCAAAACCTCAGTATGTTGGGCAGCCGCATTTAGTGTTGATGGAACATATATTCTCAAGATGGAATTCGTAATCTCTTAACGGAGATATAAAATATTCCCTTGAGATAAGTTTAATGGGTTTGGTTATTCAAAAAGTTGGGCCCAACCACTTTAGTAAGGAGTTACTAAAGTATATATTTATGGAATTGGATTTCATAAATATATGATGAATAAAATTAAGGATTAAACCGGGTACTCAAGGGTTAAGATGTAGTAATCTCCAAAGTGGCAGTCTACATTCATGACTTTGTATTACTACGAATATTTTAATGAAGGGGTTGCATGTATAATAAAGTCTTGGGATATAATTTATTAATAAGGCCTAGAGTGCAATTATATTCATATAGTGGTATTGAATATATTTAATGGTAACTTTGTACTTGTCAAGAGTTGACAGAAAGCCCAATGCCCATTGGAGCTAGAGTCTTATTTGTTCCCTTTTGATCCCACTGCAAGCCACACACTAGAGCCTAATTGGAATGGCCCAAAAGGCTAGCCCAATTAGATATTCAGTTGTATATAAGGAGAGAAACATATAGAATTTCATAAGTTCTTTGATGAGTCTTTTCATTAGTGTTTTTCATCAAGATTGTATAAGGAATGAAATGGTTTGTATGTGAGTGTTGGACACTCCCTTATTCTTTTCTTAGAAAATGATTGAGAGACCACACATCTTGGGCATTAAGTGGAATTGGAGTGAAGATTAAAAGTCTTCCCAAGAACTTCTGATCTTTGGTTTTGAATTTCACCGCACCAAGGTACGCTTTCTTGTTCTTAAATTCTGAAACTTTCATAGTGCATGTTATCAATTACGAATGAAGTAGATCCGTTAATTTTCCACTGCATATGTTTTGTATGTGATACGAACATGCATTTTCCCAACATATATAAGCTTATTAAGTCAACGTGTATAGGAGATAATTTGAGAGAGGAGACTACCCAAAAGACTAAAGTAGAGAATGATTGACTACATTTTAGAAGAAAAATCAGTCAGTTGAATCTGCTTAAGTCTGTGATCAATATCAAAGAAAGAAAGGATAGACCCCCTTGGGTTACTTTATGTTTGCAACACCATGGCCCTCTATGATTTGATTCAAAGATTCTATGGCACACACAAATGGAAGATGTACCCCAATGGGAATGGGAAAGATCCGTCTAGAACAGGATGTATCCTTTGGAACTTGTGATATTGATATGCATAGATTTACATTTACCATTTTATTTATGTGATCATGCATTTTCAAAGCATTTGAGCACATATTCATTAAACATGCCTATTTTGTGCCTTTTTAATCCTTTCATGCATTCATCATTACGCATCCAAACAAAAATCTCATAAACTTAAATATCTCCTGATAATCAATATATGTGTAAACATCTCTTTTTCCACCTTCTTTTTTCTGTTTTAAGCATGCCTTACAAACTAGACTATGCTTTAAAAACCCAAAAGTGGAAGGCCGTACACAATTGCCAAGAAATTTACGATGGACCTTTCGATATATGGTGGAATACTAACTACATAGCTTATATGCAAAAATGAAAAGAAATAGAAAAGACTCCAACAGGTCAAACATGGCCCAGATGGTCTGACACTGCTTTGCATGGGCTCTTAAAGCCTGTAAGAACAATCAGATCATCCAAGGAATGGGTATGAAGTAACCTTGTAGCATCAAAGCCCAGACTTCTGACAATCTCGCTAAGTCGGCCATATGAATGTTGAAGGCGAACCAGCTCCCTCTCGAGACTAGGACTCGAGGTACAGCCCTGCCTCTCTGTATCAAGTGGAACCTGCAATGTGCTAATCTCAGCAATAGCAGCTCTTATTGCTACCTCCTTCTCAGCTGCCTTAGCCTAGAGACGACGAAATTCCAATTGTGGCTCATTGGGCTCATCAGCTGACCCATACTCAAGACTCAAAGTAGAATGAATGTAGGACCTAGTCTACAATAACCTCATGGCTAAATTATCATCCCTGGTACTCGCCTTAGTACGACTAGCCTCTATCGCGACCCTCTCCTTATATCTCGTCTAGCCCATGATCTTAATTAAATACACTCAACCTCTGTGGCTGAAGGGACCTAATCTCTTTGCTCGAGCTTTGCTCGAAATATGGCAAGCTCAGCCTCATAGGTCCTCCCCATCTCATCAAAGTCCTTTATAGTGGCATCAAGAATCTCTTTGCGACAATCCCTATCCCCGATAACTTCTGTCAGGCATTCTTTCAGGTCCTTAAGAGTACTTTCAACTTTGACCTTAAACTCAAGTGTATAATCCCACAATATATCAGTCGGAAGGCGAGGGTTAAGTGGATCCAAAACTAACAGGTCAATGATGAAACATGGATACCTAGTGGCTCTCCATTCTCTAAACTCGGTAGAAGACCACTCATAATCATTCCCTAGATAGATTGGGTAATCAATAGTCGACCTGCACTCCTTTTAAAAATCAGAAGTACGATCTGAAAGCTCGAATTTGTGTGAAAACATAAAAGCTGTTTAACCCCTAAATTACAAAACACGCCTTTGTTGATTTTACTCTAGCTTAATCTAAGTGCGGAATAGAGTAAATGTGAGCGAACAAACAATAAAACTACTTTAAGCCATATTCATCAAATCATAGCAGTAAAATGAAAGCTAAAAGAGTAGGGAAGAAGGATGCAAACACAAGATAACATGCCGATGTGTTATCAAAGAGAAAACTAAAGAACTCGGCGAAAAATGTCTCTGCCGCCTTCCAAGAGATAAATCGATCCACTAGAGAATAAGTTGGACTACACAAATAACTAAAGATCCTCCAATCCTAGTCTATGCCACGTACTCAAGCCCTCCAAGTTTTTGCTACCAATTGACTTCGCCAAGCCCTGTCTTCAGCAATCCTCACTTGCCAAAAGCTTGATTTCAAGTCTAGCTTTGTGAAGTAAACAGATTTGCTCAATCTATCAAAGAGCTCTTGAATCAAAGGAACTAGATATCTGTTCTTCGCAATCACTTTGTTTAAGGCTCTATAATCCACACACATCCGCAATGAGCCATCCTGCTTCTTCTAGAACAAAAAAGGAGCACCATAAGGAGCCTTAGAGGGTTGAACATAGCCTGCATCTGTCAATTCTGTCAACTGCTTTCTCATCTCAATCAACTCTATAGGGGACATTCTGTATGGGGCCTTCGAAGGAGGCTTTGATCCAGGAACCAACTTGATCCTATGATCAACAGCATGCCTTGGTGGAAGAGTCTTTGGCAATTTTGGAGGCATCACATCAGCAAACTCCCCCAACAGTCCAGCCACATCATCTGGAACTTCCACATACTTCTCCTGCTTCATCTCAACCAACGTAGCGAAATAAGTCATCTCACCCTTCTTTAGCCCGTGCTCAACTTGCATGGATGAAACCATTGGTTCTTTCCCCTTGCTAGTCTTGCTATTTTCGGCCCTACGCCTAACAAGAACATAGCATGGTTGCTTCTCATCAAGGATTAATAATAACCCAAGGAATGGTAGTAAGGCAGCCTTAGCATTCACTAGGAACTCATCACCCAGAATTACATCGAAGTCATCTAACTCCCTAACTAGGAAATTCACCTTTCCTGTCCATTCGCCAACCTTAAACTTCACTCCATAAGCAATTCCCAACATAGGTTTTGCCTCTGAGTTTGCTGCCTTGATCTTACTTGGACACTTGCTCACTTTCAGACCCAGTCGTTGGACCAATTGATCAGCAACAAAATTATAAGTAGCACTAGAATCAAGCATACCCTCAGCCCCATTCTCATTCTTCTCCATTTGAACATTAGACAAACCCCTAGAAGTACCTCATGTACGTAGTGCATTCAGCAATTGCAAGGGGCTCACTCTACTAGAAACTTCTTCCTCAGACTGCCCACCACCATCTTCAGCAACCATGGCATTAAGCTTCTCACGCTTTGGACAGTCTCTTGCACGATGAGGGCCATTGCAAATGAAGTAGCCAGCATTAAGCTTGGACTGTTCTTTGCTTGATTGAGAGGTAAAACTCTCTCCTTTGCTCTTGGTACCCCAATTTTTCTTCTGCTTATCCTTCTTCTTGCCATCCTTTTTTTGCTTCTCTTTGCCTTTGCCCTTGGACTTTCATTTTTCCTCATCCCCTTTGGGCTTGCTAAACTTGTAGTCGACTAAGGCATCTGCAATAGGCAGATCACACACTGCTTGCCTCTTTAACTCTAATTGTGCCTAGGGCTGCAAGTCAGACATGAAATTGAACATTTTGTCCTCCTCTGACATGTTCTTGGAATCCAACATCAAGGAACTTAATGTCTTGACATATTCTCTCACTGTACTAGTCTGTTTCAACTTCTTCAAAGTGTCTCTTGCAACCTAGATAGTGTTAGCAGGCAAGAACTGGTCTTTCAATTCCTTCTTTAAGGCTTCCCATGAGTCAATTTTCCATCTACTAGCATCTGCATCATCTTCCACATGGGTTCTCCACCACAACTTGGCATCCCCTAAAAGATACATGCTAGTAATCATCACCATCTCTTGACTAGGCACCCTGGCAGCCTTGAAGTACTGCTCCATATCCTACAGGAAATTCTCCAAATCCTTGGCATTCTTGGCATCATTAAAAGGCTTTGGTTCAGGAACCTTCACTTTCGTGGCCACATCCCCCTCCTTAGGCAGGCCACTAATTGCTCTCTTCAATAGGGCAATTTTTGTTTCAAGTTGGCATTGGGCCTCCCTTGCTGCCTGGTTTTGGGTGTTTAGTACAGCAGCCAACTCTTCAACACGAATCAGCACAACATCCCTCTGATCAGCGACCTCATTCCATATCATGTTAGTTTCTGCACACAAGGCATCTAGTTTGTCACACACAGAAAGTTGTTCTCCCTCTGTAGGAACTCCGAGAATGTTCTCCACGACAGTCACCCTTGCCTTAGTGTCCAAAGACATTGCAGCCAGGCTCTAATACCAATTGTCACAAGTTCAAATGTTTTTTTTATAAATTTTTTTCCTGTGATGGCACTAAGTTCCTTACTCAGTCTCAGCCAACACACCACACACACTCACTGCACGAACATTCACAACAGAATTATCAAGGGAACACACGCACACACACACAACACACACAATGTTTACAGGACACTAACCCTAACCTTTATTACTTAATATCAAGCATAAAGGAAACTTGAGAATACATATGAAATTATCTAAGACAAAATTATACACTCTGCTGTTGACAACCCCAACATTTTAGGATAAATATACACAAATAACTATCGTGGCAGTTACCGCCAAGTAACTACCCCTTGTCTAGGACTTGCTGTCACATGTGGTCTGACTCAGGACACCTTCAACTGATGCTGTCTTGGTCTGCTCTCCACGTTTCTAGCCCCCACACAGTAGGTTTGAACATCCAGCAAGCTAGGAACTGCTGGGTAACTGTCGATAACTGCTATTGCACACTCTGGACATGCCAGCCCGTCTCTCAGCATATCATGGGGCTTCTACCCATGCTTTAGCAGCCCACACATAACTGATCAATCATGTTTTAGGAGGCTTGGCCCCCTACCCAAGCCCTTATCATCAGTATCACAGCCCACACAGCATGCCCATTAGCAACACATTAAGTAACTACCATCTGCCCACTCATACAAGTCCATGCGTTCTGCCAGCACCAACTAGCCCAATGCCTTGCATAGGCTATCATCATCACAGTAGCCCAGTACTACCTTGCACTCAAGCCACCAAACTCACATACAAAACAACCATCAGCTAAGCCACCAATGCCATGCACCACCACGTAGGGTCAGCACCACCTGTTGCTGCCTAACATCAAAATCCGTCTCTGCCCACCATGGCCCTCCTCTGCCATGGCCTTCGGACATCATATGGAGCAAGGTGCCTTCACATGCTGCGCCTCATCATGCTCATCTTTCTGAATCCAGCAGGGAGATCGAGCTTGTCCCCCTCAAAGAGTAGTTAGGAGCTTCACTAAATAGGCATAGGGAGCCATTGGTGTCTTGAGAAAACATTGAGCCAAGTGACTGGCCTAATGTTGTCTAAGCACTCCAATTCCTCATGCCATCATCAGCAACTCTTAAAGCTCCTAACAAAGTTTTCTAAATTTTGTATCTTTTGTAGCTTAGATGAGCATCTCTATCCACAACTAAGCAAGTGAGCTTCGTGGCTCATGTTTGTGATGAGTAAGATTAAGTAATCATTTGTACTTAACACTCATATCACTCTTTATAATGGGAACGACTAGAAAATCCTAAGAGAAAGGCATAAATAACCATCTCACTACTGTTGCCCGCCAATCATGAAATGACATCTGTATGCTTCGGCATAGCAAAAGTGCAATGTCAAGTGCTTAACATAATTGGGTATTTTCTTCTCTCTCTTATATGCCCATGCACGGTATAGTTAAAAGAAAAACATGCAAAGAAAATAAAAGCAAAAAGAATCAAAATACTTTATATGTGATTACAAGCGTGTCTTCTAGGAGATGTGGGAGTTATAGGATGTGCCTCAAAGGTAATAGTCCCTATCAAGTAGTTATGATTATGTGTGAGTTAAATTGATTTTCTCATATCTTAAATTTTCATAACATGAAGTCACTTATGCAATCTTGCAATGTTTTTCACACACAACACACAATATTCTTTGCTACTTTTGATACATGTGTAGATACAATGTGATTTGGCCATCACAAGGAATACATGTGTTAATGATACTCACTAAACTGTCTTGACTTGTTTTTGAAATATAAAATTGGTTAGACTTGTTCAGTGTGTGCGTGTTTTGGATATAAATGCTTGAATTTTTTTGTTAAGAGATGTTTTTGACAGCTTAATATGATGATTGGATCTTTGGTTGAGTAGTATGCTTGATTGCATTCATTTTTGTGTTTTTCTCTTCTTTGAAAAACTATTTTCGCACTTCTCGACAGCATCTCGATACCTCTCGACAGATAAGATATATATCGAGCCCTTTGATTTTCTTTCTCGACGGAAGTTAACGCAATCTCAATCCATTGAAGCTTTTGAGAATTTATCTCGATAGCTTCTCGCCAGATTCTCGATCCATCAAGAAACATTATGTCTGCTCAATAGATTCTCGATAACAATTCGATCCATCAAGGTCACTTTGCTGTGGATAGCTCTCAATAGCACCTCGACAGCTTCATTTGTCGAGAATTAGTGCTCGACAGCTCTCGACACCTTTTGATCCATCGAGCTTCGTGATTTCTATATATATGCTTCAACGTAATTTTCTCTCATTTCTCTCCGATTTCTCTCGATAGAATCTGACTCCTAATCTCCCCAAACACTTTTCTCTCTCTCTCTAAACCTTAAACCCAGTTAATTTTCGGCCTAGAGTGATCTTCCTTTGTCTTGTATGATCTTGTTTTCACTTTTTCTTCATGCAATTCATATAGACCTAGGATTTTGGTTTTTTTGAAAAATTTTGGAGTTTTTCAAAATTGATGAGGTTTTTGCAAAATTTTTAGGTTGGGTTTTGTTTAAATGATCTTATATGCTTATGCATTTCATCACATTTGCATTTTAACAATGTTTTATGCATTTTAGATGTCCGTTCTCTATGTTGAAATCATGTGTGTTGGTAGGATTGAATTGGGCTGAGCCCATGATGCTTTTATTGTTGCATGTCAAATGTTCATGCATATATACCTTTTTTTTTTCTATCTTTTTGATATTGATCTTGTTGGTACTCTTCTGCTAGTCTGTCTCTTTCTCTTTCTTTCTCTCTCTCGGTTATATTGCACATGGCACCTAAGCGCAAGTATGCTCCATCCCAGAACCCTTTTTGTTCCGAGGCTGTATCTTCTTCTGATCCTACTCCTTCTTCTATCCGGTTCTGTGATGAGACAGCCCGTCAAGACTTTTTGGTGACCTTTTCTCGATGCAGCTTTCATTCAAAATGTCAAGTTGTTTTTTTAGACTTTTTCGATACTAACCTTTCCACTGTCATTTACAGTGGGGGCTAGGAGTCTCTATGTGATATCCCGGTCACTTGTCCCTCCATGATCATATAGGAGTTCTATTCTAATATGCATGGATTTGATTACTCTATACCTCATTTCATCACTTGCGTTCAAGGTATGCGCATTGTAGTCACTTCAGATCTTATATCCGAGGTACTACACGTTCCGAGGGTAGAGTTTGCTGACTACCTCAGCTATCCTCGTCTTCGGACTGTGTCCAAAGACAAACGCATGTCTCTTTTCTAAGAGACACCCTCATCTTGAGGTGAACGTCAAAACACCCTTTGCTTGGGCTTTGAAAAAGGTTCGAGGTTTCGGAATATGGTGATGACATTTGTTTTACAGCTCTTGTTTGACTATAATTCGATTATTGAGCCTTGTGCTTAATTTTTGTTATCCCTACTTAAGGGACTTACTATTGACTTTCTCTCTCACTTCATACTCTCCCTTACAGATGTCTATAAGAATTCGACGACCCGTGATAAGCTTATTTTCCCGTTTGCTATCATGCAGATTCTTCGCCATGAGTCTGTCTCCTATTTTGAGTCTCCTTACTTCGCCGTAATGTGTACAATTTGCATGGCGACCGTTAGACGGAGTGAGGCCCAGCTTCGACTGAAACGGCCACAGACCGAGACTTCTCCGAATTCTTCCACTCCATCCACATCCACTCCTTTTACTTCTATGGGTGGTGTGACCCTCGTGGCGGTCATGGAACAATTTCAGCGCATGGATGCTCGCCTTGATACACCCTTTACTGAGTTATATCAAGTGAACACCCGTGTCGGTCGTATTGCTAGACCACAGGCTTTCCTTGGTGGCTTCGTAGAGTCTCCCTCTCCTCTTTAGAGGCATTTGAGGATGAGGACAATGATGATGACTCTGATAGTGATGCTAGTGCTACTGCTGATAAGGATGCTAGCTCTTCCGGTGATGATGTGATGACTGCTTCTCAGTGACTTACCCTTTGTCATTTGTGACAAAAAGGGGAAGTAGTTTTGGGTATGAGAGTAGTTACATACTTAAGGGGAGAGTCAGTATAGGACATTTTTGTTTGAGGGAGTGTTTATCTTTTGAGGGATGTAGTGAAGACTTATTTATTTTTTTTATTTTCTTTAGATACATTGTTCTTACATTGTGATAGCAAACCTTGTACTCATTATTGATATATATATATATATATATATATTGAGGTTGTTATTACATTCTTTCATCTATCACTTCATGTGTTGTTTCTTTTCTCTCTTTATGCACATGCTTCTTATTTATTGTATGCAATCTTTTATTTTTGTTTCACACTAAAATGCCATGACGAGTTTTGTTTAAAGTGTTTTAGAAATACAGGTTGTCAAAGTCTTTCATGCCATGAACTCTCTTCTTGCAAAGTTTTTAAAGAGTTTGTGTTAGGATAAATTTTATTGTATTCAACAAGTGAGTATGAGTTGAGTGATTTATGACTTCTCTCATATTTCATTTGTTTGTTGTGGTTTTGTCACGGATTACCAAAAGGGGAGATTGTTAGGACATATGTGAATCATGTTAAGAACATATGTCATTTAGAATTGGCTTATCCTTTGACAAAATGCACTTTACTTGTAATTGGGTAGATCTAGAATGGTTTAAATCTTCAAGAAACATGTTGTTCAAGTCAAGAGTTAAAGCATGCATATTTTTCTAAGAAACAAGTGAAGAAGTGTTGTATTTTAAATCTCAACAGCTAGCTTGACAGATTGTATCTATCGAGGTTTAAAAGGCAAATTTAGCCTGATGCTCGACAACTACTCGATAGATACCCTATCTATTGTGATTTACGAAAATCAGTTTTTTATATCTGATTTCACACATATTCATGTGTATGTGTTTAGGATTTCTTTTCTCAATACCCTAAAAATTTGTAAGGATTATCATAAGAGCCTTCAAAAGGTTGTTACACTTGCTGTTGCAAGCATATTGTGACCGGAGACATATGCCCTAGTTTATCTTTTTCTTGAAGAAGCTGCAATGTTTGCACGCCATAGGGTTTTGTAACCAATGAGCTTTTTGATCTTCATCGTATGGATGAACTAAAAAACTTTGCAGCTAACATCCTTCTCAAGTTGGTGTGTTAGTCACGTACTTGGATCTGTGCATCGATTGGTTAGTCACATACTGGGAGCCATGCACTGAAAAGGAAAGATTGTCACTACAAAACAAGTCCAAATGAGTATTGGGGTAAGGGTTCAACTGTAGGTTGGTATAAGGTACTGGGATTCCTTTAGTTGTAGCTGCTTGTTGTGATAATAGTGGATTCTCGAGAGTGGTGACCTTAAAATCACCCAGTGCGGTTTTTGCCTTAGAGGTTTTCCCCATTTGTAAACAAATCACCTTGTCAACTTTATTTTCTAGCTGCATTTAACTTATTTGGTGATTTGTTTTCGCTACCACGTGTATTGCATGTTAATTAACTTAATTAATTCACTTGGTTAATTAATTGGTTAATTTATCACAAGGAGTTAATACATTCTTGGCCTATCAACTAGGAACATTACTACTTTATCTTGATGTCTTTTGTACACACATGGTTCATCAAGATTTTTTTCAAAGCCAAATGACTTGATTGCTTGATCAAATCTGATGTTCCATGATCTAGATGCTTGCTTAAGTCCATAAATGGACCTTTTCGACTTGCATACCATATACTCTTGGTTCTTTGCTATGAAACCTTCTGGTTGCATTATATAGATTTCTCCTTCAAGATTGCCATTTAGAAATGCAGTCTTGACATCTATTTGCCAAATCTCATAGTCATAATGAGCAGCAATGGATGAGAGAATTCTAATAGATTTAAGCATTGCTACTGGTGAAAAGGTTTCTTCATAATCAATACCTTCTTTTTGTGTATATCCTTTTGCCACTAGTCTTACTTTAAAGGTTTCATCCTTTCCATCTATCCCCCTCTTCCTCTTGTAAACCCATTTGCAACCAACAGGTTTAATGCCATTAGGTGCCTTTCAGGATCTCAAACTTGATTGGAATACATTGAATCCAATTCAGACTTCATAGCTTTGACCCAATGATGTGCATCTATATCTTTCATTGCCTCTTCATAAGTGTAAGAATCAGATTCAGCCTCTTCTAAGATAGCTTCATAAGTTTCTCCCAGACCTATAAATCTTATAGGTAGCCTTATAATCCTCCCACTACGATGAGGCACCTGTGTACTAGACATCTCATGAGTAGAATATTGTGGTGTATCTAATACAGCCACATCATCCCTAGTTTCATCCATTGGTTGTTCAATTACAGGCTAATCTATTTCAGCCAAGACAACTTTACTTCTAGGATTAAAATTATTCACATAATCATCTTCCAAAACTTTGGCATTGGTGCTAACAAACACTTTGTTATCTTTATGATTATAGAATAAATAACCCTTAGTTTCCTTTGAATACCCTAAAAACATGCATACTTCTGTTTTTGCTTCTAACTTATCAGACTTCCCTTTCAACACATGTGCTAGACATCCCTAAATGTGGAGGTATTTCATACTAGGCTTGCACTCCACAATTCATTAGGTGCGTCGAGAACTAATTTTGATGGAACTAAATTTAAAATATGCATTGTAGTTTTTAGTGCATATCCCCAAAAGGAAATTGGTAAAGTTGAATAACTCATTATGGACCTAACCATTTCTAAAAGAGTTATGTTCCTTCTCTCTACTACACCATTTTGTTGAGGAGTTCCAAGTGCAGTCAATTGGGATACAATCCCATTTTGAGTTAAGTAATTCTTGAAATCCCCAAGGAGGTGTTTGCCACCTCAATCAGATCGAATGGCTTTTTGCATTTACTTAATTGATTCTCAACTTCAGCCCTTTACTCTTTGAACTTTTCGTAGGCTTCGGACTTCTGTCTGATTATGTACACATAACCATATCTTGAATAATCATTCATAAAAGTGACAAAGCACTCATAACCTCCTTTTGCTTGGGTTGACATAGGACCACATACATCCGTATGAACTAATTCAAACAACTTTTAGGCTCTTCGACCTTTTTTATTAAAAGGTCTTTTGGTCATTTTGCTCTCCATACAAGATTCTCAAACTAGAAATCCATCAAAGGCCAATGGCTCTAAAAGTCCATCTTTGATTAGTCTTTGAATTTTTTTTTGAATTAATATGACCCAAACGCAAGTGCCGAAGATATGCATCATTAGTAGAAGGAAACTTTCTCTTTAATGATTTTACATGAGAATTATTATCTAATTCAGAATTGTATAATTCATGCTTATCAGGAGTTAAAATATAAAGACCATCAACAATATTGCCAAAGCAGAAAAACACTTTTATCTTTCTTTATTACGACATTGTCTTTCAGAATAACACAATATTCATGTTTACCTAAATAAGTTGTAGAAATTAAATTTCTACGAACATTAGGTACATATAAATAGTCTTTCAATATTAAATCTCTAGAACCAAAACACAAATTAAACATTCTAACAACTACAACTGGAATTTTGCTCCCATCAACCAAAGTAAGAAACAATTCCTCTTCACTCAACTTTTTGGTCTCTTGGAACCCATGCAAAGTATTGCAGATATGATTAGTATAACTTGAATCCACACACCAGGAATCCATGAGATTTTGTACTAAACATATTTCAAGAAGGAATGAACTTTTCATACCCTTATCCTTGGAGGCTATGAATTTTGGGCAATTTCTCTTCCAATGACCTTTCTCGCCATAATGGAAACACTTTCCTTTGGCGTAGTCCTTTTTCTTTCCCTTGTTGGCAACTCCTATGGCAATTTGTTTACCATCTTGCTTGGTGAAGTCCTTCTTCTTCTTCTGTTTACCCTTGCCTTTTGACTTAGGTTGAGAAGAAGAAGCTTCAACCATATTAGCACCAACACTGGATGTACCAAGAATGCCTTCCGCCGCCACCAATTCATTTATTAATTCAGAAAATGTATAAATCTTTTTGTTCATGTTATAATTAATTCTGAATTCCTTGAATGATTCTGGTAGTGATTGGTGTATTATATCCGCTTAGGATTCTCCATCATTATCGGCACCTAAAACCTCTAGTGCATTCAGATGAGAGATCATCCTAATACAATGCTCCTTTACTGAAGTATCTTCAGCCATTTTGGTATTATAAATCTACGTTATAGTTTCTTGACTAGCAAAATGGCCTTGCTCACCAAAATATGTCCTTCAGGTTTAGCATTATGTCCGAAGCTAGTTCTACATCCTGCATTGGATGTTGTAGAACATTTGAGATAGATGTTAGGACATAGCACTTGGCCATCTCATTAGATTTCTGCCAATGATCATATCGCTGTTTTTCCTCAAGAAAAGCATCTAATGATGGAAAGTTAGGACAAAGTTAACTAAACACATACTTGTTCTCTTCAGCAGTTAGACCAATGTCCAAATTTCTTTTCCAATCAACCTAGTTGGATCCAGTAAGTTTGTTTTGATTAAGAATAGCAACAAGTGGGATAAATGATACCAATATTTAAATCTGAAAATAACAAACATGAATATAATAAGTAAACCGAACATTATCAATTTAGCATATAAACATATGGTATGGAACCTTAATAAAACCATAACATAAAATATTCAATGACAACCCAATCCATGTCTATAATTCCTTCGTAGCAAGTATATTATAAACATCATGATTGATTGAGAACTATTCTCATTATTAGTGCTATCATGATAACTCTTATCAAACACCAATAATATGTCATATTAACTTTAGCCTCTAAGTAAATAATGACATGGCTCCTTTGGGAGGTTAACATTACACTTACTCTAGTGTACACCATTATCTAGAATCAATGTCGCCACATTTCATCACCCTTATAATGTTTAAACTTGTAGTACCATGAAACAAAACACCATCCTTCGGGATCGCGAGGCATATACACCAAGACGAGGTGCTTGTTCACACTACTTCAAACGGGTAGGTTCAATCTTGTAGTACTATGAAGTAAGCACCCTCCTTTAGGATCGCAAGGCATATACGCCAAGATGAGGTGCTTACCCACACTACTATGAACCAATAATGGAGGCCGTGAGATCCAACCCTTGTGTCTCTCCCCTACTAGATATTTTAAAAGAAAGGTTTTTAATTAGAAATCATTTGTAATCTCATCACACATAGTCTTGTACTTTTAAACATGAAAACACTTAGTGAAAATTCAAA
The DNA here is from genome assembly GCA_033629205.1 of Lithocarpus polystachyus. Lineage (NCBI taxonomy): Eukaryota > Viridiplantae > Streptophyta > Magnoliopsida > Fagales > Fagaceae > Lithocarpus > Lithocarpus polystachyus. The sequence continues at coordinate 26,834,770 of CM066168.1, read as the reverse complement.
ATTCATAGCTTTCGATTGATTGAATGTATCCCTTGATCGATCGAAGTTATGAAGAAAATTTTAACAAACTTTCTGGATGACTCGATCAACTCTCAATTCCTGTTCGATCGATCGAAAAGGCAAATCTGATCGACCGAAAGGAATTCTCGATCGGTCGAAAAATTGAATAAATTCATCACAAAGTCTCAGGTGGACTCGATCAATTCTCAATTCCTGTTCGATTGATCGAAAAGGAACATTCGATCGATTGAAGGGAATTCTCAATTGGTTGAAACTCGTGAACCCGAATTTTCAAGAATTTCCAGCAAACAATTTTCAACGGTTTTTCATGAACAAACTACCATCATATGAACATAATAGATTGAATTTGAGATCAAAAACTAAATTCTATTGCTGCTATAGCCTTAAAGTTCAATCTAACACAACTAATATCAAACTTAAATAACATCATAATATCAATATCATTTTTATCAAACAATAATTTCAATAACCATGCAGAAAATTGATTAGAAAAATTTCTAACATCATGGAATTACTATCTTTGATTCCAAGACTCACAAAGCATGTTATACAAATTCGAAATTGAAGACCGCTCTGATACCAATGTAAAACATGGTTTGTATCACATACAAATCATATGCAGTGGAAATTAATGGATCTACTGTTGGAAAATATGGTTTAGTATCCCATACAAAACACACAGCGGAATCCACAAACATGGATCTATTTCATTCATGTTTGATAACATGCACTATGTAAATTCAGAATTTAAGAACAAGATAGTGTACCTTGGTGTAGTGAAATTCAAAACAAAAGATTATAAGCACTTGGGAACACTTTTAATCTTCACTCCAATTCCACTTTACACCCAAGAAGTGTGGTCTCTCAATCAGTTTCCAAGGGAGAATAATTGAGTGGTTTCATTCACACATACAAAATCAAAAAATCAAATATGATTTCTTGATCAAAATCAAAAAATTTGATTTCTTGATCAAATATGATTTTTTATGATTTAGATGCTTGCTTTAGTCCATAAATGGACTTTAAGCAGCTTGCATACTAAATATTACTTGTTCTTTGCTATGAACAAGTCTAGTTACATCATAAAGATGTTTTCCTCAAGATTGCTACTAAAAGAAGCTTTCTTGATATTCATTGCCATATTTCATCCAAATGAAATATAATGAATAAGAGAATCTAGATAGAGTCAAACTTGACTATTGGTGAAAAAATCTTTTCATAGTTGAACCATTTCTTTCTGAATAAATCTTTTCGCCACTAGTCTTGACTTTGAAGGTTTGCACCTTCAAATCTATCAATCTTATTTTCTTGTAGACCTATTTGAGAACAATAGGCTTAATGCTATTAGGCGCCTCTACAAGTTCTAGACTTTAAATAGAATCTAATTCTATTGACATAACCTTGATCCAGTAATCCATATTCATACCATCTATTGCCTTTATGTAGGACCGAGAATCAAATTCATATCCTTGTGGAATGACTTCAAAAGTTTATTCCAAAAGTATGATTTATTTGATAATCCTCCCACTACGATATTGTATCGGTGTAATAGTTATCTACAAATAATGTCTTGTGGTGAATCTAATACAATCATCTCATTTCTAAATGTATTTTATAGTTGTTTTTTAACAAATTCTGACATTCTTCTTCTAGAACAATCTACCTTTAAAAGAGCCCTATTTCTCCTTTATATATGCACTAACTTAAAAAAGTCATTGGAACTTCATCCTTTACAAAAAGGAGCCCTAGATCATATTATCCTCTAAATAGAATTCATAGACTGGGAATATAATAAAATAATGGTTATAAAAGCCCATCTTTCACCAATCTTGAATACCATTTAGATTAATAAGATCTAGACATAAGTGCCAAAACATACAATGCCAAAGGATAGAAACTCTCTCTTTAAAAAGTAAAACATGTAAATTTCCATCTAGAAGACAATCATGGACAATGCTTAACTTTACCAAAATAGAAATATTTTCCTTTTGGTCATGCTTTTAGATCTAATTTCCTTTTGGCAACTACAAGGGCAACTAGTTTGTCCAACTGTTTAGTATTATAATTCTTTTTCTTACCATCCTTACCTTTCGGTCTAGGCTAAGAATTTGAATTAAATCATATTGATCCTAGCCTTAGCTTTAAGGATGTTTTCCGTTGCGTAAAACTCACTCATCAATTCAGATAACATAAAAAGAATTTATTTTCAAAAACAAATTGAATTGATAGGACTTATGGATCATATCCATATGAGATTAACATTTAATCTCTACATCCAAGAATTCCAATTCATTTTAAAATAAAAACATTTTCATAAAATGATATAGAATTGGAACTCCTTTAAGCCTTTCTTAGTACTCAATATGATTCATACCAAACATCTCATTTAGACTTAATATAAAGTCTAAATCTAGTACTAACTCTTGCATCTCATGCAATAGCACAATTGAGATAGAAGCCAATGCAACATTTTAGCATTTCAATGGAGACTATGATTTCATCATAAGCTATCTTCCATAAATATATCATGCATAGGAAATTATGACAATGCTGAATCAATATATATTTATGTACTTCAGCTCCTTTAAGCATCATGTCCAAAATCATTTCTTAGTTAATGTGATTCACTTAAAATATTAGCTAGAGAACAAACTTTATGACAACTTTATTTTGAGACTATAAACATAATTACAGGGACATTATATTTTGCATCCATAACCATATAGTATAGAACCCGAAATACATACTATACTAAGTGCAACGACAATCCAATCGATGTCTATAATTCCTTGGTAGCAAGTTTATTATAAACACATTAATTGGTTGAGAACTATTCTCATTATTAGTGTAACACCCCAAACCCATACCAAGGATTTGGATGCAAAACCTGTCTTAGAAATAATCAACAATAATATAATGGAACAGAGCATAATAATTATCCTCAAATAAACATCTATCCATCATTATATTTCCTTATAAATTCGAAAAAAAAACACCAAAATCCTCCACAATATAGTCTATAAATACAATCTCAAAATAGTTCCACAATGTTAAACTCATTGTCCTGAAGAAATTTTATCAAAACAATTCACCAACTAATAAAGCTCCAAACGAAGTCATCAATCTAAGGCTCCACTGATCAACCACCAAAAGACACTCCACATCTCTAATCTGAAAGGGTGGAAAAAAGGGGTGAAATAGTGGCTCAATAAGAGACTACATAACATGAGGATGTCTTCCAAAACAAAACATTAGTATCATTGTCAAAATATAGTCTTCACGATTCATTTACAGATAGTTTAAATGGTAATATAATATATTCTATAAAACTATTAAAATAAAATATTTCACTATAACGCTGTAATCATTAATAAAATAATAACCACTTAATATGCCAATATGCACCAAATAGGTAGAAACAATTTATTATAAAAAAATAAACAATTATCCCACTTACACAGATCAGTAGCAATAAAAACAGTAGTTCGATATGGATAATATTGGTCAAACACAGACAAAAGCTGCTAAACACTCGGTGGGTGATTCCCATGGGAAACAATACACTAACCTCAAAGAGGTAACACTAGCTCCAAAGAGCAACAGTAACACTGCACCACACCACACTAACACTACTTCGGCCGAAGACCAACACTTAACCCTGTGTTGGCAAAGGTTGCAGACTGTCTAGTTGACCATTTGAAACAATTCTTGACAAATACAATTTCATAGTAACATACAATAGATAATAAAATTCGAGTATGTGCAAAGCACTAACAATGGTATAAGTTTTTGGAACTTCACCTTTGCAATTATATACATATATAGATAAATATATTTTTACCACGTGTATATAAATGTGTATATATATATATATATATAGATAAATATATTTTTACCACGTGTATATATATGTATATATATATATATACGTCTTGAGAGACGTCATGTGCTGTAGTCTACTTACCTCTAGTTGCTAACCCAAGCTTCACTTTAATCGCACAAAACGACGTCAACTAGAACCTAAATAAAAAAAAATTAAATAACTCAATGAGGGCAGATTTTGAATAATCACAAAGTCCTTTGATAAAACAATTCCTCAGCCACTAAGAAGATTAGCAAAAATTAAAATTTAACATATCTTTCTAATATGCCCCAAACCAGTTCTAGATAAAACAATTGCAAAGCATTCCCTAAACTAACATCTAATATGCCTATATACTTATAAATATATAAAAGAACACGTAATGCACCTGAAGAAAACCACCTAAAGACATCTAATATATATATATATATATATATATATATATATATAATAACACGTAACCATCCCTCTGATGAAAACCACCCAAAACATCTAATATATATAAATATATATCTAATAGCACATAACCCTTCATCTGATGAAAGCCACCCAAAACATCTAATATATATATATTTAATAGCACGTAACTTCATCTGATGAAAACCACCTAAAACATCTAATATATATATATTTAATAGCACGTAACTTCATCTGACTCAAAAAGAGGATCGAATATAATAGGGTATGACTAAATGTACTTCCATGATCTCTATCCCTATGCACTATTATAAAAATTCTAAGAATCTAGACCAGTAAGAAGACAAAAGCTTCTCCTAACCAACAAAGTGTCCAGCGAAAAACAAAAAAAAACCTGCATAGATTACTGTTTTACCTCAAGTACAAAATGAAGTTGCTGGCTGCCTCCTGCTGTGCACGGCCTCCAATCTTTTCAAAAGAGAAACCCTAACTCTAGTCTTAATATTTATACGCTAATCACTGCTTCTTTTTATTTTATTATTTATTTATTTATTATTTTTTATTTATTTCACTCTTGCCTTTCACGTAGGAAACCCTAACTTTCAGCTTTACACATTAAAATTGTTTCCTACATAGGCTGAAATTTTAAATTAGAATAAAACACAGAATGACTACTTACGTTACCCCTTATTAATATTATTATTATTATTATTATTATTATTATTATTATAGAAATAAAAACATAAAAATAATTATCTCCTCCAAAATAAATAAAGCAATTTATCAAATCCACTCTCTAGAAGCAATTAAATTAAATTTTAAGTGAGACGGGTGTTACAATTAGTGCTATCATGATAACTCTTATCATACACTAATAATATGCCGTATTACCTTCAGCCTCTAAGTAATAATGACATAGCTCCTTTGGGAGGTTAACATTACACTTAGTCTAGTGTACACCATTATCTAGAATCATGTGTAGCCACATTTCATCTCCCTTATAGTGTTTAAACTTGTAGTACCATGAAACAAAACACCCTCCTTTGGGATCGCGAGGCATATACGCCAAGACGAGGTGCTTGTTCACACTACTTTAAACAGATAAATTCAATCTTGAAATACTATGAAGTAAACACCCTCCTTTGGGATCGCGAGGCATATACGCCAAGACGAGGTGCTTACTCACACTACTTTGAACCGATAATGGAGGCCGTGAGATCCAACCCTTGTATCTCTCTCCCACTAGAAATTTTAAAACAAGTGGATTGTATTGAAATCATTGTGATCGCATCACAATTTTAACCCTACACATCAAATGTGTTTACTTGTTTAAATTCAATGTGATGTAACTAAGTCATGTCACAATAGCGTAACGAACATTCGCGCTATCACAAAGAAGTTTAACTTTGTAATCCGTGAAATAAATACTCTCCGCACGGAATGCAAGAATCAAAGTCAAGATAAGGTATCTATTCACATTACAATAAACTTAACAAAAATGTTATTTTAGCACTCCCACTCGTTATTTGGGTTTTTCTTAAATAATTGTGATCCCATCACAACTAATAATCTTGCACTTTATAAAGACTCTAATCTCTTTAGAATCACTAACTAAAATGGAAGTCCTAAACTATTTAGGATTCCTTAAACACTAATGAATCAAAAATTAGTTATATAGAACTCTATCCTTCATTTACTAGATAAAGTATTCTATTTTGATTAGAAACTATATATCTTTAATTAGAATTTTATTCTCATTAAAAACCTCTAATTAAAATAAATTAAGCACTTTTAATCATAAAATAATTTAGGACTAAGAGTTCTATTAAACTAACATCTTTGATCTCATTAGGTATTTTAGTTAGACAATGATTAATAAATGTCCTTAACTTTTAAGGACTATAAAATTAATCACATAGCCTTTTGACATCTTCATTATTCTTCCAATAAAAACACCTTTTGATTTTATCAACGAAGGTTTACAAATCAAACATAAGGGTTTTCAAGATCATTATCAAGAACCCTAATAATGCTAGAAACCTTGAAAACATAATCCTAATCTCATTAGGAATAAATTTCATAATCCTAGCATTAACAAGATGGCATATATATTTATGTATCTCCATACAAATTGTAACACATGAAAACACACTTTATATATCGATCCAAGACATCCAAGGCATAAAAAATCTGAATGCATATGAACCATACAATTATATATATATATATATATATATATAATTGTCTTGGATATTTGTCTTGATATCCGTATATATTTTATATCCATGTGAAAAATGTCTTGATAAAGCAATTATCATATGCTTTGTGGCCATCACATGTTAATGACATGCCACATGAATCCACGAAACAATGCAAGTCTTAATACTTTTCAATATATATTATTCTATAGCAAGTCATGCAAGCCAAGTCATGCAAAGTTTCATAATTGTGTTTCATATTTATAAGCATTTAAGCCTCACATAAATATATATATATATATATATATATATATATATGTAAGCATGACGCTGTGTGTTATTAAAGGCTTATATACAAACCTTTATAACCCCAAAATGTATATAAAACCCATATCATGCAAACCTTCGCACATGGCAGTTACAATATTACAGTTATATATTCAATAATATACCATACGGATGTGTTATATTACATATTATATATATATATATATATATATATATATCTTTTATTGTTAAGCCGTGCAAACAATATCCAAGTGGTGCAATCAATATATAGCCAAGCATTGCAACCAATGCAACAAACACATGCACACGGCATTCATGATATTGAAAAACACAAGCATGGCACCAAGCAATGCACATGACGGTTACCATAATTTTCATTAACTGCCAATCTTGCCGTGTCTACATTGATGAATCATGGCATATGAATTCTAACGTTATTAATAAAAAATTCATAAAACCATGATTATCAAACCACGTCTACACAAAAGAACACGTTCAAGGACACAATAATGCAGAAAATTTTACTGCTGAAAATTAAAACACAAGGCGAACGGTTTTCTTAAATTCTAAAACCCAATCACATGTTATACAAGCATGAGATGAAAACCTAGCTCTGATACCAATTGTTGGTAAATCTGGTTTTATATCTCATACAAAACACACAGCAGAAGCAACAAAATAGGATCTATTTCATTCATGATTGATAACATGTACTATATACATTTCAGAATTTAAGAACGAGATAGCGTTGCTTGGTGCAGTGAAATTCAAAACAAAAGATTAGAAGTACTCGGGAACACTTTTAATTTTCACTCCAATTCCACTTTACGCCCAATAGTGTGATCTCTCAATCAGTTTCCAAGGGAGAATAATCGAGTGGCTTCACTCACACATACACACCACTTCACAATGATGTATCTTTTTCTCAACTGAAAAATTATGTATGTTTCTCCCTTTATAACTAATTAATTATCTAATTGGGCCGGCTTATTGGGCCTTTCCAATTGGGCTTTAGTGTTTGGCTTGGAGTGGGACCAAAAGGGACCAATAAGACACTAGCTCCAATGAGCCTTAGGCTTTTCTATCAACACATAACAAGTCCAAAGTTACCATTAATTATATTTAATACCACTATATAAATATAATTGCACTCTAGGCCTTATTAATAAATTATATCCCAAGACTTTATTATACATGCAACCCCTTCATTAAAATATTCGTAGTAATACAAAGTTATGAAAGTTGACTACCACTTTGAAAATTACTATATCTTGATCCTTGAGTACCCGATTTAATCCCTTATGTTATTCATCATATATTTATGAAATCCAATTTCATAAATATATACTTTAGTAACTCCTTACTAAAGTGGTTGGGCCCAACACTTTGAATAACCAAATCCATTAAACTTATCACAAGGGAATATTTTATATCTCCGTTAAGAGATTATGAATTCCATCTTGAGAATATATGTTCCGTCAACACTAAATGTGGTTGCCCAACATACTGAGGTTTTGATCGTACTCATAGATCTCACTCCTGATATATCAAAGCAACCTACATCTCATGATCAGGTCCATTATTCTCTCAAGATTTAGAGTTGATGTAAATAGAAGTCGTGAGATTTATTATTCATTTGACAGTATTTAAGAGAATAATAAATCTCACAGCAATCCAGTTCAATATGTCTTAACTCTTAAAACATATCAACTAGAAGTCTCCACTTTCATGATCAAGACAAATCATCTTAATTGATATGTTATAGTCTTCACAGATGAAATGCCCAATTTCATCACCCACTACGAACTAAAATTCTGAGTTTACAAAAAACTTGTGATTTATATCTTCTGTGACTAAATCACATAAATCACATACTATGCATCTCATGGACTTAGATAATGTCCCATTAGTTCATTAATAAATAGTTTCATATAATTAAATAATTTAATCATTTATGACATGCCAATAAATTGGATTTTAGGGCATAAATCCCAACAAACTCTCCATACCCAGCCAGTGGAACCTAAGCCAAACATATACCCCAACCAAGTAGCGGTTTCCCCAATAAAAAGTTAGATCAAGGGCTACAGTGATCTTAACTCTATTCTTCCTTAAAAACCCCATGGGTTGTGCCTTAGATATCACACTCAGATGGCTACAAAACCAAAGCTGTAACAAATGCACACAACAACCAAGCGTACCACTACCCATCTTATGGCACAGAGAAAGAGACTGAATAGTCTTAGAGAGCAAAGAGGGAATAAATGAAGTCCTATGAGGTTGAGTACTCACTAGGGGTAGAACTGCAAAGCTTATAGAACTCAACTAAGAGGGAATAGAATTGAGCCAAAGAAGGTCACCATGAAGGCCTAGCGCCTGTAGAAGGTCCAATGCTCCTCCAAATCCACAAAGTCCTCTCGGTAAGCAGCCGAGCACTCAGCTTTGCCAAACCGACAGATCAGAAAATCCCAAGGGATGTTGCCTTCTAAAATGCTCCCATATCAGGTCCAAACATCCATTGCAAGCTTCTTCAGGCCTAATAGCTCCTTCAACCGCTTGTGATAGCGAAATCGAGTCGGTGGTCGGTAGACTCGACTCACAAAGGTAGGAAGAGAAAGAAAGTGATCATACTTCTCCAAAGTAAGGACTAAGTCCACATCCTCGATGGTGATGCACCTCAAACCAAGATCCCAAAAAGTAACTATGGCCTCTAGTAAGTGCCAATCTAGAGGAGTACGAAAGAGTGAAGTGACATCTCCGAAGAACTGCTTGATGTAGACCTGATCCTTGGAAGAGAATGAAGTCCACCATCTCTTGAGCTCCCCTTCATGAAAATTCTGCCTTTCAAGCTCCACAACTGTGTCATAAGACTTGAACCCAAGAGTATCCATGCTTAGATTTGAAAGAATGCGGTGTTCTAATGCCCATCCGTGTAAGAAAGTGCAAGAAAATGGTGTTTCTAAGTGTTTTCAGTGAAGAAAATGGGTAAGAGAAGAACCTAAAAATCGTAGACCAGAATATGGGAGGTTTGGGAGCAACCCAAACCCTTATGCACAAATTTTGAGGCCGATGCACCTTTAGTGGCAGCTGGCCCCAAACGAAGCACCCTAAGTGGCTGCCGAGCCTTGAGACACGTGTCAGGGCTTTTTAAGCCCCCCCCCCCCCCCCCCCCCCGCTCAGCTTCATATGATTCTGACCATTAAAGTTGAGATTTAAGGAGTTTTGACCAACTTCGGAGCAAAGATTCCTTCACTTAAAAACTAACAGTAGTACCCAGGCAATTCAACAGCAAACCAATCTATTCAATGTTTTTTGTACAAATTGAGATTGCATAAAACCTACACTGGGGTAGTTTATTTTTGCGCATCTCGTCCGTCATTTCAGAACATGTTGAATCTTATTATTAAAGCCTGGTTCACCAGGTTCAGGGGACGGTTCAGCCCCTGTCGTCAAGACATGTAATGGGATAGTGCCAAGGCGTTTCCCAATCACTAATAGCAATCCATATAGCATGGTATGAAGATTGCAATGATCAGTTCCTATATGGAACCTTTTTCAAAGCATCGGTCGGTTTAGTTGATAGTCGGGTCAGTCAGTGCATTCCGCCATGTGGCGAGTCTGAGAAAACCCCACTAGGGGAAGTCCATGATCATAATCAAGGTCGTCAAGAATCATATATTGTCCAATTTGACCCTAATCTCCCTGCAAGTCAGTTGATCAGTTTAGAACCACACAAAATCTAAATTAAGGCAGTTTATTTTTCTTGGTCAAATCCATTTCTGCGAATCAATATGCTCAAGTTCAAAACTCTGGATACAATTACGGGTCTGTCCCGTTAAGAACCTTTCCTCTCATGTGAAGAAACAGCATAAAACCTACACTAGGGAAATTTTATTTTATGCAGTCTTTTCCTTTTCCATATCCCTCAATGGGTCAATCAATGTTAGATTTTATCGATAAATCTGTGAAAATATGATGTGATGTGAATGAAACAATACATGAATAACAATAGTGGCGCAACCGGCTCATAAATGCTAAAATGCTACTGGCAAACATACATATAAGCCTACCAAAAGGCAATATCAAGAAATATACATCTGAGCCTACCAAGAGGTAATGTTAATACATACATGAGGCCTACCAAGGGGCAATCATACATACATCCAGAAGCCTACCAAAAGGCAATATGAAAATACAATCTAGGCCCACAATGAGGCAATAATACATACATGTCCAAAGCTTACCAAGAGGCAATATAAAAATACAGTATAGGCCCACTATGAGAGAATATAACACATACATATTTGGCCTACCGTAGACATCGTATTTTTTCCAACCTCGATTTACATTTTGGACCACAAAAATTTCAAAAAAATTATCTTTTCTCCAAGCAGCGGCAAAAACATTTGGATTGACATGGCGTAACCCGTTCAGGCATTGGAACACTTAAAGTGCCATTTTAAGTCAAATTGACCAAAATGCCCCTAGTCAACCCTAGGTTAACTAAAAGTCAAAGGAGGTCAAAGTCCTCCCAAAACAACCTTTTTCATGCTTTTACATCAAACTCGTGCCAGTAGGAGATTTTTGTCAATTTTGACCAAGTTTGACCTGATGTTGACTCTTGGGGCACTAGAAACTCTAATTTTGATCCAACCATTAGAATGGGTTGGGACTAGCGCCATTGTGAAGATTATCAAATTCCCTTTCCAACAACTATTCATGAGTCGAAATAGGAGTTAAAACGATTGAGATATCCAGAAAACCAAGCAAAGCATGTCGCATGCTTTCCAAGGTTTAACTTTTGATCCAACTGTTAGATTTTCAATTTCATTAGTGTTCTGGAAACTAGACATCTAGTAATTTCTAGGGACACCAAGATCGGCTCAAGCCAAGTCCATAAAAGACCTTCCAAAATGCATCCAAAACTGGACCTGGAAAAGTCAGAACTACTGATGTCAGCAGGGGTGGCCAGCGGCCCTTGCCGACAGCCATACAGGGTGTGCTAGAAGCTAAAGGGTCAATTTTCTACTATAAAAGCTTCCAGACCCCTCATTTTACAAAAAAAGAAGACTTTAGGTAGTTTCCTAGCAGATTCTCTCTCTCCTCTCTCTAATTTCTCTCCCAAACACATCCAAACACGTCTAAACACATCCAAACACCACCAAACACCTTTGATTCTTCTCTTTTCTCCACAATAACAAGGTAGTGTTCTAGCACCCAATCTTCCTCTCTCTGGTTCCATACCTTGGATTTGAGGTTAGGGGTACGGATGTAGCTCTTTAGTTACAATCCACACCCTTTTCTTTCTATAGATTTTTCTAGCTTTTACTTGTTCGATAATATGCTTTATTGCGTTTCTTGGCATGTTCTTGCTTCCTAGCATGTCTTTATGGTTTTTCTAGTATGTTTCCTTGCTTTTGAGCTCACCTTGAAGTCCTTGTTGGATAGGTATGGAGCATGGGTGTTTGCATCTTGAAGGAATCCCTCCTCATCATTCCATTCTATGGATGGGTTATACTTTTTCCCATGAAATGTAAGGAACTTTGGTGGTCCAAGGGGAAATGCCATGAAGTTAAAGGATGAAGATTTGAGAATGGGTTTCAAAAAATGAGTTTTTTAAGGATACTAAAAAACCTAAGGTTTTGAAGAAATCTTTAAAGGGATGATAAAAATCAAGTTTGGAAGCTTAGAGAAGTGATTTTCTAAGTAAGAAATGGTGTGGAAGAGTAGAAAATGCAAGGGGAAGAAAGCTTGGAATAGTAACAATGGAGGAAAGAGTGAAATAAGGACGAAGGAACAAAAAAGAAAATGAAGCAAAAAATAAAAGGCGGGCCAAAATTTCGTTCCCGCCCCCCTACCCTTTTGACTTGAGTTGCTGAGTCAACTTAAGTTTGACTAAATTGACTCAGTCAAACTTGAGTTAGCTCACCCAAAAAAAAAAAAAAAGGAGAAAAAGAAGCAAAAGAAAATGATGAAATGAGAGTACGGGAAATTCATTTTTAATATATATATATATATATATATATTTTAGAATTCTTCAAAGATTTTCAAAAAAAGAGAGAGGAAGATGAGAAAAAATGGTTTCTAAAAACTTATTTTTAGAAATGTTTCTAAAATTTGTGGTATCAATTTCTAAAAGAAAATAAAAGAAGAAGAAGAGAGATTTTACAAAAAAAAAAAAAAAAAAAAAAGAGAGAGAAAAAAGAGAGAGAATTTCACAAGGATAAAATTGATTATTTTGGGTAAAAAAGGGGGGGGGGGGGGGTGGGGGGAAGTAAAATTCCACATCCCCAAACAATTGAGCGGATAAAATCTAAATCATCACAATGCTAATTCAATTTTCTCTACCATTTCAGGAAAAGTCCAAGATTTTCAGATTGGGGGAATAAAGTCCTCAATCTTTCCAAGTCAAATTAGGCGAATATAGTTCTTAGTCGGCTTTCAGATCGGGCGAATTTCATTATCCTACAAAAGAAAAATTCACGCATTAAAATTCAATTAAGCACAAAATTGATTATTCAGCATTATTCCAAACCAACTATAAAATGCATGAATTAACTCAAAATAAGTATGATAATACTTTCTAATAATGATATAAATATGCAAAATTAAGCTATTATCACCCTAAAACCCAAAGACATGGGTAGGCTTACCAAGAGCCCAATGAAGATTAAAAGACAAAATCCTTTTGAACCAATTGACCAAACTCTTTGAACTAGGGGCAAGGCCCATTTGAGAATGAAAGATAAAATGGATCAAACTTTTGAAACTAGGGGCAAGGCCCTCATGAGGGGAGAGAGTGAACATTCAATAGGACAAGTAAAAGACTTTGCTGTGTTGAGATAAAATTTGGTCACCTTTTTTCAAAAAAAAAAAAAAAAGAAAAAAAATCCAAAAGAAAAAGAAAAAGCAAGGAAAAGATGTGGACTTCTAAATGTCATGTCTCATTTTAAATACAAGTTCAAACAAGTTTTTCATAAGAAAAGAAATTTTCCAAAGCATGATGGGCTTGCATTATAAATAGGGCATTGATCTTTGTGTTTAAATTGTTTGATGAGACTATTTTTCATAAGGCCAAATAGAGCAAAGGATGTGGACTAACCTTACAAAATTCATGAACAACCTATGCCTAAGCCCAAATGAGGATGAGACGGCGAGATGAGTGACTTGAAATTAGATTCAAAGCCCAAAGAAAAAAAAATCAAAGAAAAAGAAAAAGAAAAGAAAAAGAAAAAGAAAAAGAAAGAAAGAATGTTAGGCTTGGATTCAAATGAGGGAAGGAGAGAAGGCGAGAAGTGTGAACGATGTAATTCGGCTTTAAGCAATAGGGAAAACATGGATGTTGAAAGATTGATGTAGCTTGTTCTATTTCTAAGTCGAAGATAATGAAATGATGCAAGACTTAGAATACGAATGGGGCATACATGTAGTCCACATTTTGAAGCAAGCAAGAAAACTTGATTACAACGTTGGGTCCAAAACTTTAAGACATTGGGAGCACAAGTTTATTTGATCAAATTCATTTTTAGGAACACTTAAGATAATCTCAAAGCACATCCCTAACCTTGTCAAGATCTACTCACTAAGGAGGATACCAAGAAGCAATGAAGAGTGAGAATGAAAGTATCGAAGTCAAGAGTAAGACGCTCACATAGAGTAGCTAATGAAGGATATAATATACTTGACTACAAAGGCTTGAAGAAATACATGGCCCACAAGCTGAGGATGTTTTAGGCAAGCCAAAAGAAAGAAAGAAAGTTATTGCCAATAACACCCTTAAAAAAGAGACGGGAATTTGATGACATTCATGCGTCGTTGTTAGAGGCCCTTGAAATCTTATCTAAGAAGGGTTACCTCAAGCCGCTTGAACCTACTTTTCTTCCAATTCCAATCCCAAGCACTTGGAACATGAATGAGTATTGTGCCACCAAAAACTAGAATACAAGACAAATAATTGCTTTAAGTTGAAGCATGAGATTCAAGACTTGATTAATGATGGGGTGATTGCCAAGCCAATATTCCATAGTTGAAGCAAGATCAAATGATAGGGTGTGCTTAAGAGATTTGATCCTTGGCTAGAGGATGAGTCATTTCAATTTTGCTGAGCCTTTTTCAACTGTCATGTCTTCAATTTGTCAAGCCTATTAGAGTCTTTCTCAATGTTGGGTCTTTCCCTTTGTTGTGTTGTTGAGTCTTAGTTTAAGATGTCTTGTTATTGAGTCATGTTCCTTTGAATTTTTAAATCAGTGTCGCTTCACTTTCAACAAAGATGACCATTCAAATATGATGTGTATCCTGTGATCTCTTTTTACTAGTTTTGAAATGAATGAATCCTTAAACCTAGGACATTGATTAATCCAAATATGGAATCAAAAGAGGAGCAGTGGCGAAGCCACGTTGGGGCTGAGGGGGGCCAAAATTTTTGAAAAAAAGAGAGTAGATATATTGAAATATGAGTTATCCTAACCAATTAAACAATTTTCAAGACTAGATATGCTTTTGACCCCACAAATTCTGAATAAATATTTAGAAATTCACCAATCAGCATTATTTCAACAAATAAAAGAAAAAAAAATCTGGTTAAAAAACAGTTTTAGGGCTTACTACAGTCAACTTTACAATGTGAGGCTGTAATTTGCCTCTAAAATCTTTTTAGGAAGGGTAACTATTTGCACCACCACGTAGTTGCAAACACCACCGCGCTTCTTCTAGCATAGGTGATTCTTTGGCATTTTATCTCCCTCTGTCTCCTATGTCTCAACTCAACTGATTTGCTTTTTAATTTACTTTGTTTCCTCTTAAAAATTATTTACGAAGAAAGTGGTGTGTTACACTTGCAATTTTAATCCAACCATCCAATTAGTTAATATCTCCAAGGCTCCACCACGTGTATGGTTTAGAGGAAATGTCTACAAAAGCAAGTGTACAAGTTTAGAATCCCAAGTTTTTTTTTTCTTTACATCTTCTTTTGGTTGGACTTTTCCGCTCATATAAATATATATATATATATATATATAATTGATATTAAAATAATTAATAAATAAATTATATAACATTATATATTTAATATAATAAATTATTAGTAAACCTGATAAAAATATACTACTATATAATAATATTAATAATAATAACAACAACAACATGTAATTAGTTGTTTTTTATTAGTATCTTTCTAGTATTGAAATTTGAGTGATTGTTTGTCTACTATTTAACATTTTTTGATTTACTATTATTTTTTATCTTAATCTTTATACTTTATTATGTTGATAATTTATTTTGAAAATTTAGGTTTATGGGCAAATTAAAAACTATTGACTCATGCTTTTTGTTAATATTGTCTCTTGACTGTTTGATTTTAACAAATACATATTTTTAGCACATATTGAGTTATAAAATATTAACTTGTATATTGAATTGTACTTACATTTCTATTTGAGACTATTATACATAATATAAATATAATTAATAAATACAAAGAAAAAAAAATTGTTTGGCTCCTCCCAAAGATAAATTCCTTGCTCCACCACTGAAGAGGAGATTGTCTTAATTCATTCGATCATAAAGAACAAGCATGAAAGTGATAAAGAAGGCAAGAGATAGAGAGAAATAAAAAGAAAAGACTTCGATCAAGTGAGAGAGTACATAAGAATGATGAGGATGAATGATGAGAGATTCCTTAAAGTACAAGACATGAGTGAGTTCAAAAATGGGAAAGGGAAATTAAAGGAATGACTTGTTCTTTTATATGGACGGCAACACAATGATGAGAACTTGATGAGATGAAAGAAAAGGCTAGCCTAGGTTTGGAAAGGCTAAGTAATCAAGGTTGAAAGGATGAGAGGCCATCTTTCTATTGGAAAAAATACATGTTTGTATCGCATACAAAACATATGCGGTGGAAAATTAACAGATCTACTTCATTCGCAATTAATAACATGTACTATGTAAGTTTCAGAATTTAAGAAGCGTACCTTGGTGTGGTGAAATTCAAAACCAAAAGATTAGAAGTACTTGGGAACACTTTTAATCTTACTCTAATTCCACTTAATGCCCAAGAAATGTGGTCTCTCAATCAATTTCTAAGGAGAGAATAAGAGAGTGTCCAACACTCACATACAAACCACTTCATGTTGTCATGTGATCATAATAAAAATCACTCAGAAAACTAACTTAGAAATTCTGTATGTTTCTCTCCTTAAATATAACTGATTATCTAATTGGACTAGCCATTTTGGCCATTCCAATTGAGCTCTAGTATGTGGCTTGGAGTGAGACCAAAAGGGAACAAATAAGACTCTAGCTCCAATGAGCCTTGGGCTTTTCTGTCAACTCTTGACAAGTCCAAAGTTACCATTAATTATATTCAATACCACTATATGAATATAATTGCACTCTGGGCCTTACTAATAAATTATATCCCAAGACTTTATTATACATGCAACCCCTTTATTAAAATATTCGTAGTAATACAAAGTCATGAATATAGACTGCCACTTTGAAGATTACTACATCTTAATCTTTGAGTATCCGGTTTAATCATTTACATTATTCATCATATATTTATGAAATTCAATTCCATAAATATACACTTTAGTAACTCCTTACTAAAGTGGTTGGACCTAACACTCTGAATAACCAAACCCATTAAACTTAACTCAAGGGAATATTTTATATCTCTATTAAGAGATTATGAATTTCATCTTGAGAATATATGTTCCATCAACACTAAATGCAGTTGCCCAACATACTGAGGTTTTGATCGTGACTTATAGATCTTACTCCTGATATATCAAAGATGTTAGGATATGTGCCCTTAAATCCTATTGTATGATGCTATGTATGATATTATGTATGACATTATGTGAGAAATAATGTATGACTTAATATTGTGTTTAATAAAGTTGTTTTATTCTTATCTAAAATAATAGTAACATGAATATTCGAACATTATCAAATAGTCCATGAGATGCATAGTATGTGATTTATGTGATTTAGTCACAGAAGATATAGATCACAAGTTCTTTGTAAACTAAGAATTTTAGTTCGTAGTCAGTGATGAAATTGGGCATTTCATCTGTGAAGACTATAACATATTAACTACGATGATTTGTCTTGATCATGGAAATGGTGACTTCTAGTTAATATGTTGATATGTTTTAAGAGTTAAGACATATTGAACTGGACTACTGTGAGATTTATTATTCTCCTAACGACTGTCAATTGAATAATAAATCTCACGACTTGTATTCACATGAACTCTTGATCCTGAGAGAATAATGGACCTGATAATGAAATGTAGGGTGCTTTGATATATCAGGAGTGAGATCTAAAGTAACGGTCAAAACCTCAGTATGTTGGGCAGCCACATTTAGTGTTGATGGAACATTAGAGTTGCTAGAATTAGTTCATACGGACGTTTGTGGTCCTATGTCAACCCAAGCAAAAGGCAGTTATGAGTACTTCATCACTTTCACCGATGATTACTCTAGATTTGGTCATGTGTACCTAATGAGACGGAAGTCCGAAGCCTTTGAAAAATTCAAAGAGTTTAGGGCTGAAGTTGAGAATCAATTGGGTAAACACATAAAGGCCATTCGATCTGATCGTGGTGTCGAATACCTTCTTGGGGATTTCAAGGATTACTTAACTCAAAATGGGATTGTATCCCAATTGACTGCACCTGGAACTCCCCAACAAAGTGGTGTAGCAGAAAGACGGAATAGGACTCTTTTAGAAATGGTTAGGTCCATGATGAGTTACTCAACTTTACCTATTTCTTTTTGGGGTTATGCCTTAGATACAGCAATACATCTTTTGAATTTAGTTCCATCAAAATTTGTTCCCAAAACACCCATGGAATTGTGGAGTGAGCGTAAGCCTAGTATGAAATATCTCCACATTTGGGGTTGTCCAGCACGTGTTAAAAGGGAAGTCTGATAAGTTGGAACCAAAATCAGAAGTATGTTTGCTTGTGGGTTATCCAAAAGAAACTAGGGGTTATTTATACTATAGTCATAAAGATAACAAAGTTTTTGTTAGTACAAATGCTAGGATATGTGCCCTTAAATCCTATTGTATGATGCTATGTATGATATTATGTATGACATTATGTGAGAAATAATGTATGACTTAATATTGTGTTTAATAAAGTTGTTTTATTCTTATCTAAAATAATAGTAACATGAACATTCGGACATTATCAAATAGTCCATGAGATGCATAGTATGTGATTTATGTGATTTAGTCACAGAAGATATAGATCACAAGTTCTTTGTAAACTCAGAATTTTGGTTCGTAGTCGGTGATGAAATTGGGCATTTCATCTGTGAAGACTATAACATATTAACTACGATGATTTGTCTTGATCATGGAAGTGGTGACTTCTAGTTAATATATTGATATGTTTTAAGAGTTAAGACATATTGAACTAGACCGCTGTGAGAATTATTATTCTCCTAACGACTGTCAATTGAATAATAAATCTTACGACTTGTATTCACATGAACTCTTAATCCTGAGAGAATAATGGACCTAATCATGAAATGTAGGGTGCTTTGATATATCAGGAGTGAGATCTAAAGTAACGGTCAAAACCTCAGTATGTTGGGCAGCCACATTTAATGTTGATGGAACATATATTCTCAAGATGGAATTCATAGTCTCTTAACAAAGATATAAAATATTCACTTGAGATAAGTTTAATGGGTACAGTTATTCAGAGAGTTAGGCCTAACCACTTTAGTAAGACTAAAATATATATTTATGAAATTGGATTTTATAAATATATGGTGAATAACTCAAAATGATTAAACCGGGTACTCAAGGATTAAGATGTATTAATTTACAAAGTGGCAGTTTATATTCATGACTTTGTATTACTACGAATATTTTATGAAGGGGTTGCATGTATAATAAAGTCTTGGGATATAATTTATTAATGAGGCCTAGAGTGCAATTATATTTATATAGTGGTATTAAATATAATTAATGGTAACTTTGGACTTGTCAAGAGTTGACAGAAAAGCCCGAGGCCCATTGGAGCTAGTGTCTTATTTGTTCCCTTTTGGTCCCACTCCAAGCCACACACTAAAGCCCAATTGGGAAGGCCCAAAAGGCTAGCCCAATTAGATAATCAGTTATGTGGAGAGAAACATACAGAATTTTATATAGAATGAAATGGTTTGTATGTGAGAGATAATAAGATCATATAAGGAAGAGAGACACTCTTTCATATATTCTCTCTAAAAAACATAAAACTGATTGAGAGACCACACATCTTGGGCATCAAGTGGAATTGGAGTGAAGATTGAAAGTCTTCCCGAGTACTTCTTCATTTGGTTTTGAATTTCACCACATCAAGGTACACTCTCTTGTTCTTATATTCTGAAACCTACATAGTACATGTTATCAATTGCGAATGAAGTAGATCCGTTTATTTTCTGCTGCGTATGTTTTGTATGCGATGCAAACATATATATTTCCTAACAAAAGAAACCTACACCTCATGATCAGGTCTATTATTCTCTCAGGATTTAAAGTTGATGTAAATAGAAGTCGTGAGATTTATTACTCATTTGCTAGTCGTTAGGAAAATAATAAAACTGGATTAGAAAAAAAAACGCTATAGATGACAATATCTCTACATCATTTTAAATGATCAAAATGTCATCTAATAGGCCAAAACGTATTGACCCCTTGTGATAAATTAACCAATTAATTTAGCCAAGTGAATTAATTAAGTTAATTAACATGCAATGAGCGTGGTAGCATAAACAAATCACTAATTAACTAAGTATGCAGTGAAAATTAAATTAACACAGTGATTTGTTTATGAATGGGGAAAACCTATATGGCAAAAACCCCATAGGGTGATTTTAAGGTCACCACTCCCGAAATTCCACTATTATCACAACAAGCGGTTACAAGTAAAGGAATCTCAGTACCTTATACCAACCTACAGTTGAACCCTTACCCTAATACACAATTGGACTTGTTTGTAGTGACAATTTCTCCTTTTGATGCACGGCTCCCAAGTACGTGACTAACCAATTGCGCGGATCCCACTACGTGACTTCAATTCACCAACTTGAGAAGTTTGTTGGCTGCAAAGTTCTTCAGTTCATCACACGATGAAGATCTAAAAGATGCTTGGTCACAAAACCCTACGGTGCACATAAACAGCAACTTCTTCACAAGAGATGAACTAGGGCAAAACTTTGTCTCTGGTCACAATTTGCTTGAACAGACTTTTCTAAATGCTTGTGCAACTTCTGAACACTTTGACGACTCTTAAAATAATCCTTTTATATGTCTAGGGTTAGGAGAAAGGAAGGCCCAATGACATATTCACGGATCCCAAGAAAATCAGATCAGAATTCTGAAATTCTTAAACCTCGACAGATAGGAGCTGGCAAGAAGCTGTGGAGCAGGTGTCAAGTACACGGGGCTGAAACAGCTTACTGAAGCTCGATAGATGCAGCTGTCGAGATAGCTGTCGAGCTTTAATGAATCTGCACTATTCAGCTTGTTTCTTGAACAGACTTGAATGGCTTTGACACTTGATCTTAAAACAGATTTCTTGAAATAGCAAACACATCCTAAATCTACCAATTACAAGTAAAGTGCGTTTTATCAAAGGATTAGCCAATTACATAAAAGAATGACATATGTTCTTAACATGAATCACATATGTCCTAACATCATCAACATACATTAAGAAATTTATTATTCTGTATAGGTTTTACGTACATAAGGCCTTTTGATACTTAATCAAAATCAAACAATTTGATCACTTGATCAAAGATGATACTTTATGATTCAGATGCTTGCTTTAATCCTTAAATGGAATTTAAGCAATTTGCATACTAAACACTACTGTTTCTTTGCTATGTACAAGTCTAATTACATCATATAGATGTCTTTCTCAAGATTGCTACTAAAAAGCTTTCTTGATATCCATTGCCATATTTCATTCAAATAAAATATAATGGATAAGAGAATCTAGATAGAGTCAAACATGACTATTGGTAAAAAAATCTTTTCATAGTCAAATCATTTCTTTCTGAATAAGTCTTTTCACCACTAGTCTTGACTTTGAAGGTTTGCACCTTCATATAGTCATCATCAAGAACTTTGTATTTGTGCTTTATGATAGAGTCCTGAAAATTACCCAACTCCATGCTCGTCCGTAAGGGTCGTCCAAAGAAGATGGATAATGGTTTGACCATGGAATCTCGTCCATGTCAGGGTCGTCCGTCCAAGAAGACCCTTGGACGGCCCACACTGACTCTGGACGCCGTCAGCGTATCGTCCCTAGACGAGGCTTACACACTTAGAACATATACAAAACCAAGGACATTGCCACGAAACCACCTCCTATGACCGCGTTGCGAAACGTACGGCCTAATAGAATAACCTCCATAGCAGTTATGGAGGTTACTCCCGAACCTTCCGACATCCTCCAATATAGGAGCAGTTACTACATTGATAAACCGTTCCTGGCTTGCATTATATAAGAAGAACAATCGACAAACAAAAACGGTACGGAATACTTTTCCAAGTATTTGGGATTTCCAAAGTTTAGAGAAAACACTGACTTTGTCATCGGAGGGTTTCTGGCCGGTCCACCCCGGTCGCCTCTGATTGTTTTGTTCGTCTCTCCAGGTTTTCAGTTAGATTATCATCGCCGCCATCGAAATCCGAAGCATCCAGCCTACTGATTTTGTCGTGCATCATCAGTTGGCGCCGTCTGTGGGAAAGCGTAAGTTTGTACTAACTACTTTCCTTCAACAAAAGGCTGTATGGTTCGGACAAGATCAAGGGCTACCAGCCCAGGCCATCAAGAAAGTAGAGATGCCTCCAGCAATCCTAACCGCGATCGACAGTCAGCGCCAGTCGCTCAACAGCCAGCCCTCCAACACATACAATCCATGGCAGCCGCCATGGCAGAGTTAACTCGTCAGAACCAGGAGTTGACTAGGGAGATTCACTTGCGGAGGCAGCGTCAGGAGAGGTTCGAGGAAGGACAAGCCCAGAGTCAAGAGATTCGAGAAAACGCCAACCCTGAAGGCCAATCGAGGGGTACCGTTTCACGAAGAGTGCCACACTTGGAGAGGGAAATGGACCAAATGCGAAAGGCCATGGAAGAAATGAGGGAGAACATGAGGAGAACGAATCCCGTGGAAGACTTGGTTCACCGTACAGACTCCCTTTTCTCAGCCTCTATTAACAGCCATCCCCTGCCTGCCAAGTTCAAGATGCCTTCCTTAGACTCATATGACGGGACGCGTGATCCATGCGATCACATAGCAACCTTCAAAACCACAATGCATTTCCAAGGAGTTCCAGACGAGATCATGTGTAGGGCCTTCCCTACCACGCTCAAAGGACCGGCACGAGTATGGTTCAGCAAAATACCTCCAAATTCTGTAAGTTCGTTTGAAGAGTTGAGTAAACTGTTCGTCAACAATTTTATTGGAGGGCAAAGGCATAAACGTTCCTCGTCCAGTTTGCTCACAATTGAGCAAGGGGAAAACGAGAGCTTGCGCTCCTTCATTACTCGTTTCAACAGAGAAGCCCTCACTGTAGACGAGATGGACGACAAACTACTACTGGCGGCCTTCCACAACGGGGTCAATTCTGACTTGTTCATCCATAAGCTCTATGAGCAAGAGCCTCAGACTATGGCTGAGCTCGTCCACTCGGCCCAAAATTTCATGAATGCAGAAGATGCGATCATAGCTAAGAAGAGGAAGAGAGCCGAAAGAAGGGAAGGAGATAACACCCGTCACCAGGAGCAAGCTCCCCGTCCAAAGAAGGCCCGCGCGGGGGAAAAAAGGGATCAAGATAATAGAAGGCCAGCTTCATCCTCAGGACGAAATCAGCACTACACGTCTCTGAATGTCCCACTTGACCAAGTGCTCATGCAGATCAAGGATGATCCGTCCCTCAAATGGCCAGAAAAAATGAAGGGAGACCCCAACAAGCGCAATAAGAATAAGTATTGCCGTTTTCACAGAGACCACAGGCATGACACGGACGAATGTTTCGATTTGAAACAGCAGGTAGAAAACCTTATCAGGCAAGGAAAACTGAGGAACTTCCTTGGACGAGATCAGAAGGATGAAAAGTTGAAAGGAAAGCTGGAAGAGGCGCCCCGACCACCGCTAGGAGAAATAAGGACGATCTTTGGAGGAACCTCGGCAGGACAGACTTCCAGGTCACGGAAGACATACCTAAAGGTAGTGCAGAATGTTCAACTCTCAAGACGACCTGTCAAGACGAGGGAAGCTGAGGAACAATCTATTACCTTCACAGACGAGGACGCTGCGAGGCTTCACCACCCCCATGACGACGCGATCGTTATTACCCTGCTTATCACAGGTTATACGACCAGAAGGGTGCTAGTTGACAACGGCAGCTCGGCGGACATCCTGTACTACCCTGCCTTCCAGCAAATGAATCTCGGACGAGATTTACTACGCCCAGTGAATTCACCCTTGGTAGGGTTTGGAGGAATGAAGGTGCAACCATTGGGGATCATTGCGCTGCCTGTAGTGGTGGGAACACATCCACAGCAGACAACGAAAGAGATAAATTTCCTCGTGGTAGACTGTTCGTCGTCGTATAATGCTATCATTGGAAGACCTACCCTGAACAGTTGGAAGGCAGTGACGTCCACTTACCACTTGTCAGTCAAGTTCCCTACAGAGCACGGAGTGGGGGAAGTGCAAGGAGATCAACTAGCAGCGAGAGAATGCTACCTAGCCATGCTAGCCATGGACGAGGTAGCTCAGACGATGAACATAGAGGAAAGGAGAGTTGTTGCAGAGCCTACCGAAGTACTTGAGGATGTTCCTTTGGACGAAAATGACCCCAAAAAGTTCACCAGAATTGGAACAAGCATGAAGAAGGAAACAAAGCAAGACCTCGTCCATTTTTTACAAAAGAGTGTGGATGTGTTTGCTTGGAGCCACGAAGACATGCCGGGAATTGATCCAAGTGTCATCACACATCGATTGAATGTATGTCCGTCTTACAAGCCCGTCCGTCAGAAGAAAAGAGTTTTTGCTCCAGAACGGGACAAGGCTGTTAAGGAAGAAGTCCTGAAGTTGAAGACATCGCAGTTCATTCGGGAAGTCTATTACCCAGAGTGGCTGGCCAACGTAGTGATGGTCAAGAAAGCAAACGGCAAGTGGAGAATATGTGTGGACTTCACCGATCTGAATAAAGCTTGCCCCAAGGACAGTTACCCCTTGCCACGCATCGACCAGTTGGTGGATTCAACAGCTGGACATCGGCTATTAAGCTTCATGGACGCTTTCTCGGGCTATAACCAAATACAGATGGACGAGGCAGACCAAGAAAAAACATCCTTTGTAACGAGCCAAGGATTGTTTTGTTATAAGGTGATGCCCTTCGGTTTGAAGAACGCAGGAGCAACTTACCAAAGGCTGGTTAACCAGATGTTTCAGCTACAAATAGGACGAAATGTGGAGGTTTATGTAGACGATATGCTAGTGAAGAGTTTGGAAGAGGGGAATCACTTGACTGATCTCCAAGAGACCTTCGACACACTTAGGCAGTATAATATGAAATTGAATCCCAGTAAGTGCGCTTTCGGAGTATCGTCGGGAAAGTTTCTTGGATTTATGGTTTCACATAGAGGAATCGAAGCGAACCCCGATAAAATCCAGGCCATCATTGACATGAAGCCGCCAGGAAACATCAAAGAAGTCCAAGCACTCACTGGACGAGTTGCTGCGCTCAACAGGTTTGTCTCCAAAGCAACTGACAAATGTTTACCGTTTTTCAGGGTACTTAAAAAAGCCTTCGAGTGGACGGACGAATGTCAGAGGGCCTTCCAAGAACTTAAAGCCTACCTGACCACTGCTCCGCTGCTAAGTCCGTCCATACCTGGTGAAGAACTATACTTGTATCTAGCGGTGTCCCCGCATGCTGTTAGCTCGGCGTTGATCAGAGAAGAAGGAAAGGTACAGAAACCAGTCTACTATACTAGCCGAGCTCTGAGAGGAGCAGAAGGACGATATCCTATGATGGAAAAGTTGGCCTTCGCTTTGATCACGGCCTCGAGGAAGTTGAGACACTATTTTCAAGCGCATATCATCAATGTCTTGACAGACCATCCATTGAAGAAGACAATGAACAGGTTGGAAGCCGCAGGGCGACTAGTCCAATGGGCTATTGAACTGGGAGAATTCGAAATCAGGTACCTGCCAAGAAGCGCAATAAAAGCACAAGTACTAGCAGATTTCATAGCGGAGTTTACTCCTAACGTCGATGGTTTGGACGAGCTGGGCAGCGTTCAAAGATGGGTCATCCATGTGGATGGATCCTCCACATTACATACAGGCGGGGTAGGAGTCATTTTGACATCCCCAGAAGGAGATGAACTAGAACACAACGTCCGCCTACAGTATGTAGCAACCAACAACGAAGTCGAGTACGAGGCTCTTCTGAAGGGGCTAGAGTTGGCAAGGTCCTTAGGAGCAGAGTCAATACTCGTCCATGGAGATTCCCAGCTAATCATGGGCCAGGTGAATGGGACATACGAGGCGAAAGAAGAGCGCATGAAGAGGTATCTTAGCAAGGTGCGACGCCTCGTGAAAAAGTTTAAGGAGGCTCGCTTCATTCAGGTACCTAGGGAAGAAAACATGAAAGCAGACGCTTTAGCGAAAGGAGCCTCGGCAAGCGGACAAGTGGATGAGTTTGACGAAGTACAATACATGCCAAGCATAGATCTGCCAGAAGTACAGCAGATAGAGGGCGAAGACAATTGGATGGCACCGATATTGGCATACCTAAAAGACGGAAAGCTACCGGAGGGGAAGGACGAGGCGAAGAAACTGAGAATCAGGTCGGCCAGATACGTCCTCGTGAATGATATGCTGTACAAAAGGGGTTTTTCCCAACCCTACCTGAGATGCTTAGCTCCGGCCGAGGCAAACTATGTGTTAAGAGAGGTTCATGAAGGATCCTGTGGAAACCACTCGGGGGCAAGAGCGCTAGTGCATAAACTCGTCCGTGCAGGGTATTATTGGCCAACCATGCAAGCAGACGCAAAAGCTTATGTCAAAGTGTGTGACAAGTGTCAACGATTCAGCAACGTCCCCAAACAACCCGTAGAGTACCTCACTCCTATGATGGCCCCTTGGCCCTTCGCGCAATGGGGGTTAGACATTTTGGGCCCTTTTCCACTAGGAACTAGGCAGATGAAGTTTTTGGTGGTGGGTATTGACTACTTTACTAAATGGATAGAAGCAGAACCACTAGCAAAGATCACACAGCAAAATGTCAAAAATTTCGTCTGGAAGAACATCTTATGCCGATTTGGGGTGCCTAGGGCGTTAGTATCAGACAATGGACGGCAGTTTGACAATGCACTATTTAGGGACTTTTGTGCACACTTCGGCATTCAGAATCATTATTCCTCCCCCTCCCACCCACAAGCAAATGGCCAAGCAGAAGTAGCAAACCGATCCTTGTTGAAAATCATCAAGACTCGGCTTGACGGGGCAAAGGGTGTATGGCCAGATGAACTACCGGGCGTTCTTTGGGCTTATAGGACGACAGTGAGAACCCCCACAGGGGAAACACCTTTTAAACTGGCTTACGGGAGCGAAGCAGTCATACCTGCGGAGGTGCACATGGCCAGCCATAGGGTGATGCAGTATCAGGACGGAGAAAATGGTGACCAGCTTCGTCTTAACCTCGATCTCCTGGATGAGGTACGGATGAATGCAGAACAGAGAATGACGAGGTATAAAAACTTGATGGCCAAGCACTATGATACCATGGTCAAGCCCAGGCGCTTCAATATAGGAGACCTCGTCCTAAAGAAGGTTTCCTTGGCCACCAAAAACCCTGCTCATGGGAAGCTGGGACCAAATTGGGAAGGACCCTACAGGGTTATTAACTGCAAGAGGCAAGGATCCTACTATTTGGAAGCTCTAGACGGACGGAAGCTGGAACACCCCTGGAACGTTGAACATTTGAGAAGATACTATCAATAAAGTCCATGGACGAGCATCAGACGTCATGGATGTCCGAAGTAGTTTTCTACTAAATATTTACTACTAATGTTTTAGATGTGTACTACTTATGAACTACTGTGTTAAAACGTTTGTAATTCCCTAAAGGCACTAGCTCTCAAGCATGTGCCATTCCTATGGATGAATATTTACACTTAACGCATATATGTGATGTATTTTGAAGTATATCTGAGTATGTGTGAAAATGATCTAAAGACGAGGAAAATCCTTGGACGCAAGGATGTATCGTCCATGAGCTTTCCTTAAAATGAGGATAAAGCCAAGAAAATTCGTCCAAACCAAGAGGCAAGCTGATGTATATATCGTCCATAAGCTTTCCTTAGAACAGGATAAAGCAAAAATGAGGCAAGTTCATCCAAACCAGGAGAAACTGATGCGCCAACGTCTCAACCTAGACATGGACGAGAAAATGCAAATGTAAAGTCCAACAACTAAAAATAGCCTAGAGCGTGGACGAGTTAAAAAAGTTACGTTTTGAAGAAAAACTGACATCTCGTCCTTAGGCAAATGCTCATTCAAAATATGGGCGAAGCATAATATTAGCCAACAAAGGCACTTTTTATGGACGACCCATTCTAAGCACATCACAAGCTAAGCTCGTCCATACCATAAGTCCCCATGAAGGACAAGTCAAGAATTAAAGTTTATTGAAATGCGAATTAAATTAGTCCATACAATGACTGAAAAATGAGCAAAGATGCATTCATTAGCCATAAAGGGTGGACAACCAATGTCCAAAAACCCCCAACATTGTTTAAAACACCGTCCTAAAACTGTGGACGGGGAAAGTGTACTTGCATTACATATAAGCATTACATATAAAAGTCTTAAACAATAGCTCAAATAAAAACAAAAATACAGGAAAAAAAGTTAAGTCTTCATTGAGGAGGGTCAGCACTAGGGTCGTCTTGGGCTGGCAGAGTGGTGGCGTCGTCCTCAATGTTCACGTCCTCAGAGCTCGTCTGGAGAAGAGAGCTTGAAGCAGTGCCACCAAGGTTGAGCTTTATGGAGCTGAAGTCGAGGTTGGGAAAATGCTCCATGACGTCCATCCTAAAGTCTTCAAACCCGGCTGCATAGTTGGTATCCAAAGAGTCAGTGTATTCTTTGGACGCCATGAACTCTGCAACCGCGTCTCTCTTAGCCTCTTTAAGAAGGGCACTCAACTCGTCATTCTTCTTCTGAAGGTGATCAAGACGAGTGTCCTTCTCAATAATGTCCGTCTTCAGCTCTTTGACGTGGTTTTGCAGCTCCTTTAGCTCGTCCTTGGCTTTGCCCGCCACTCCAGCCCATCTTTTGCTCTCGTCCTTAACTTCTTGCACCCTCCTCTCCAGCAAAATCCTCGTCTTGTCCAGCTGTGTTGCCTGTCTAGACGCAGCAATGAACTTGGACATTGCCTACATAAAATTTAAGCTTTTCAGACAAGGAAAAGTATTGTTAAGACGAGAAAAGACAAGGACGAAGAAAAAATATTACCTTGAAAAGATCATGAACACCAGAGTGCTCAAAGTCCTTCAAGGACATGTTGTAGCACGCCGTCACGTCCTGGTTAGTCACCACCCTTTCAAACCTCCCCCAAGTAAGGTCCTCGTCTTCAAGAAGGGTCAGAGGGACTTGGCTGGAGGGTTGGGGTGAGACAGGCATTTGAATTGTGGACGGCGTGTGCCTGGACGGCGGATCAATGAACTCGTCCTCGACGTCATGGACCTGGATGGGAGTCTGTTGGACAGGAGGCGCAGAGTTGGACTGGACGACCCCAGTTTTGGACGGGCCATGTTTGCCCCTTTTCTCTTTGCGTCGACTCGGAAGCTTTCCCAAATCGATCGCCTTGGACAAGGCCTTTCGTTTGTCGCCAGCTGATGGACGAGCTTGGGATTGAACCCCTTGCCCAGCCACCTCGTCCACCACATCCTTGCCTTTATTTTGGTTCATGGTAGCCATTCCTACAAACATGGATAAAGATAATAAATAAGCAAAGTAAGGACGAGGATATATATATATATAAAAAAAAAAAAAAAAAAAACTTACGTCTACGGACAGTACATTCGTGAGCAATGGCTTCGACAGACGGCTCTGGTCCTAGACCCCAAGCTACCAGGCGTCTTAAGCTTACCAAGAAATGGAACGTCCTGTCAGGGTAAAGACGAGCCTTTTGAACTCGTTCAATGTAAAACTTGCTCAAGTGAGGTCGTCTAAAACCTGAAAGAGAAAAGAAAATGTTAGACGAGAACAAACAAGTTAAACATACATAACTTAGGACAGACGACCTCATACCTTCAGAACGAAGGTTGCCTAGTTCTCCTGTGTAGGGACCAAGTGGGTCCCTATCAACTTCACTTGGCCTCCCAGCCCAGGGGCCATAGACGAAGAAAAACTCCGTCTTCCAGTTCCTGTCTGAGGTAACCAAGGATTGGATCAACCTGCAATCTGCCCCTCTAGCTGTGAATTGATGGAAGCCAGGGGATTGGTTGATCTCAGAAGGCTTGTAGCAATAGAGGAACTCGTCCACAGTAAGAGGACGATCCCCCCTAAAGACTTCCCTCCATAAGACTTGCATAGAGACGATCAGTCTCCATGCATTGGGGTTCAATTGGCAAATGGCTAAACCTAACCTAGAAAGCAACTCGCTAGAGAAAGCATTAAGAGGCAACCTCAAACCACCCAAGAGGTAAGCCTCGTAAATACCAACTCCAAAGTGGGGTTGGCAGCACCACTCCCCACGGACGGGAAACCTAGGGTTTAAATTTTCGGGGATTTGGTACCAAGTTTTTAGAGACTCCAACCTTTTATCATCTGTCCTAGACGGGATGTTCAAAGCACAGCTATAGACGATCTCCTCGTCGTCCTGAGCTGAAGACGAGGGAGCACTGGTGCCGGCCCTCGACCCAGACTCAGCTCTCGTCCTAAACTCCTCCTGGAGAACCTCTAGAGGAACCCCAGGGACCCCAGACGTGTACTCGTCTGAGGTATTCCCTCCACTACTACTATGACTACTACTACTATCACTTGACCCGCTAAAACTACTAGGCTCATGAAATTCGTCCATGGCTTTCTCAGTGCTGTTACTAGATGAGGTGAGGACAATTTCAGACAATTTTTGGAAAAGTTGAAACCTAAGGACGAGGGAAAGGAGAATACTTGGATCTAGATGGCTATGGACGCAGAAAACTTCTAGACGAGGCGCTAAGACGAGGAGTGTCAGGGAAGAAAATTTTCATAAATGAGAGGGTAGCTCAGGAATTGCACTATTTATAGGCGACGACTTTAGTACCTGAAACGTCACAACCAATCATAAGCTGACACGTGGCACACTCCTCTAAAAATGAATCGACGTGAATCTCCACTACTAAGATAGTGACACGTGGCGAGTTTAAACGTGGAGTATGAACACAAACGTCCAAAGAACAAACACCCTGCTACGTCTTCTTAGACGACCCACGGACCGGGGGCAACTGATAGTGTCCTGAAAATTACCCAACTCCATGCTCGTCCGTAAGGGTCGTCCAAAGAAGATGGATAATGGTTTGACCATGGAATCTCGTCCATGTCAGGGTCGTCCGTCCAAGAAGACCCTTGGACGGCCCACACTGACTCTGGACGCCGTCAGCGTATCGTCCCTAGACGAGGCTTACACACTTAGAACATATACAAAACCAAGGACATTGCCACGAAACCACCTCCTATGACCGCGTTGCGAAACGTACGGCCTAATAGAATAACCTCCATAGCAGTTATGGAGGTTACTCCCGAACCTTCCGACATCCTCCAATATAGGAGCAGTTACTACATTGATAAACCGTTCCTGACCTGCATTATATAAGAAGAACAATCGACAAACAAAAACGGTACGGAATACTTTTCCAAGTATTTGGGATTTCCAAAGTTTAGAGAAAACACTGACTTTGTCATCGGAGGGTTTCTGGCCGGTCCACCCCGGTCGCCTCTGATTGTTTTGTTCGTCTCTCCAGGTTTTCAGTTAATTATCATCGCCGCCATCGAAATCCGAAGCATCTAGCCTACTGATTTTGTCGTGCATCATCACTTTACAAACATCTTGTCTTCTTTATAACTACCAAAACAATCTTTTGCAATTCCTTTTGGATACCCATCATAAACACACATTTTTCTACCTTTTGATTTCAATTTGTCAGACTTCCTTTCTAACAAAAGTGCTAGACATCTCCAAAAGTGGAAGTATCATATACTAGGTTTTCACCCAATCCACGATTTGACAAATATCCTAGGAACAAACTTTTGAAATCAACTTTAGAAAATATATAGTAATTATTAGAGTATATCTCCAAAAGAAATAAGCAAATAGAAATATTTATCATGTGTTTTACTATTTCTAAAAGAGCCTTATTCCTCCTTCATTTATGTACTGACTTAAAGAAGTCATTGAAACTTTATTCCTTTACAATAAAGGAGCCCTAGATCTTATTATTCTCTAAATATAATTCATAAATTGGGAATTTAACAAAATAATGGTTTTAAAAACCCATCTTTCACCAATCTTGAATACCATTTAGATTAATAAGATCTAGATATAAGTGCCAAAACATACAATACCAAAGGATGGAAACTTTCTCTTTAAAAATTAAAACATGTAAATTTCCATCAAGAAGACAATCATAGAAAATTCTCAGATTTACCAAAACAGAAACACTTTCCTTTTGGTCATGCTTTTGAGTCCAATTTCCTTTTGACAACTACTAGGGCAACTTGCTTGTCAAACTGTTTGGTATTATAAATCCTCTTCTTACCACCCTTACCTTTCGGTCTAGGCAAAGAATTTGAATTAAACTATATTGATCCTAGCTTTAGCTTTTAGGATGTCTTCCATTGCATAGAACTCACTCATCAATTCAGATAACATAAAAAGAATTTATTTTTAAAACAATCTGAATTAATCAAATGATTTTAATAAGGACTTATGGATCATATCCAAATGAGATTTACATTTAATCTCTACATCTAAGAATTCCAATTCATTTTAAAAACAAAATATTTTCATAAAATGACATAGAATTGGAACTCCTTAAGCTTTCTTAGCACTCAATATGATTCATACTAAACATCTCATTTAGACTTAATATAAAGTCTAAATCTAGTACTAACTCTTGCATCTCATGCTTTAGCACAATTGAGATAGAAGCCAATATAACATTTTAGCATTTCAATGGAGGCTATGATCAAATCATAAGCTATCTTTCATCAATGCATCATGCATAGGAAATTATGACAATGCTGAATCAAAACATATTTATGTACTTCAGCTCCTTTAAGCTCCATGTCCAAATTATTTCTTAGTTAACGTGATTCAATTAAATAGTAGCTAGATAACAAAATTTATGACAACTTTATTTTGAGACTATGAACATAATTACAGGGACATTATATTTTTCATCCATAACCATATATTATGGAACACCCAAAAATCATACTATACTAGGTGCAACAACAACCTAATCCCACAATTAATATTCCTCGGAAGCGAGGTAATACCAATCACTATGATCAGGCGAGAAATATTCTTATTATTAATGCTATCATGGTAACTCTTACCAAACAAAAATAATTTTCCGTTTTTCCTTTAGCCTCTAAGTAATAATGACATAGCTCTGAAGGGAGGTTAACATTACACTTAGTCTAGTGTATACCATTGCCTAGACTCTATGTGAGTCACCGAGTAACTCCATGGAAGCGTGGTTGTTCTCAATGTAAAAACACACTTCATCTATCATTAAGAAGTTTAATCTTGTAGTACCATGAATTGAACACCCTCCGAAGAGAGCAAAGCATATATGCCAAGGCAAGGTACTTAATCACACTACTATAAACCGGCAATGGAGGTTGTGAAATCCAACCCTTGTATGTCTCTCCCACTAGAAATTTTAAAAAACAAGTGGATTGTCTTGAAAACATTGTGATCTAATCACTATTTTAACCCTACACATCAAATGTGTTTAATTGTTTAAATTCAATGTGATGATACTAAGTCACATCACAATAGCGTAACAAACATTCGTGCAATCACAAAGAAGTTTAACCTTGTAATCCGTTAAGTAAATACCCTCCACATGGAATGCAAGACTCAAAGTCAAGATAAGGTGTCTATTCACATTACAATAAACTTAACAAAAGGGTTATTTCAACACTCCCACTCGTTATTTGGGTTTTTCTTAAGTAATTGTGATCCCATCACAACTAATAACCTTACACTTAATAAAGACTCTAATCTTATTAGAATCACTAACTAAAATGGAAGTCCTAAACTATTTAGGATTCCTTAAACTCTAATGGATCAAAAATTAGTTATAAAGAACTCTATCCTTAATTCACTACATAAAAAGTTCTAATCTCATTAAAAAATATATACCTACTAATCAAGCTTTAATCTCGTTAAAACTTCTAATTGAAATAAATTAAGGACTTTGAATCATACAACAATTCCAATCTCATTAGAATGTTTCGTAAAAGACAAGTCCCAAACTATTTAGGACTTAGATTTCTATTTAACTAATATCTTTGATCTCATTGGTCTTTTAGTTAGAACCATGTGTAATCTCATCACACACAGCCTTACTCTTTATACATTTGAAAACACTTAGAAAAGCATCAAAATTCCCTTCAAACGTGTTTTCGCAAGAATCTCGTAAGCAAGCTCTTCCCGCGAAAATGGGTTAAAGAAAAAATGAAAAACACAAAATTTAGACAGAAACTTACATGACTGTCTCGCTACTGATTTGCGAGTAAAGCTTACTCGCAAAACAGTTTTGTGCTACAAGGGCGTTTTTCGTGGGTTACCTTCTTGTGAAATTACTCGCGAAAAACGTGTGTTTCCAGTTTTTTACGGTTTTTCATGAACAAATAACCACCATATGAACATAATAGATAGAATTTAATATCAAAACTGAATTTCACTGATGCTATAGCCTTAAAGATCAATTTTACATACTTAAATTCAAATTTAAACAACATCATAACATCAATATTAGTTTTTATCAAATCATAGTTTCAACAACCATGCAGAAAATTAAATGCATATATAACTTTCTAACATCATGAAACTATTATCTCTAATTCCAAAACTCACAAAACATGTTATTCAGATTTGAATTGAACACCGCTTTGATACCATTTGTTAGAAAAAATACATGTTTGTATCGCATACAAAACATACGCAGAGAAAAATTAACGGATCTACTTCATTCGCAATTGATAACGTGTACTATGTAAGTTTTAGAATTTAAGAACAAGAAAGAGTACCTTGGTGCGGTGAAATTCAAAACCAAAAGATTAGAAGTACATGAGAACACTTTTAATCTTCCCACGAAAATGGGTTAAAGAAAAAATGAAAAACACAAAATTTAGACAGAAACTTACACGGTTGTCTCGCTACTGATTTGCGAGTAAAGCTTACTCACAAAACAGTTTTGTGCTACAAGGGCGTTTTTCGTGGGTTACCTTCTTGTGAAATTACTCGCGAAAAACGTGTGTTTCCAGTTTTCTACGGTTTTTCATGAACAAATAACCACCATATGAACATAATAGATGGAATTTAATATCAAAACTGAATTTCACTGATGCTATAGCCTTAAAGATCAATTTTACATACTTAAATTCAAATTTAAACAACATCATAACATCAATATTAGTTTTTATCAAATCATAGTTTCAACAACCATGCAGAAAATTAAATGCATATATAACTTTCTAACATCATGAAACTATTATCTCTAATTCCAAAACTCACAAAACATGTTATTCAGATTTGAATTGAAGACCGCTCTGATACCATTTGTTAGAAAAAATACATGTTTGTATCGCATACAAAACATATGCAGAGAAAAATTAACGGATCTACTTCATTCGCAATTGATAACGTGTACTATGTAAGTTTTAGAATTTAAGAACAAGAAAGAGTACCTTGGTGCGGTGAAATTCAAAACCAAAAGATTAGAAGTACTTGAGAACACTTTTAATCTTCACTCCAAACCCACTTAATGCCCAAGAAGTGTGGTCTCTAAATCAGTTAACAAGGAGAGAATAAGAGAGTGTCCAACACTCATATAGAAACCATTTCATGTTCTCATGTGATCATAATGAAAACCACTCAGAAAACTAACTTAGAAATTCTGTATGTTTCTCTCCTTAAATATAACTGATTATCTAATTGGACTAGCCTTTTGGGCCATTCCAATTAGGCTCTAGTGTGTGGCTTGGAGTGGGACCAAAAGGGAACAAATAAGACTCTGGCTTCAATGGGCCTAGGGCTTTTCTGTCAACTCTTGACAAGTTTAAAGTTACCATTAATTATATTCAATACCACTATATGAATATAATTGCACTCTGGGCCTTATTAATAAATTATATCCCAAGACTTTATTATACATGCAACCCCTTCATTAAAATATTCGTAGTAATACAAAGTTATGAATATAGACTGCCACTTTGAAGATTACTACATCTTAATTCCTGAGTATCCGGTTTAATCTTTTACGTTATTCTTCATATATTTATGAAATCTAATTCCATAAATATATAATTTAGTAACTCCTTACTAAAGTGGTTGGGCCCAACACTCTAAATAACCAAACCCATTAAACTTATCTCAGGGGAATATTTTATATCTTCGTTAAGAGATTATGAATTCGATCTTGAGAATATATGTTCCATCAACACTAAATGCGGCTGCCCAGCACACTGAGGTTTTGATTATGACTTATAGATCTCACTCCTGATATATCAAAGCAACCTACACTCATAATCAGGTCCATTATTCTCTCAAGATTTAGAGTTAATGTAAATAGAAGTCGTGAGATTTATTATTCATTTGACAGTCGTTAGGAGAATAATAAATCTCACAGCAGTCTAGTTCAATATATCTTAACCCTTAAAACATATTAACTAGAAGTCTCTACTTTCATGATCAAGAAAAATCATCTTAGTTGATATGTTATAGTCTTCGCAGATGAAATGCCCAATTTCATCACCGACTACGAACTAAAATTCTAAGTTTACAAAGTATTTGTGATTTATATCTTTTGTGACTTTTCACATAAATCACATATGATGTATCTCATGGACTAAGATAATGTCCCAGTAGTTCATTTATAAATAGTCTCATATAATTAAACAATTTAATTATTTATGGCATGACAATAAATTGGATTTTAGGGCATAAACCCCAACACTTTCTACTACCCTCTGTTACAATGAGAGATTATTTCTACTTGTTAACCCTGTTGAGCCAAGATGAATTCCTTCTTCACACCCATGCCAAGGGATTACCCCCAGCACTAGGGGCATGTTATTAAGAGATGGCAATTTGAAAGTGTTACCTTAAGTGTTACCTTTTGTGCTCTATTATCTCAAAAATCCTGTCGTGTTTAAAATCTCATTGGTCTAGAATCTCTTTTAACTTGTTGTCTTCATAAATATTCATTCTTCTCAAAACTCTTGTTGTGTTTGAAACTTCATTGGTCTAGAATCTCTTTCAACTACCTTCGATCTTCATATAGAAGTGTTAGAAATTCTAGGGAAAAAAATGAATGAAGGAATAAATGATTTGTTTAAATAAATATGCGCCCCCGTAAATGAAAAGAATACAATGAACCCATGGCCTATTCAACTCTTTCTTGTTAATATTTTAAAGAAAAAAAATGGTTTTTTAGAAGTCCAAAAATGGGAGGGAAAATAAAAAATGAGATGTTAAAAACAAAGAAAAAAAGGAATGTAAGATGAAGATTCAAAAAGAAATGAGGAATTGGAAAATGAGAGATGAAAAAGAAAGGATAAATAAAAAGATGAGAAGAGGAAGAATTAAAGAAAAGAAGACGGAAGAGAGAGACAAAATAAAAATGATGATGAGAGGATAAAAATAAATAAATAAAAAAAGAATTATGAGAAAAAGAAGAGAGATGAAAAAAATAGAAGATTGAGAGGAATGATGTGATATGTTGTGCTTGGTTCTGTCCTGATGTGTTTGGACCAAACCTAATGTAACTCGTTGTGTTGATGAGACCTAATCGTTGTGAAAAGTTCAAAAGATTCAAAAAATTTAAAAATTCTAAAGAAGAATTCAAAAACTTCAAGAAGGATGTCACTTAAGAATAAAAGAAAAATTCTAAAATCAAAAGAAACTCTTCAAAAAAAAAATAATAATAATAATTCAAGTGAGAGATTGGCACTTAAGATGAAAATCAAGAATTTTAAAAGTCTAAAGAGAATTTCAAAAGAAATATTTCAAAATTTAAAAATCCAAGAGAGATTTCAAAAATGGAAGAAAGTTTTCAAAGGTGGATGGATTTGAATGATGAATTTCTTTTGATTTCCTTAAATAATGAATTTTTTTAAAAGAAAAAGAAAAAGAAAAAGAAAAAAATGAAAATGAAATGATGATGTATGAATGATGAATTCCTAGATGTGCGATGTTGAGTCTTTTGAGCATTTTCATGATGATGTGATGTTGTTATGCCGTGTTGATATGTTTATGATGATGTGATGATAACGTGATGTGTGATGTGCGGTATGGCTTAGGACAGTAGCCATCCTTGTTATGTTCATGATGTGTTTTTGATGTGATAATAACATGATAATATGATGTGATGGGTTTTCTTGGCTTAGGATAGTAGCCATTCTTGTTGTGTTTCTTTGAATTCCTAGTGAGCCATGAAGGAAACAGAAGATTTTTCCCCAATGGATCATATACCATCCTACTGCTCAGCAAGATTTTCCTTATCATCCCCTACTCATGCACATATCCTCCGAGAATTGAATATACAAGCACGGAAGAGAAGGTAGAGGTAGAGATAGAGATAGAGACTAAGGTCACTTCGCGGTAAGAGCCTCACCAGAATAAGTAGAGATGGAGATAGAAGACAAAAGCACCCTTGTTTATTGGGTTAGCTTGTAAGAGCACTCTTTGTTTTTCTTTTTGAGCGACTCTCGGATAGTGAGTTACTCTACGTTTGCTTGTAATAGGCAAAACAGGTTTTGGGATGGTGAACCTATCGTTGCTCATTTGTCGAGCAATAAAGGTGGGAATTCGAACATACGAATCCCATGCAACTCTTCAGAGTTGCACCCAACCCTATGTATGTGTGATGTGTTTCATAAGCATAGGTTGGGCCCGAGCCTTACGTTGAAACAAAATATTTTGTCTCTTATTCTTTTGATTCCATTAACGAAACTCACGAATCAAAAGAGGGGCGTCTGTAAACACCGCATTTTGTACCCTTTACGACTCGGGACCTCGTTCCCCAATAATGCCCAAATTCCAAGGCCCAAGGTTGGTTTAGGGCCCAATCTCCATTTTTTTCTTAAACCAAAAATTAGATTTGAATTTATTTTTTAAATCTCCATTGTTTTCTTAAACAAAAAATTAGATCTGAATTTATTTTTCAAAACTCCAATCTTTTCCTAAACCAAAAATCATATCTGAATTTATTTTTAAAACTTCTTTTGTTTTCTACACACAAAAATCAGATCTGAAATTTCATTTTAAAAATGTATTATTTCCTATCTTGAAAAATCAAATTTGCAATGTCTTTTAAAACACATTTTGTTTCTTAATTAAGCAATGAAATTTGAATTTTCTCCTTGGAGCTTCACTATGTTCTTTAATTAAGAATTCAGATTTATGAACTTTCTTTTTAAAAAATCCATTCCTTATTATTTTTTAAAAAAATCAGATCTGAATTTTTTATCAAAAAATTCATTTTTCCTATTAATAGATTTGAAACTTCTCATAAAAAATCATTTTTCCTATAAATAAAATTCAGATGTGATTTCTCCTTGCATAAATACAACAGATCTAGTATTTTGCACATTAACTAGTCATAGATCTATGAATATTAACACAATAATTTGCATGTCATTTTTTTAATGGGTATTTAAAAGGTCATTTAAAAGTCTAGAAGACCAGACTTTATCTGGGCAGAATGGGTGCATAACACCTTCCCATCCTGTAACCTAGCCCTTGAATTTGAGAATTTTAGGTTTGTAGAAGAGTGTCTTATTTTCTTTTGGGTAGATTGTAGCTAGGAAATAAGGCCTTGTAAATTATTTTTTACTAGATTGTAACTAGGAAACAAAGTCTTTTAAAGTTTTTCTTATCAAATTGTATTTATTTCAAATTAATGAGAATCTATATTATTCAAGATCCCTTGTAATCTTTTGTATAGTTTTCTTATTTTACTTATAAAATAAGTGGCGACTCCATATGATCCTAAAAAAGGAAGGTGCCAATGCCTAACCCCTTTTCTGAGAGTTGAGTTTCCCGTTCTCTCACATCATGCATGTTCATACCAAATCGTCATGTTTTCTCAAAATATCAAGGTTTTTAAAATACCTCTCTCGGGATTCAGCGATGATCATTTAATCCAATCTCCTTTTATCTCAAAAAATCAAGGTTTTCAAAATACCTCTCTCAGGATTCAGATTTGGCAACGATCATTTAATCCGATCTCTTTTTATCTCAAAATATCAAGGTTTTCAAAAAAACCTCTCTCAGGATATCGACAATGATCATTTAATCCCATCTCTTTTTATCTCAAAATATCAAGGTTTTTAGAATACCACTCTTAGGATTCATATTTGGCAATGACCGTTTAATTCTATATCTTTTGTCTCAAAAGTATTCCAAGTTTTCGAAATACTCCTTTTTTGAGATTCAGATTCGGCAGCAACAGTTTAGTCTCATCAGAATTCAAATTTGACCATTTAGTCCTAGGCATCCTATGCCTTCTTCGAGATTCAGATTCGGCAGCGAACGTTTAGTCCTATGTATCCTATGCATTCTTCGAGATTCAGATTTGGCTGTGGCCATTTAGTCTCATTAGGATTCAAATTTGGCAACGACCGTTTAGTCCTATGCATCCTATGCATTCTTCAAGATTCAGATTCGGCAGTGACCGTTTAGTCTCATCAGGATTTAGATTCAACAATGATCATTTAGTCTTATCGGGATTCAGATTCAACAACGACCGTTTACTCCTATACATCCTATGTGTTCTTCGAGATTCATATTCAGTTGCGATTGTTTAGTCTCATCAGGATTCAGATTCAACAACGAACATTTAGTCCTACGCATCCTGTGAATTCTTCAAGATTCAAATTCAACAGTAGCCATTTAGTCTCGTTAGGATTTAGATTCGATAGCGGCTGCTTAGTCTTATGCATCCTATGCATTCTTCAAGATTCAGATTCGGCAGTGACT
Organism: Lithocarpus polystachyus; assembly: GCA_033629205.1. Taxonomy (NCBI): domain Eukaryota; kingdom Viridiplantae; phylum Streptophyta; class Magnoliopsida; order Fagales; family Fagaceae; genus Lithocarpus; species Lithocarpus polystachyus. The sequence goes on along the minus strand of CM066168.1, from coordinate 26,793,694 downwards.
GTTTAGCCTTATCAGGATTTAGATTCAGCAATGAGCGTTTAGTCTTATGCATCCTATGCATTCTTCGGGATTCAGATTCGGCAACGACCGTTTAATCATATGCCTTCTTTGAGATTCAGATTTGATAGCGATCGTTAAGTTTCATTAGGATTCAGATTCGGCAGCGACCATTTAATCCTATGTTTTCTAAAACTACCTTCACTCAAAATTGCATTATTGTCACGTTTTCAATCTCCCAAAATTTTTTATTTTTATCATGCATAGTTTCTCATGCCTACCTAGCTTTTCTCTTAGTTTTCATAGTGTTTCATGTGTTTTCATAGCATCCAACATATGCAAGCTCGCCTATGCTACTTAAACATGTGAACAGATATATTTTCCAACATCATCTTGGCATAAATGATAAAAGAACAAAAAAAACATATATGCAAATATACCAAAAGATGAAATAAATGCTAGCATGCTTTCCTAGTTGCATTGCTACTAACATATTCGCAGAAATATAAAGAGAAAGAGTAGAAGAGGAAAATTTCTTACTGATACCAAGAAACCAAGCTAGAAGAAACTTTTCCAGATAAGTCATAGCAGCTTAACGTTGTCAGGTAATGCCGGTCTCAACCCATGAACAGCGTAGTTTCTACACGCAATTTTGGGGTAACAAAATGCGGAATCACGTTCTTTATTCAACACCTCTCCCTACCATCGAGATGTCAGATAAAGAAGGGGCAACTGTAGATACTATACTTTGTCTGCCTTCGATTTGCATGTCAAACCCTGAAAATTCCAAAAATATTAAATTTTCTCTAAAGGGCCGCAGAAACATCTAGGTTGTGGGTAACCAGTTCGGGCACCGGATCACTCAAAGTGCCATTTCAAGTCAAATTGACCAAAATGCCCCTGATCAACCCTGGGTTGACCGAAAGTAAAAGGTGGTCAAAATCATCCCAAAAAAACAATTTTTCATGTTTCTACCTCAAACCCGAGCTACTCGGTGATTTTTGTCAACTTTGACTAAGTTTGACCAAGAGGCAACTTTTGAGGACCCCAAAAACCCTAATTTTGATCCGATTGTCAGAACTGATTGAAACTAGCATCTTTGCATAGAATATTGAATTCTTTTTTCAATGACTATTCATGAGTCGAAATTGGAGTCAAAACGGTTGAGATATCTTGAAAAACGTGCAAGTTGCATTAGCTCGCTTCCCGAGACCATAACTTTTGATCCAACTGTTGGGTTTCAAAGTTCTTTAGCTTTCCAGATATTAGACATCTAGAGATTTCCAGGGACACTAAGATCAACCAAAGAAAAGCTTGGGAAGGCCTTCATCATGCCTTTCCAAGTCGGCAACCACTAAGTGGCTGCTGACACTGAAGGGTCACTTTTCACCTATAAATAACCCTAGACCCCCCTCAAATCAAAAAAAGAAGAAAATTTGGGAATTTTGGAGCTGAGTTCTGGGCAGATTCTATCTCTCTCTTCTCTTCATTTATTTTCCAAAAACATATCAAAAGACCTTTGATTCCTATTTTCCTAACAATCAAGAGGTAGTGTTATTACACTCTTTTTCCTCTCCTTGGGCTTAGAACCTTGAATTTAAGGTTTAAAGGGTGTTGATGTAGCTTGTAAGGTTGAATTTAATCAACCATTTTGTTGGCTTTATTCTGTGCCAATTTGCTTGTAATTCAGCATCTAGAAACCCTATAGTTTAGGTGGGAATCATGTAAGGGTAGTGTGTGAGAGAGTGTGAAGAAAAGCTCAAGATTGTGCAGCTAAGCTGGGACTCGCGACTGTCAAGCTGCCAGATGTTGCACACGAGTGAAGCATGCAGAGCAGAACTCGCGACTGGTCTCGCTGGTAATTCGCTACTGGCAAGCCGCCAGAATCTAAACCGTCATGCCAGCTGTTGCAGTACAGGACAAAAATTCTAGTCTGGCCGTTCAGTTAGTTCGCAGCTCGAACTCGTGACTCAGTCAAGCCGCCAGCCAACTCTATTTTGGAAAATCTTTCTCTTCGCATTCCAAACACCCACCAGTATATATACTCCTTATACCCACGAAATGTAGAGAGCTTCCAGAGAGAATTTTAAGAGAGAAACCCTAGAGAAAAAACAAGATTAACTCATCCACAATCTTTACCTTGTGACTCTTCAAATTCCTCTACTTTTACCCTCTCTATTGTAGATCCTTGAGAGGTTCTTTAGTCAAATCCTTTTCTCACCATACCCATATCAGTGAGTAGGCTCTTTGGTGCTTTGGGAAGCAGTTAGGAAGGGACCAATTCATATTGGTTGATGCTATGGACTAGTAGCAGGATCTAGGAAGCTAAAGAAGAAATAGGTTCGGCGCTGTAAAACCCCGGAAAAAAAAAGGATTAAAAGGAAGGCTATTTAAGTAAATCTTTTGTGGGGTCAATTTTATAATTTATAATTATAAGGGATTTTTTAGAAAATAAGCTGAAACCCTAACTATATATATAATCATATTAAGTCAACGTATATGGAGAGATATTTCTGAGGGAGGAGACTACTCAAAGGACTGAAGTAGAGAATGATTGACAACACTCTTGAGATAAGAGCTTAAGAAATCTTATTCTTTTATCAAATTTAGATTTTATGCGGTATTATAATATTTTCTTATGTGAGTATTTTGCCTAATGAGACTTTCTTTAGCCATGGCCGCATGGGTCTGTATCACGTAACTTTATTAAAAGAATTGTATTCGATTGATGGAGAAAAAAAAAACGCTTGAAGAAAGGAACACCAACTCCTTTCTAATATATTATTATTTGTTAATTGATTTGGTAGAGGAAGAATAGTGTTTCAATAAAAGCTTGTGGCAGAGCTTGGTTTGTGTGTTTTGTCCTCATGCCAAAAGAAAACTAAAGGCAGTAGTGGCAGGAAAAAAAAGAAAAAAAAGAAAAGAAAAGAGAACACGTGTAGAACTATAGAAAATGGTCTAGGCAGTGCATTTGACCCTAACTGATTATATGCATCCTAAGTTTTGTTAGTGGTAGCATAGAATATATATATATATATATATATATTGAATACATAGATTTTTATTTTGAGATAATGAAGAGAAATTATTGGATATTTTAGTATTCTTTCTATTGGTTGGTAACGTTATAAGCCCTTAAATTATTTGATTATTGAGTAAAAATGTTTGAAAATTATTCTAGGTGATATATAGGGATTTTAGGGGAAGTGTTAGGTAAAAGTTCCTTTAGGAATAGCTTTTAGAGGTAAGTAACCTTATCCTAATTGGTTTTATTTTGCATATTTTAATTACTGAAATTGTTTACAGTTATTACAATTTTATTTCTATTGTATTACTGATTTCAAATAAAAAATTATTACAAATATATCTGATTACTGAATATATGATGTGATTTATGTAGTTGGTTTTAGCTATACTGATTCAAGTAAAGGGTAAATAATTTTCACAAATACATGTGAGCATTGAATATAAGGTTTATTTTATTTAATTGTTTTATAGCTATAATGATTTAAAGTAAATAATATAGAAATATCACAAATAGATTTGAATATTGAATATATGATTATATAAATGTGTTTGAATAAGATACTTTTTGTTAGAAACTATGATTTCATATATATAATTATGAACAATTTGACTATGAATTTATTTTGATACCCAGCCAATGGGGGTTATTCATTGGTACTCTGATACCCAACCAATGAGGGTTATTCATTGGTACACTGATTGTTGGGGTTTATGCCCTAAAATCCAATTTATTGGCATGTCATAAATAATTAAATTGTTTAATTATATGAGACAATTTATAAATGAACTAATGGAACATTATCTTAGTCTATGAGATGCATAGTATGCGATTTATGTGACTTAGTCACATAAGATATAAATTGCAAGTTCTTTATAAACTCAGAATGTAGTTCGTAGTCGGTGATGAAATTGGGCGTTTCATCTGCGAAGACTATAACATATCAACTAAGATGATTTGTCTTGATCATGGAAATGGAAGATTTCTAGTTGGTATGTTAATATGTTTTAAGAGTTAAAACATATTGAACTGGACTGCTGTGAGATTTATTATTCTCCTAACGACTGTCAATTGAATAACAAATCTCACGACTTCTATTTACATCAACTCTAAATCTTAACAGAATAATGGACCTGATCATGAGATGTAGGTTGCTTTGATATATCAGGAGTGAGATCTATAAGTTACGGTCAAAACCCCAGTATGTTGGGCAGCCGCATTTAGTGTTGATGGAACATATATTCTCAAGATGGAATTCATAATCTTTTAACGGAGATATAAAATATTCCTTTGAGATAAGTTTAACGGGATTGGTTATTCAGAGAGCTGGGCCCAACCACTTTAGTAAGGAGTTACTAAAGTATATATTTATGGAATTGGATTTCATAAATATATGATGAATAACATTAAAGATTAAACCGGGTACTCAAGGATTAAGATGTAGTGATCTTCAAAGTGGTAGTCTATATTCATGACTTTGTATTACTACGAATATTTTAATGAAGGGGTTGCATGTATAATAAAGTCTTGGGATATAATTTATTAATAAGGCCTAGAGTGCAATTATATTCATATAGTGGTATTGAATATAATTAATGGTAACTTTGGACTTGTTAAGAGTTGACAGAAAAGCCCAAGGCCCATTGGAGCTAGAGTTTTATTTGTTCCCTTTTGGTCCCACTCCAAGCCACACACTAGAGCCCGATTGGAATGGCCCGAAAAGCTAGTCCAATTAGATAATCAGTTGTATATAAGGAGAGAAACATACAGAATTTCATATGTTCCAAAAAAGAAAGTCCTTTCATGAGTTTTTACATAAGTGTTTTTATCAAGATTACACAAGGAATGAAATGGTTTGTATGTGAGTGTTGGACACTCCCTTGTTCTCTCTTTGAAAATTGATTGAGAGACCACACATCTTGGGCATTAAGTGGAATTGGAGTGAAGATTAAAAGTCTTCCCAAGAACTTCTGATCTTTGGTTTTGAATTTCACCGCACCAAGTTACGCTTTCTTGTTCTTAAATTCTGAAACTTTCATAGTGCATGTTATCAATTGCGAATGAAGTAGATCCGTTAATTTTCCGCTGCGTATGTTTTGTATGTGATACGAACATGTATTTTTTCCCAACAATTGATATCAGAGTGGTCTTCATTTCGAATTTATATAACATATTTTGCGAGTTTTGGAATTAGAGAGAATAGATTCATCATGTTAGAAGATTTTATATGCATATAATTTTCTGCATGGTTGTTGAAACTATGATTTGATAATAACTGATATTGATGTTATGATGTTGTTTAAATCTGAATTTAAGTATGTTAAATTCATCCTTGAGGCTACAGCATCAATGGAATTCAGTTTTGATATTAAATTCTGCATATCATGTTCATATGGTAGTTGTTTGTTCATGAAAAATCGTTGAAAACTGTTTGCAACTGCTCTGAAAAAACTGAAAACAAGGGTTTTTCGCGGGTTAGCTTCCTACGAAGTTACTTGCGAAAAATGATTCTGAAGACAAAAACTTTTCGCGGGTAAGCTTTGCTCGCAAACCAGTCGCGAGACAGTAGCGAAAGTTTCTGTCTGATTTTTGGTGTTTTCAATTTTTTTGCTTAAATCGTTTTCGCGGGAAGTGCTTAGCCGCAAGATACCCACAGGAAGTGCTTAGCGCTTAGTCGCGAGACAATAGCGAAAGTTACGCCTTTTTTTGCGAGAAGAGCTTAGTCGCGAGATTCTCGCGAAAATACTTTTGAAGGGAATTTTGAATATTTTCTAAATATTTTCAAATGTATAAAGTGTAAGGAAATGTGTGATAAGATTACACATGGTTCTAACTGAAAGACCTAATGAGATCAAAGATATAAGTTAAATAGAACTCTTAGTCCTAAATAGTTTAGGACTTGTCTTTTAAGAAACATTCAAATGAGATTGGAATTGTTGTATGATTAAAAGTCCTTAATTTATTTTAAATAGAAGTTTTGATGAGATTAAAGCTTAATTAAAATGTATATATATTTTCTAATGAGATTAGAACTTTTTATTTAGCAAATTAAGGATAGAGTTCTATATAACTAATTTTTGATTCATTAGTGTTTAAGGAATCCTAAATAGTTTAGGATTTCCATTTTAGTTAATGATTCTAATTAGATTAGAGTCTTCAACAAGTGCAATGTTATAAGTTGTAATTGGATCACAATTATTTAAGAAAAACCTAAACAATGAGTGAGAGTGCTAAAATAACCCTTTTGTTAAGTTTATTGTAATGTGAATAGATACCTTGTCTTGACTTCAAGTCTTGCATTTCATGCGGATGGTATTTACTTCACGGATTACAAGGTTAAACTTTTTTGTGATTGGCGAATGTTCGTTATGCCATTGTGACGTGACTTAGTAACATCACATTGAATTTAAACAATTAAACACATTTGATGTGTAGGGTTAAAATTGTGATTAGATCACAATGATTTCAGGACAATCCACTTGTTTTAAAATTTCTAGTGGGAGAGAGATTCAAGGGTTGATTCTCACGGCCTCCATTGTCGGTTTATAGTAGTGTGATTAGGCACCTCGCCTTGCTCCCTTCGAAGGGTGTTTAATTCATGGTACTACAAGATTAAACTTCTTAATGATAGATGAAATGTGTTTTTACATTGAGAACAACCACGGCTCCGTGGAGTTACTCAGTGACTCACATCGAGTCTAGGCAATGGTGTACACTAGACTAAGTGTAATGTTAACCTCCCTTCGGAGCTATGTCATTATTACTTAGAGGCTAAAGAAAAAGCGGCAAATTATTTTTGTTTGGTAAGAGTTACCATGATAGCATTAATGATGATAATAATTCTCGCCTGATCATAGTGATTGGTATGACCTCACTTCCGAGGAATATTAATTGCGGGATTAGGTTGTCGTTGCACCTAGTATAGTATTTTTCGGTTTCATACTATATGGATATGGATGCAAAATATAATGTCCCTGTAATTATGTTCATAGTCTCAAAATAAAGTTGTCATAAATTTTGTTCTCTAGCTACTATTTTAATTGAATCACATTAACTAAGAAATAATTTTGGACATGGTGCTTAAAGGAGCTGAAGTACATAAATATGTTTAGATTCAGCATTGTCATAATGTCCTATGCATGATGCATTGATGGAAGATAGCTTATGATTTGATCATAGTTTCCATTGAAATGCTAAAATGTTACATTGGCTTCTATCTCAATTGTACTACTGCGTGAGATGCAAGAGTTAGTACTAGATTTAGACTTTATATTAAGTCTAAATAGATGTTTGGTATGAATCATATCGAGTGTTAAGAAAAGCTTAAAGAGTTCTAACACTATATCATTTTATGAAAATGTTTTAATTTTAAAAATTTAATTGGAATTCTTGGATGTAGAGATTAAATGTTAATCTCATATGGATATGATCCACAAGACCTTGTTAGAAACATTTGATCAACTCAGATTGGTTTCAAAATAAATTATTTTTATGTTATCTGAATTGAAGAGTGAGTTCTACGCAACGAAAGACACCTTAGAAGCTAAAGCTAGGATTAATATGATTTAATTCAAATTCTTAGCCTGAACCGAAAGGTAAGGGTGATAAGAAGATGAATTATAATACCAAACAGTTGTATAAGCAAGTTGTCCTAGTAGTTGCCAAAAGGAAATTAGATTCAAAAGTATGACCAAAAGGAAAATGTTTCTGTTTTGGTAATGCTAAGTATTGTCCATGATTATTTTATAGATGGAAATTTACATGTTTTACTTTTTAAAGAGAAAGTTTCCATCCTTTGTTATTGTATGTATTTGGCACTTATGCCTAGATCGTACTAATCTAAATGATATTCAAGATTTGTGAAAGATGGGCTTTTAGAACCATTATTTTGTTAAATACCCATTCTATGAATTCTATTTAGAGGATAATAAGATCTAGACTCCTTTATTGTAAAGGAATAAAGTTTCACTAACTTCTTTAAGTTAGTACATACATGAAGGAGGAATAAGACTCTTTTAGAAATAGTAAAGTACATGATAAGTATTTCCATTTGCTTATTTCTTTTGGAGATATACTCTAATAATTACTATACATTTTCTAAAGTTGATTTCAAAAGTTTGTTCCTAAGACATTTGTCAAATTGTGGATTGGGTGAAAACCTAGTATATGATACTTCCACTTTTAGAGATGTCCTGCACTTGTGCTACAAAGGAAGTCTAACAAATTGAAATCAAAAGGTAGAAAAATGTGTGTGTATGATGGGTATCCAAAAGGAATTGCAAAAGATTGTTTTGGTAGTCATAAAGAAAACAAGATGTTTGTAAAGTACTATTACAAAGTTCTTGATGATGACTATATGAATAATCTTAAAGCAAAACATATAATTGTTCTATAAGAAAGATGTCAGAATTTGTTTAAAGACAACTGTAAAATACATTTAGAAATGAGATGGTTGTATTAGATACACCATAAGACATTTTTCTAAATGTATAGCTAGTACACCGGTACAATAAACTTTTGAAGTTATTCCATAAGGATATGAATTTGATCCTCAGTCCTACGTAAAGGCAATAGATGATATGAATATGGATTACTGGATCAAGGTTACGTGAATAGAATTAGATTCTATTTGAAGTCTAGAACTTGTAGAGGTGCCTAATGGCATTAGGCCTATTGTTTTCAAATAGGTCTACAAGTAAATGAGATTGATAGTTTTGAAGGTGCAAATCTTCAAAGTCAAGACTAGTGGCGAAAAGATTTATTAAAAAAGAAATGGTTCAATTATGAAAAGATTTTTTCATCAATAGTCAAGATTGACTCTATTAAGATTTTCTTATCCATTATATTTCATTTGGATGAAATATGACAATAGATATCAAGAAAGCTTCTTTTAGTAGCAATCTTGAGGAAGACATCTAAATGATGTAACTAGACTTGTACATAGCAAAGAAACAGTAGTGCTTAGTATGCAAGTTGCTTAAATTCCATTTAAGGATTAAATCAAGCATCTGAATCATAAAATATCATCTTTGATCAAGTAATCAAATTGTTTGATTTTGATCAAGTATTAAAAGGTCTTATGTGTGTGAAAACTATATAGAATAATAAATTTCTTAATGTATGTTGATGACATTGTAATCATTTAGAATGATGTAGAGTTATTGTCATCAATAGAGTTTTTTGTTGTCTAATCTAGTTTCATATAAAGTACATGGGAAAGACTAGTCATATCCTAAGAATTTAAACTTTGTTACAATTCAGAAATTAGGATATTGAGTCTATCTCAATCTGCTTAAATAGATTAGATTCTAGTCAAGTATAGCATGTAATACTTTAAGAAAGGATTTTTTTCCTTTTAAGTTTGAAGTTCCTTTATATAGGACTATAGTCCTAAGACATATAAAAGGAGGAGCATATTAAGATGGTTCCTAATATCATATCAATAGGAAGTCTTTATACTATGCTATATACTAGGCTAAATATCTATTTTGCGATGGGCATAGTAAGCAATATCAATTGAATCAAAGATCGCTTAATTTAGTGGGAGTAAAGCATATACTCATATATCTTAGGATTGTGAGAGATTACATGCTTGTCCACAAAAGTGAGGTTCTGATTGTTACTGGATGTACAAATGCTGACTTGTAGTTTGATTATGATTCATGAAGTTGGACTTCAAGATATGTGTTCATCCTAGTGGTGAAGATACACATTAAGCATAAGTATTATCTCATTAGAGAGATATGAGCACTTGAAGAGTAGTAGTAGAAAAGATAATTTATGCAATCAATCTTACTAAAAATTGTTTCCAAACCTTTCCTTAGAGTGACTTTGTATTACTCTAAAGGGAGACAAGTGTTGGATATATACAGTAAATTGTCTTTGAGGGCAAGTGGGAGATTGTTGGAGTTTATGCCCTAAAATCCAATTTATTGGCATGTCATAAATAATTAAATTATTTAATTATACGAGACTATTTATAAATGAACTAATGGAACATTATCTTAGTCCATTAGATGCATAGTATGCGATTTATGTGATTTAGTCACAGAAGATATAAATTGCCAGTTCTTTGTAAACACAGAATGTAGTTCGTAGTTGGTGATGAAATTGGGCGTTTCATCTGCGAAGACTAGAACATATCAACTAAGATGATTTGTCTTAATCATGGAAATAGAAGATTTCTAGTTGGTATGTTGATATGTTTTAAGAGTTAAGACATATTGAACTGGACCGCTGTGAGATTTATTATCCTCCTAACGACTGTCAATTGAATAATAAATCTCATGACTTCTATTTACATCAACTCTAAATCCTGAGAGAATAATAAACCTGATGTTGGGGTTTATGCCCTAAAATCCAATTTATCGGTATGACATAAATAATTAAATTGTTTAATTATATGAGACTATCTATAAATGAACTAATGGGACATTATCTTAGTTCATGAGATGCATAGTATGCGATTTATGTGATTTAGTCACAGAAAATATAAATTGCAAGTTCTTTGTAAACTCAGAATGTAGTTCGTAGTCGGTGACGAAATTGAGCGTTTCATCTGCGAAAACTATAACATATCAACTAAGATGATTTGTCTTGATCATGGAAATGGAAGATTTCTAATTGGTATGTTGATATGTTTTAAGAGTTAAGACATATTGAACTGGACTGCTGTGAGATTTATTATTCTCCTAACGACTGTCAATTGAATAGTAAATCTCACGACTTCTATTTACATCAACTCTAAATCCCGAGAGAATAATAGACTTGATCATGAGATGTAGGTTCCTTTGATATATCAGGAGTGAAATCTATAAGTTACGGTCAAAACCTCAGTATGTTGGGCAGCCGCATTTAGTGTTGATGGAACATATATTCTCAAGATGGAATTCATAATCTCTTAACGGAGATATAAAATATTCCCTTAAGATAAGTTTAATGGGTTTGGTTATTCAGAGAGTTGGGCCCAACCACTTTAGTAAGAAGTTACTAAAGTATATATTTATAGAATTGGATTTCATAAATATATGATGAATAACATTAAGGATTAAACCGGGTACTCAAGGATTAAGATGTAGTAATCTTCAAAGTGGCAGTCTATATTCATGACTTTGTATTACTACGAATATTTTAATGAAGGGGTTGCATGTATAATAAAGTCTTGAGATATAATTTATTAATAAGGCCTAGAGTGCAATTATATTCATGTAGTGGTATTAAATATAATTAATGGTAACTTTATACTTTTCAAGAGTTGACAGAAAACCCAAGGCTCATTGGAGCTAGAGTCTTATTTGTTCCCTTTTGGTCCTACTCCAAGCCACACACTAGAGCCCAATTGGAATGGCCCAAAAGGCTAGTCCAATTAGATAAATAGTTGTATATAAGGAGAGAAACATACAGAATTTCATAATTCTTTTAATAAAGTCCTTTGATGAGTCTTTTCATAAGTGGTTTTTCATCAAGATTACACAAGGAATGAAATGGTTTGTATGTGAGTGTTGGACACTCCCTTGTTCTCTCCTTGGAAACTGATTGAGAGACCACACATCTTGGGCATTAAGTGAAATTGGAGTGAAGATTAAATGTCTTCCCAAGAGCTTCTGATCTTTGGTTTTGAATTTCACCGCACCAAGGTACGGTTTCTTGTTCTTAAATTCTGAAACTTTCATAGTGCATGTTATCAATTGCGAATGAAGTGGATCCGTTAATTTTCCGCAGCGTATGTTTTGTATGTGATACGAACATGTATTTTTATCCAACACCTGACCATGAGATGTAGGTTGCTTTGATATATCAGGAGTGAGATCTATAAGTTATGGTCAAAACTTCTGTATGTTGGGTAGCTGTATACTTGTAGGGTGATTACTTTATAAACGTTCGGCCGTTGTCACGTGCTTATCTTTATGGTTGGGTTCGGGACGCGACAATTTTAATTAAGTAACAACCCAAGGAAAAGCGCTAGGCACATCTGCGCTATACCTCAAAAGGACTAGTCGCAATTGAGGCTCCTTGTAGTTGTTAACAAAGCCCAGATCTACCTAGTAAATACCCGATGTGGGACTCATCACACACCTGCACACATCACACAATCAGTCAATCAAATTAGGGCATCACAATCTCCCCCACTTAAATCCCTAACATCCTCGTTAGGTTGGACTTTGTGGGGTAGTGTTTCTGAGCCCACACGGGGTTACTGGGTCGGCTCTAATACCATATGTAATGACCTAAGGAAAAGCGCTAGCCACATCTGCGCTATACTTTAAAAGGACTAGTCACAATTGAGGCTCCTTGTAGTTGTTAATAAAGCCCAGATTTGCCTAGTAAATACCTGATGTGGAACTCATCACACACCCACACACATCACACAATCAATCAATCAAATTAGGGCATCACAGGCACAACCTCGTTGGAGCAAGAAGCTTGGAAGGCTTAGGTACACTAGGTAGATTAGGCTTGAAGGGTCTATTGCTGTCCTTGTATCCTAACTACATTCTTTAGTGGATCATTTGACTGCTTGGAGGGCGGCGGAGAGGTTTTTCGCCAAGGTCTTCGGTTTCCTCTTCGATAACACATCGAGTGTTGTCCTTGTGTTTGCATCTCTCTTCCCTTTTATCTTTGTCATTTAATTTCTGTTATGGATGTGATTTTATTTGACTTAGATTGTTTATCAATTCGGTTTTAAGCTTTTGCTCATTTTCCGCACGTTCATCGTTTGATATAAAGCTTGAATTGATAATTTGTAATTTGGGGGTTTAAACGTTCATAGTGTTTTATACGCTATTTGAACTTTCATAGCTTTTTAGCTACAATCTACACCATTTTGCTTTATCCTTGTTCATAATATGCTTTATTGCTTTTCCTAGCATGTTCTTTGCTTTATCTTGTTTCTTAACATGTTTTATAGCTTTCTTAGCATGTCTCCTTACTTTAATGCTTTGATGATGTTGGCCTAGCTTCTTGGGCTAGGATATGCCTAAATTTTTTGTTTGTGCTTAGATCCATGTGCCTAGGTGCCTTTTAGAATGCTTAGGCTTAGATCCATGTGTTTATGTGCTTTCTGCCATGTTCTTGCCTAGATCCATGTGTTTATGTTCTCCTTGCCATGTTTTTGCTCACATCTATATCTTTGTATTCTCCTTGCCATGTTTATGTGTCTAGATCTACATGTTGGTTGCTATGCCATGTGCTTCTAAAGCCTGTCTATCTCTTATTTGTTGGAAAATCTAATTTTGCATCTCATACAAAACACACAGCGGAAGCAACAAACACGGATCTACTTCATTCATGAGAGATAACATGTAACCTTGAATTCTAGAACAAAGAATAGAAAGCGTACCCTGGTGTGATGAAATTCAAAACCAAAAATCTGAAGTTCTTGGGAAGACTTTCAATCTTCACTCCAAGTTCACTTAATGCCCAAGATGTGTGGTCTCTCAATCAGTTTCCAAGGAGAGAACATGGAAGTGTCCAACACTCACATACAAACCATTTCATTCTTTTTGTAATCTTTATGAAAAAATACTTATCAAAGAGACTTACATAAAATTCTGTATGTTTCTCTCCTTATATATAACTGATTATCTAATTGGGCTAGCCTTTTGGGCCATTCCAATTGGGCTCTAGTGTGTGGCTTGGAGTGGGACCAAAAGGGAACAAATAAGACTCTAGCTCCAATGGGTCTTAGGCTTATCTGTCAACTCTTGACAAGTCCAAAGTTACCATTAATTATATTCAATACCATTATAAGAATATAATTGCACTCTAGGCCTTATTAATAAATTATATCCCAAGACTTTATTGTACATGCAACCCCTTCATTAAAATATTCGTAGTAATACAAAGTCATGAATATAGACTACCACTTTGAAGATTACTACATCTTAATCTTTGAGTACCCGGTTTAATCCTTAATGTTATTCATCATATATTTATGAAATCCAATTCCATAAATATATACTTTAGTAACTCTTTACTAAAGTGGTTGGGCCCAACACTCTGAATAACCAATCCCATTAAACTTATCTCAAGGGAATATTTTATATCTCCGTTAAGAGATTATGAATTCCATCTTGAGAATATATGTTCCATCAACACTAAATACGGCTGCCCAACATACTGAGGTTTTGACCGTAACTTATAGATCTCACTCCTGATATATCAAAGCAACCTACATCTCATGATCAGGTCCATTATTCTCTCAGGATTTAGAGTTGATGTAAATAGAAGTCGTGAGATTTATTATTTAATTGACAGTCGTTAGGAGAATAATAAATCTCACAGCGGTCCAGTTCAATATGTCTTAACTCTTAAAACATATCAACATACCAACTAGAAATCTCCATTTCCATGATCAAGACAAATCATCGTAGTTGATATGTTATAGTCTTCGCAGATGAAATGCCCAATTTCATCACCGACTACGAACTAAACTTCTGAGTTTACAAAGAACTTGCAATTTATATCTTTTGTGACTAAATCACAAAAATCTCATACTATGCATCTCATGGACTAAGATAATGTCTCATTAATTCTTTTAGTCTCATATAATTAAACAATTTAATTATTTATGACATGTCAATAAATTGGATTTTAGAGCATAAACTCCAACAATCTCCCACTTGCTCTCAAAGACAATTTACAATATATCCGACACTCATCTCCCTTTAGAGTAATACACAGTTACTCTAAGGCAAGGTTTGGAAACAAGTTTCAGTCAGATTTATCGCATAAATTATCTTTTCTACTACTTCTCAAGTATTCATATCTCTCTAATGAGATATTACTTACACTTAATGTGTATCTTCATCACCTAGGATGAACACATATCTGAAAGTCTAACTTCATGAATCACAATCAAACTACAAGTCAGTATTTGTACATCCAGTAACAATCAAAACCTCACTTTTGTGGACAAGCATATAATCCCTCATTCTCCTAAGATATTTGAGTATATGCTTTACTCCCACTAAATTAAGTGATCTTTGATTCAATTGATATTTGCTTACCATGCCCACCGCAAAATAGATATTTAGCCTATGTAAATAGCATAGCATAAAGACTTCCTATTGATATGGTATAAGGAACCGTCTTATTATGCTCTTCCTTTTATATGTCTTAGGACCATAGTCCTATATAAAAGAACTTCAAAACTTAAAAGGAAAGAATCCTTTCTTGAAGTATTAAATGCTATACTTGGCTAGAATCTAATCTATTAAAGCAGTTTGAGATAGACTCAACATCCTAATATCTGAATTTTAACCAAAGTTTAATTCTTAGGATGTGACCAGTTTTTCCCAAGTACATTATATCAAACAGGATTAGACAACCTAAACTTCATTGATGACATTAACTCTACATCATTCTAAATGATTAGAATGTCATCAACATACATTAAGAAATTTATTATTCTTCATAGCTTTACACTCAACACAAATTAGGCCTTTAAATACTTGATCAAAATCAAACAATTTAATTTCTTGATCAAAGATGATATTTTATGACCTAAATGCTTGCATTAGTCCATAAATGGACTTTAAGCAACTTGCATACTAATCATTACTAGTTCTTTGCTATGAACAGGTCTAGTTACATCATAAAGATGTCTTCCTCAAGATTGCTACTAAAAGAAGCTTTCTTGATATCCATTGCCATATTTCATCCATATGAAATATAATAGATAAGAGAATCTAGATAGTGTCAAACTTAACTATTGGTGAAAAAATCTTTTCATAGTCGAATAATTTCTTTCTGAATAAATCTTTTCGCCACTAGTCTTGACTTTGAAGGTTTGTACCTTCAAATCTATCAATCTCATTTTTCTTGTAGACCTATTTGAAAACAACAGGCTTAATGCCATTAGGCACCTCTACAATTTCTAGACTTTAAATATAATCTAATTCTATTTACATAACCTTGATCCAGTAATCCATATTCATATCATCTATTGCATCTATGTAGGACCGAGGATCAAATTCATATCCTTGTGGAATGACTTCTAAAGTTTATTCCAAAAGTATGAATTTATTTGATAATCCTCCCACTACATTATTGTATCGGTGTAATAGTTATCTACAGAATAATGTCTTGTGGTATATCTAATACTACCATCTCATTTCTAAATGTATTTTATAGTTGTCTTTTAACAAAATACTGACATTCTTCTTCTAGAACAATCTACCTTTAAAAGAGCCTTATTCCTCCTTTATGTATGCACTAACTTAAAAAAGTCATTGGAACTTCATCCTTTACAAAAAGAGCCCTAGATCATATTATCCTCTAAATAGAATTCATAGACTGAGAATATAATAAAATAATGGTTATAAAAGCACATCTTACACCAATCTTGAATATCATTTAGATTAATAAGATCTAACATAAGTTCCAAAACATACAATTACAAAGGATGGAACCTTTCACTTTAAAAAGTAAAAACATGTAAATTTCCATCTAGAAGACAATCATGGATAATGCTTAGCTTTACCAAAACAGAAATACTTTCCCTTTGGTTATACTTTTAAGTCTAATTTCCTTTTGGCAACTACTAAGGCATCTAGCCTGTCCAATTGTTTGATATTATAATTCCTCTTCTTACCACCCTTACCTTTCAGTTCAGGCTAAGAATTTGAATTAAATCATATTGATCCTAGCCTTAGCTTTTAGGATGTCTTCCGTTGCGTAGAACTCACTCATCAATTCAGATAACATAAAAAGAATTTATTTTCAAAACAATCTGAATTGATCAAATGATGCTAACAAGGACTTGTGGATCATATCCATATGAGATTAACATTTAATCTCTACATCCAAGATTTCCAATTCATTTAAAAATAATAATTTCATAAAATGACATAGAATTGGAACTCTTTGAGCTTTTCTTAGCACTCAATATGATTCATACCAAACATCTCATTTAGACTTAATATAAAGTCTAACTCTAGTACTAACTCTTGCATCTCATGCAGTAGCACAATTGAGATAGAAGCCAATGCAACATTTTAGCATTTCAATGGAGACTATGATCATAGCATATGCTATCTTCCATCAACGCATCATGGATAGGAAATTATGACAATGCTGAATCGGAACATAAATATGTACTTCAGCTCTTTAAGCATCATGTCCAATATAATTTCTTAGTTAATGTGATTCACTTAAAATAGTAGCTAGAGAACAAAATTATGACAACTTTATTTTGAGACTATGAACATAATTACAGGGACATTATATTTTGCATCCATAACCATATAGTATGAAACCCAAAAATACTATACTAGGTGCAACGACAACCCAATCCATGTCTATAATTCCTTGGTAGCAAGTTTATTATAAACATATTAATTGATTGAGAACTATTCTCATTATTAGTGTTATCATGATAACTCTTATCATACACTAATAATATGTCGTATTAACTTTAGCCTCTAAGTAATAATGACATAGCTCCTTTGGGAGGGTTAACATTACACTTAGTCTAGTGTACACCATTATCTAGAATTATGTGTAGCCACATTTCATCTCCCTTTATAGTGTTTAAAACCTATAGTACCATGAAACAAAACACCCTCCTTTGGGATCGCGAGGCATATACGCCAAGACGAGGTACTTGTTCACACTACTTTAAACGGGTAAGTTCAATCTTGTAGTACTTTGAAGTAAACACCCTCCTTTGGGATCGCGAGGCATATACGCCAAGACGAGGTGCTTACCCACACTACTATGAACCGATAATGGAGGCTGTGAGATCCAACCCTTGTATCTCTCTCCCACTAGAAATTTTAAAACAAGTGGATTGTCATGAAAACATTGTGATCTAATCACAGTTTTAACCCTACACATCAAATGTGTTTAATTGTTTAAATTCAATGTGATGTAACTAAGTCACGTCACAATAGCGTAACGAACATTCGCGCTATCACAAAGAAGTTTAGCCTTGTAATCCGTGAAGTAAATACCCTCCGCATGGAATGCAAGACTCGAGGTCAAGTTAAAGTATCTATTCACATTACAACAAACTTAACAAAAGGGTTATTTCAGCACTCCCACTCGTTATTTGGGTTTTTCTTAAATAATTGTGATAGCATCACAACTAATAACCTTGCACTTGTTGAAGACTCTAATCTTATTAGAATCACTAACTAAAATTGAATTCCTAAACATTTTAGGATTCCTTAAACGCTAATGAATCAAAAATTAGTTATATAGAACTCTATCCTTAATTTACTAGATTAAGTATTCTAATCTCATTAGAAACTATATAACTTTAATTAGAATCTTAATCTCATTAAAAACCTCTAATTAAAACAACTTAGGACTAAGAGTTCTATTTAACTAACATCTTTGATCTCATTAGGTCTTTTAGTTAGGTAATGATTAATGTAGGTCCTTAACTTTATAGGATTATAAAATTAATCACACAGCCTTGCTTTTTAACAAAGTTTTAATACTTCGTCAAAAACAATTGAAAATTTCAAAATTCAGTGCCTTCGATCGGTCGAACCTATTACTCGATCGATCGAAAAATGAAGAAATTCATCATAAAGCATCTGCCTCGTTCGATTGATTCTCGATTCCTATTCGATCAATCGAAAAGTACATTCGATCAATCGAAAGGAATCATCGATCGATCGAATCTCGCATAACTGAATTTTTCAGAATTTTCCAAAAACTGTTTTTGACTTCTTCACTGTTTTCTATCAAAAACACTTTTGTTTTTATGAGTGAAGATTCATAGATCAAACATTAAGGTTTTTCATGATCATTATCAAAAACCCTAATAATCTAGAAACCTTAAAAACCTAATCCCAATCTCATTAGGAATAAATTTCATAATTCCAGCATTAATATGATGAATCCTTTATAAACAATATGCATGTAAACCCATATATTTATATATATAATATAATATACGGATTGTACATCCAAGGCAAATATTACATGCTTATAATATGGCCATCAAGAACTTGCATATATATATATATATATATATATATATATATATATAACGAAACCATGCAAGATCAAAAGCCATATATTAATCAGCAAATCATGCCAACATATATGTTTATATTCAAACGATGCATGCACATGGCAGTTATATAACAGTTACATTCAGTAGTTATATATCCTCGGCAATTATTATAATCAAGCTTTAAATTAAACATTCATTCTACAAACATAATTATTGTAGCGTGATTGATAGCAAGTGACCCACGCACTACCGAAAACCAAAGTTCAGTTATAATTCATAATTCTTTGATTCGGGCTCTGAAACAAAGACAAACTGACTGGTTTCCTTCATTCTTTTCTCGAGAATGAACGTGGGCGCAAAGTGCAGAGAACCAAATTCCCTTTTCCCTTTTTTATTCAAAATAAAACTTGACTCTCAAACCAAAAATTATACAAAAACATGTTCAATTATCAATCTAATAAAAAATTAATAAAACCCAACATGTATCTATATCAGACCACACGTGCAACAAGTATGCAGAAAATTTTGCTGCATAAAACTAAAACACCAAGAAAACAGTTTTTCTTTAATTCTAAAACTCAATCACATGTTATACAAACATGATATTGAAGACCGCTCTGATACCATTTGTTGAAAAATCTGGTTTTGCATCTCATACAAAACACACAGCGGAAGCAACAAACACGGATCTACTTCATTCATGAGAGATAACATGTAACCTTGAATTCTAGAACAACGAATAGAAAGCGTACCTTGGTGTGGTGAAATTCAAAACCAGAAATCTGAAGTTCTTGGGAAGACTTTCAATCTTCACTCCAATTCCACTTAATGCCCAAGATGTGTGGTCTCTTAATCAGTTTCCAAGGAGAGAACATGGAAGTGTCCAACACTCACATACAAACCATTTCATTCTTTTTGTAATCTTTATGAAAAATACTTATCAAAGAGACTTATATAAAATTCTGTATGTTTCTCTCCTTATATATAAATGATTATCTAATTGGGCTAGCCTTTTGGGCCATTCCAATTGGGCTCTAGTGTGTGGCTTGGAGTGGGACCAAAAGGGAACAAATAAGACTCTAGCTCCAATGGGCCTTGGGCTTTTCTGTCAACTCTTGACAAGTCCAAAGTTACCATTAATTATATTCAATACCATTATAAGAATATAATTGCACTCTAGGCCTTATTAATAAATTATATCCCAAGACTTTATTGTACATGCAACCCCTTCATTAAAATATTCGTAGTAATACAAAGTCATGAATATAGACTGCCACTTTGAAGAGTACTACATCTTAATCCTTGAGTACCCGGTTTAATCCTTAATGTTATTCATCATATATTTATGAAATCCAATTCCATAAATATATACTTTAGTAACTCTTTACTAAAGTGGTTGGGCCCAACACTCTGAATAACCAATCTCATTAAACTTATCTCAAGGGAATATTTTATATCTCCGTTAAGAGATTATGAATTCCATCTTGAGAATATATGTTCCATCAACACTAAATGCGGCTGCCCAACATACTGAGGTTTTGACCGTAACTTATAGATCTCACTCCTGATATATCAAAGCAACCTACATCTCATGATCAGGTCCATTATTCTCTCAGGATTTAGAGTTTGATGTAAATAGAAGTCGTGAGATTTATTATTCAATTGACAGTCGTTAGGAGAATAATAAATCTCACAGCGGTCCAGTTCAATATGTCTTAACTCTTAAAACATATCAACATACCAACTAGAAATCTCCATTTCCATGATCAAGAAAAATCATCGTAGTTGATATGTTATAGTCTTCACAGATGAAATGCCCAATTTCATCACCGACTACGAACTAAACTTCTGAGTTTACAAAGAACTTGCAATTTATATCTTCTGTGACTAAATCACATAAATCGCATACTATGCATCTCATGGACTAAGATAATGTCTCATTAGTTCATTTAGTCTCATATAATTAAACAATTTAATTATTTATGACATGTCAATAAATTGAATTTTAGAACATAAACTCCAACATTATTATCCCTCTTTCTTGTGTTTTTGTCCTTTTGGGAGGGTGTAGATCTAGATCTTGTGGTCTAGGCTTACATCCGTGTGTCTAGGCCTATATCAAAGGGTTTGGATCATTTTCTTTATGCATGTCTAGATCTAGGCTTTGCCGTGCTTTGTGCCCTCTATGGGCTTGTGTTCGCTTGTCTAGATCTAGGGTTTTGTTTAATGATAAATGTGAATATGCTTATTTGGATGATCTGTGCTTAATCACATTTTTGTTTGGACCTCTTAATGCCCATGTCTTCGAATTGGACGGATATGATGATATGGTGATAATAACATGTTAGGGTTTGTGATAATATGCCATGATTAGATGAATGTTAGGTTGTTTGCTAGATGTATGATAGGGTATGCCATGATTAGATGTATGACAGGCCTTGTTTGATTGCCATGATAGATGTTTGGTTAAGGATGTTTGATGCCATGTTGAGTGATTAGATTTATGCTAGTATGTGTGTGAGTTAGATACAATATTGAGTATGTCTTTAATAGGGATAAGACATAAGACACAATAAAGGGAAGCCAACCTTAGGGTTGGGCGGTTTTGGGTCCCTAACACCTTCCTAAGAGCATACCTTAACTCCAAACCCATATCTTTGGTAGTAAGATCAAAAGGTCCTTCCTCGAGAGGACGCTATATATATGGTTCCTAGACCATTGCAAAAACTATATGGTGACTCCCATCTGTTGTTTCCACAGTGGCCACTCCACTGGGGATAATGAGTTTAATTCTTATGTGTCCTATGGCTTAACCTTAATAAAGGGTTATTCAATACTTGTTTGCATATACATCACATGGTTCGTTTGTCCCTTTACCTTGGTTAGTGATGAGTGGGAAGATGGAAGGCTCCATTCGGGACCAATCTTTCGAAGTTCATCCCACCAACTCATATTATGTGACGTTGCCTATGATGGGCTTTGAGTACATAAGCAATTTGCCACCAATCCACAAGGTTCACTTAGGCCCTTGGTTGGAATCATGGCCTACCTAGTTATGAGTGACCTACTTATTTATTCCTTTATCCTTAGGAAGGCCTACCCATACTTAGAGAGATCCTAGACCCAATCAAGAAGAGGATAACCTTTATATATTTTTTTGTTTGTTCAACCATATATCTTGTGATTACCTAATTCTAAAGGACAAATAAAAGGCATAAAATTTGAAGGATGACCCTAAGTTATGGCATATCATAAGACAAATGGGACAAAAGAAAAGAAGTTCTCACATGTAAGAGGCTTGTCCCTAAATCTAAAGGGTATATCTTAACTTGAAAGTTTCATAAGATCATAGCCTAATTGCTACCATAAGCCCAAACCAAAAAGCCCTTTTGAAAAGGAGGACTTTGGGCCCAAGATAGCAAGTATGCTATGGACTTAGCATCCAAAATTTTACAAAGTCAAATATGAACTTCCCTAATCTTGGGCCTTTTTGTTGTATGCCTAGACCTAAAATGATGAGAATTTCATGAACTTTGAAAGGAAGGCTACAATATGTTAGATTTTTAGAGCCCTTGTCACAATATGTTTAACCTAATATTAAACTAAATTGATTAACAAGATTGTTATTCAAGATTAGGTTAAACACAAATAAACATAAAGCGGAAAATATAAAGAACAAAAAGAATTGATGACCCAAGAAAACCAAACTGATAAGCCTGGGGAGGATTTGACCTAGCTATCCTCAAGATAAAAACAGATCCACTATGAAAGAATTGAAGTTTTACAAAAGGACTTAGACCACTAAGTTTTCTACCTCGACTAGAAAACTTGCTACCATGACCACATGCTAGCTCTGAATCCATGGACTACTTCTTTCCTGAATCTGCTACAGCACAAGTCCTCCTACTTGTGACTTTGAGACACCTCTCAAAGGTTTTGTTGTTCATTGAAGGTTCTCTATGCAGCAATTGAACCACCACTAAATCTTGATTGCAAGATTTTCATGTGTTCTAAGGTAAACACCTCTTAAATCTCACACAAGAGCAAACACACAACTATTCAGAGACATCTGAAACGTGGCTAGGGTTTTATCTTTTATATTAGAAGTAAAACACTTAACCCTACATGTTTATTAGGCTTGGGCTACGTTTGAATCTTTTCTGCAGAATCTTGGAACTATGTGTTTCAATCGATTAAGCCTTACTTTTTATCGATCGAACCTTGCAGTTTTACATAGTAAATTCCTGTAAAACACTCAATTCAAACTTACACGTAAAACAAACTTTGAGCAAGCCTAAACCTAGACTCATTGTTTTGATCATGGTTTGCCAACATATACAAAATGAAGTTCAAATACATTTAGTTCCTAAAGTCTTAGATCCAAACAAACTCCCCCTTTGGAAATCTGTGACAAAAAATAAATTGCTAAAAGTGTAAAAAGCCAAAATACACAATATTGCCCAAACTTTACAATTCAAACTAACTACTACTTATCAATTGCAAGTGTAGACAACAACTTCAAATGAATCAACCTGTAAATTCCTAAAACACTTAAACAAAACATAAACGCATGTGTTGAAAATACAAGTAAACCAAAATAGAATTCTTGATTTCACAAAACATAAAATAAACTACACATATTATAATGAATAGCCATCATATAATGAATGAACAACATAATATATAAACCATAAACAATGTATCAAAGTTTGTGAAACAAGAACAAATCTCAAAATAAAAAATATACATCTCATATAAAAAAAAATACTACTCCCCCTATCCCATAAACTACTCCCTCTATCTCATCTATCACACTCCCCCTATCTCTATGCACTCCCCCTTTTTGTGACACATTGCCAATGGCCAATTATGACTGATTCAAAGGTGGAGCCAGTGGAGAGGCACCTCTAGTGGCAGCAAGCTTGTAAGGCAGCAACCTCATTGAGTAAGTCTAAGAGCAGTTTTCCATGTGCAGACCGGACTATAAGTACGGTCTCCAACATAGATCTAGTAGAAGTGGCAGTAGACATGGATGGCTCAGGATCCACAACAGCAGTGGGATCCACATACTCCTTAGCTGGAGGATCACCAGAAGGAGGACCTCTAGATGCATCACCTGTAGAAGACACTCAAGCACATTTTGACCTAGCTCTTAACTAAGCAGCCCTTTAACGAAGAATGGTAGCACCTATGGAAGATATGATATGTACAGGCTCAGAAGCGAAAAAGTCCTCTAAACCTAAATCTAGGAGGATCCTATGAATAAAAACTATGAAGAACAAACCATGTGATTTAGCACTACTTCTATAGACCTCTACAAGAGAACAAATAAAAAGATTAGGAAAACTCATAGGAGCATCAGTGATGAGAGCGTACAAAAATGTACATCACTCAAAACACAAAATTAATCAAATTAATGCATGGGAATCATGATAATAGCATCTAGGAACAAAAACCCACTGATCAAACTTGATTAAAAACAACCAAAACAACCAAAATCCCAATTTTCCTTTGTTAGAAATTTTGAGAAAAAAAATCTAGGAGGAAAACCCTTGAAGATATTGACTAGGAAAACGACAAAAGTTGGATTGTGTGGATCGGTTGAGAAAAGGAAGGAAAAGATAAGAATAAGTTTTTGAAAAAGAAAAAAAAATGAAGAACACGTGTTGAGGAATTCTTTTTATTTTTCTTTCTTTTCAAAATTCGATCGATTGGGTACCAATTGGGTACCGATCGAGCAAGGTAGAAAGCTCCATAAAATTTCCTTTAAGTTTTCGATTGGTCAAAAATTAGCTTCAATCAGTCAAAATATGAATAAATCATATTTGATTGATCGAAAACCAATCAAGCCAACCTGAGAGCAATAATTAAAAATCAAGGAATTTTCGATTGGTCAAAAAACACATTCGATGGATCGAAATTTTGGAGATTTAAATTTTTGAAAAACTGCAGAAGATTATGTAGAAACAACACAACCCAAGTAATTTCATGAATGAATTGCATGTGAATGAGTATAAATGTTTTTCAAAAACATGGGTTTTCAATCCAGAACTTCAAAACAAGTTTTTCAAACTCTTACCCCAAAATTTTCAACCCTTGAACATGTTTTGTATCAAAATCATAGAATATATAATCTTGCATGTGCTACACTTTCTCGAGTATGAAATCTTATGATATGCACTAAGGTGTTCATGATTGGCTAGTAACTAGTGGTGAGATGGTTATTTATGGCTTTCTCTTATGATTTTTAAGTCCTTACAATCAAAAGCATGTGACTTCAAAAAAAAATCATGTGATCAAAAACTATAAACAACTCACTCAAACATGCACTACATAGCTAAAACTAGCAAAGTGCTGAAAAATAAGCTCATCTAAGCTAAACAATGTACATAGGCATGTTATGCAAAGATAATAGGCCAGCCTCAATTACATATCCATGATGTGTAATACAAAACACATCCTTCCACTTTCCTTTTTCCTCATTTTTTTTAAGGAAAACAAAAAAGAACCTAATATGAAATGCATGAATGTAATGCAATGCAAATCCTAGAAACAAAAGAAAATAAGAAAGCAAAAAAAAATGGTCACAAAGGATTTTGAGATGAAGTGCAAGGACCATGTCAGAAAGACTCAATTAGATTGAGCCTCTAGCATTCATAACTTCTTAAATGCAACTTTGGTTTTGGAGTTATTATTCAGATTAGAATGATGCGCAACTCCAGCATTGGTATAAAGGTTTAAAGCCTTTACCAATTCACTAATAAGTGTCATAGGATCTTGTGCTTGAGGTACATGTACTCGTAGGTAAGTTAGGACTCCTTTAAGATCTACCTTAATCTACCTAGAAGTAGGAACTTCTTCTTTTGGCTTTACAAATTCTTTCTTAGATGGTTCAAAAGAAGAAACAAAGTTTGTGGAATGAGTTTTAGACTCAGAGATGCTATCAACAAAACCTAAACCTGATTTTTCTAAGGGAGACTTCTAAATACTCAACATGTGATCAAGTTTAGAACTAGCAGACCTATTTGATTGTTCTCTAGCAACAGACTATTCTGGTTCAAGGTTCTTAATTTTTTCAACCAACTTAATATTTTCAGCCTTCACCTTATTTGCTAGCTCATTAGCATCAAACAAATTCAGCAACAAGTTTTTCTTTTGTTGTTCAAGAATGGCTATCTTCTTTAGCCCTAAATCCACACTCATTGCATCCTTTACAGCAACCTTGTATAGCTTGTTATACGCTTCTTGCAAGTTAGCACTCTTAGAGAGTTCCCTATCAAAAGGGTTCCCTTCAACCGAATCACTTTCATTAACTATAGCAGTAGCTGTGAAAGCAGAAAAGTTTCCATCTTCATCACTTCCAGACTCGTGATTAGGAACTTTACCATCACTAAGGGTTACAGCTATAGCTTTACCCTTTGTTCTAAAAAATGTTGGACATTCTTATTTCACATTACCATACCCTTGACAACCAAAACAGTGTTAGAAAGATGCTTAGATCTCTACCTGAGAGATTTCATGCCAAGATTACCGTGATTGAGAAATCAAAGGATATTGACAAAATTCCTTTGACAGAGCTGGTTGGCAATCTACAGACCTATGAGTTGGGTTTGTCTAGGATCAGGAAATCGAGCAAGAGTAAGAGCATAGCACTGAAGGCCAAAAGCAATGACACAAATGAGTCTTCCGATGATGAAGATTATAAAATGAAGTCCTACATTACAAGGCAATTCAAGAAGTTCATGAAGAATGCCAGTGGAAAGGGCCTCAATAGGGACCATAGGCAATCTAGTTCCTCATAGTTCAAGAGCCAAGATAAAGGGAAGAAGGATGCTAAGGATGGTGGTCAGCACACTGTTCCTTCAGGACCAGAGTGCTTTAGGTGTCAAGGCTTTGATCACATGAAACAAGAGTGCCCTACGTATCTCAAGACCATTGGGAAGAGCAAGGCACTTGCTGCTGCTTTGAGCGAGATTGAGCCTGAAGATGATTCTGACAATGAGGATGATGGAATCATAAATGCCTTCACTGCCACTGTAAATCCTACTGTGCGGATTGTTGAAGAAGAAGAAAACTTGGTGGAGTATGATTTTGAAAAGATGGATGAGCAAGATGACATCTAAACAGCCTATGCAAAGTTATACAAGGTCTCAGAAAAGCATGAGAAGTTGTATAGGTTGGCCACCAAGAAGCTCAGTGATGTGGAGTTTGAACGATAAGAAATCTCCACAAAGTTTGATGAAGCCAATCAAACCATTGGAGCACTAAGATTTGAGAATAATTTCTTAGCTGAGAGAACTAAAAAGCTTGAAGCAGAGCTGTTTCAAGTCAAAGCATAGCCGGAGAGGACTTCAAGTGCAAAGCTTGATGAGATGCTCAGCCTTCAGAAGTCTGCTTCTAATCGAACTAGTTTAGGGTATGATTGCTCTTCTCCTAGTATTGCTTCATCTAGTACTACTGTTTTTGTTTCTCCTACTAATAATGTTGAATCTGAGAACAATGATGTGAAAAATGTGTTAGCTAGTAAGAATATAGACAAGGGTAAATCTATCCTATGAGCACCCCTTAAGCTAGATAAGAAAGAGATTAAGAACTCTAGGGCTAAGAAGGAAAACACACAATAGCCTAAGCAGAAGAAGCAGCATCTTTGTCATCAATATGGAGCAGTTGGACATATTAGACCTAATTGCTGTAAGTGGTTAGTCACTCAACAGTGCAACAGTATGATCTCATCGAGAAACCAGAATAAATTTCCATCATCCTTTGCTCCTCTTGAAGATCTACTTAAAGCTCTCGTGTTCCTTTCAAACTTGAACGGTTTCAATTTTTCCCCCTCACTGCCAGATCAAGGGTTTGCAAAAGGAAAGTTTCTTCCAAGGTGTGAAAGGAAAAAAGTTCCAAGTGATTTAGTCACTTTTTCTCTCTCTACCCTTCTTGTTTTTGAGTATACATTACTTGTGTGTTTTGCTTTCTTGTTTTAAGTCAATCTAATTTCTGCTTTGCTTTGCTTAACATGTTTTTGTTTTGTTTATTTTCAGTTTTGCTTTATTTTGTTTTTTATAAAAATAAAATAAAAAATTGAAAAATCAAAAAAATACAAAAATAGTGTGTGTATATGTACATTGGTACTTGTGTACATTGGATGGCCATTGGAACAAGGTTTCTAAACTTTGTATCTTTTGTAGCTTAGATGAGCATCTCTACGCACAACTAAGCAAGTGAGCTTTATGGCTTATTCTTGTGATGAGTAAGATTACATTATCTCTTGTACTTAACACTCGTATCAATATTTTTGACGGAAAGGACTAGAAAATCCTAAGAGAAAGGCATAAATAACCATCTCACCACTGTTACCTGCCAATCATGAAATGACATCTGTATGCTTCGGCATAGCAAAAGTGCAATGTCAAAAGCTTAACATAATTGAGTATTTCTTTTTTCTCTCTTATATGCCCATGCATGATATGCTTAAAAGAAAAAAATATATATGCAAAGAAAAAATAAAAGCAAAAAGAATAAAAATGCTTTATATATAATTGCAAGCATGTCTTCTAGGAGACATGGGAGTTATAAGATATATCTCGAAGGTGATAGTCCCCATCAAATAGTTATGATTGTGTGTGAGTTAAAGTGATTTTCGCATATCTCAAATCGTCATAATATATAGACACTTATGCAATCATGCGATTTTTTTCACACACAACAAGCAATATTCTTTGCTACTCTTGATACATGTGTAGGTACAATGTGATTTGGCCATCACAAGGAATGCATGTGTTAATGTATGCTTACTAAACTATCTTTACTTGTTTTTGAAATATAAAATTGGTTAGACTAGTTTAGTGTGTATGTGTGTGTTTTTGGATCTAAATGCTTGACATTTTTTTGATGAAAGATGTTTTTGAGAGCTTAAAATGTTGTTTTGATCTTTGGTTGAGTATCATGTTTGATTGCATTCATGTCTGTGTTTTTCTCTTCTTTGAAAAACTGTTTTTAAGCAATCTCGACAGCTTCTCGATACCTCTTGACAGCTAGGCTATCTATTGAACCTCTTAAGCTTCTTTTCTCGATAGCTATTATCGCAATCTCAATCCATCGAGATTCTTGAGATTCAATCTCGATAGCTGCTCGGCAGCTACTCAATCCATCGAGAAAGTTTTTGTATGCTCAATAGATACTCAATAGCTTCTCGATCCATCGAGATCCTTTTGCTATGGACACCTTTCAATAGCATCTTGATAGTTGCTTAATATCTATTTCTCACTATTTTAATTCTCGACACCTCTCGATTCATCAAGAAACTGGGTTTTCTATATAAAGGGTCCGCGGGACATTTTCTCTCATTTCTCTCGATCCTTTTCGTCTCCTCACCTCCCCAAACTTATTTCTCTCTCTTTAAACCTCATAACCATAAGTTTTTCAGCCTCAAGATAATTTCTTCATCTGGTATGATCTTATCTTCTCTATTCTTATCATGCATTTCATAATTTTTGACCTATCTTTTAGGATTTTTGATAAACTTTGGGTTTTCAAAATTGTGGAGATTTTTGTGAATTTGGGGATGGGTTTGTGTTCAAAGGATTTCAAATAATCATGCGTTGCATCTCATATGCATTTTAACTATATTTTTATGCATTATAGATGTGTGCTATATATGTTAAATTACTGTGTGCTGTTTGGATTGGATTGGGCTGAGCCCATGATGCTTTTAATATTTCATGTCACATGTTCATGCATTTTTCATGCATACATACCAAATTTTTGTTTCTATCATTTGATACTAAACTGTTTGGTGCTTTTCTGCGTGTCTCTCTCTCCCTCTCTTTCTTGTGTTAGTCTGCTCCATGGTACCTAAACGCAAATCTACACCATCCCGGAACCCTCTTCTTCTCCATCTGATCCTACTCTATCTCACGTCTAGTTCCATGATGATAAAGCCCGTAAGGACTTTTCGGAGAACTTCTCATGAGGCATTCATTCGGAATGCCAAGTCATTCTATCAGATTTTTCTGATACTGACCTTCCCACTGTCATCTATAGTCGAGGTTGGAAGTCACTTGTCCCTCCGTGAACATTCAGGAGTTCTACTCTAACATGCATGGATTTGATTATTCAGTACCTCATTTTGTCACTTGCGTTCGAGGTACGTGCATCATAGTTACTCTAGATATTGTATCCGAGGTGCTACATATTCCTAGGGTAGTGCATCCTAAATACGCTAGCTGCAATTGTTTGAAGACTGTGTCCAATGAGGAACTCTCGCCTCTTTTCTGTGAGACACCTTCATCTTGGGGTGACCATCAAAACACCCCTTGGTCAGGCTTTGCAAAAGGTCCAAGATTCCTTAACATGGTGATGACATTCGCTCTTTATCCTTTGTCTCATTATAACTCCATCAAAGAACCTTGTGCTCGATTTTTGTTGTCCTTCCTTAAGAGGCTTACCGTTGATTTTCTCTCTCACTTCATTCTATCCCTTATAGATGTCTATAGCGATATGGCGACTTGTGATAAGCTCATCTTTCCTTCAGCTATCACGAGACTTTTTCGCCATTTTTCTGTCTCTTGTCCTGAGTCTACACACTTTTCAGTTATGTGTACCATAGACGCTGCTACTATCAGATAGAGCGAGGCCCAGCTTCGACTGAAGTGGCCATGGACAGAGACAGCGACTCCTCCAACTTCTTCCGCTCCTTCCACATCCGCACCTTCTCCATCAGCAGGTGGTGTGACCCTTGAGGCGATCATGGTGCAGCTGTAGCACATGGATGCTCGCCTTGACACACTCAGTGATGAGTTGGGTCAGGTGAAAACCCGTGTCGGCCGTATTGCTCGACCGCAGGCTCACCTTGGTGGCTTCGTTACGTCTCCTTCTCCTTTTCCAGAAGGCATCTGAGGACGAGGATGATGATGGTGACTTCAACGACGTTGATGATGATGAGGATGAGGATGCTAGCTTGCCTAGTGACGATGAGATGACTACTTGAGTTACTTACCCTTTCTCATTTATGACAAAAATGGGGAGTAGTTTTGGGATGATAGTAGTCATATAGTTAAGGGGAGAGTTAGCATAGGAGATTTTTTTTAAGGGGAGTGTTTTTCGTTTTGAGGGATGTAGTAATGACTTATGTATTCTTTCTTTTCTTTGTTTTTAGATACATTGCTCTTACTTTATGATAGCAAACCTTGTACTTATGATGTTTTATATATGATGAGGTTGTGTTACAGTTCTTTCACCTGTCTTTACATGTGTTGTTTCTTTTCTCTCTTTATGCACATGCTTCTTATATATTGTATGCAATATTTTATTTCTGTTTCACATGAAGATGCCTTGATGAGTTTTGTTTAAAGTGTTTTAGAAATACAAGTTGTTAAAGTTTTCTTGCCATGAACTCTCCTCTTGCAAAGTTTTTTAAGAGTTTGTGTTAGGATAGATTTTATTGTATTCAACAAGTGAATATGAGTTGAGTGATTTATGACTTCTCTCATATGTTCATTTGTTTGTTGTAGTTTTGTCACGGATTGTCAAAGGAGGAGATTGTTAGAACATATGTAAATCATGTTAGGAACATATGTCATTATAGAATTGGCTAATCCTTTGACAAAGCGCACTTTACTTGTAATTTGGTAGATCTAAGATGTGTTTAATGCTTCAAGGGACAAGGTTTCAAGTTTTAGTGTTAAAGCCATGCAAGTTTGTCCAAGAATCAAGTGAAGAAATGCTAGATTTTAAAACTCGACAGCTAGTATCTATCGAGGATTAAAAGGTTGTTCTAGCCCAATGCTCGACAACTGCTTGATAGATAAGGTATCTGTCGAGATTTATAAAAATCAGTTTTTCATATCTGATTTCATTCCAATCTGTATATAAATGTTTGGGCTTTCTTTTTTGACAACCCTAAACATATATAATGATTGTTTTAAGGGCCGTTAGAGGTTGCATAAGTGTGAAGCAAAGTTTTGATCATGCAAATTGTGATCGGAGACAGAATTTGCCCTAGTTCATCTTTCTTTTGAAGAAGTTGTTGCGTTTGTACACCATTAGGTTTTGTGACCAAGGAGCTTCATGTTCTTCATCGTGTTGATGATCTGAAGAACTTTGCAACCAACTTCTTTCTCAAGTTGGTGAAGAAAGTCACGTACTAGGATTCGCGCATCTATTGGTTAGTCACGTACTGGGAGCCATGCATTGAAAATGAGAGATTGTCATTACAAAACAAGTCCAATTGGGTATTGGGGTAAGGGTTCAACTGTTGGTTGGTATAAGGTACCGGAATTCCTTTACTTGTTACCGCTTTTTGTGATAATAATGAATTCTCAGAAGTGGTGACCTTAAAATCAGCCGGTAGGGTTTTTGCCGTGTAGGCTTTCCCCATTCGTAAAAAAATCACCGTGTCAATTTATTTTTCACTACATATTAACTTAGTTTGTGATTTGTTTGTGCTACCACGCTTATTGCATGCTAATTGAATTAATTAATTAACTTGGCTAATTAATTGGTTAATTCATCACAAGGGGTCAACACATTTTTGGCCTATCAAATTGGAAAATAAAATTGAACCTATGGAACCAACTTTTGAAACTCTTAATCCACATTTAATTAAAATTGGTTCAACCCTAAATGAAGAAGAAAGAAAAGATCTCAAGGATCTCCTCACAGAATTCCAAGAAGTTTTTGCATGATCCTATGAAGATATGACCAGAATTGATCCCAAGATAGCCCAACATCACATTGATACCCATGCTCACATGGTACCCATTAAGCAAAAGTTGAGGTGCATGAGAACCGAATGGCACCTAAAGATCAAAGAAGAGGTCACGAAACAGTTGAAAGTAGGGTTCATTAAGCTTGTGCGCCAGGCTGAATGGATAGCAAATGTTATGCCCGTACCCAAGAAGGATGGGAAGGTGAGGATGTGTGTGGATTTTAGGGACTTGAATAAGGCATGCCCATAAGAAAATTTCCCTTTCCCTACATAGATGTTTTAGTGGACAACACGGTTAGTAGTGCCTTGATGTCTTTCACGGATGGTTTCTCGGGATATAACCAAATCAAGATGGCTCTTAAGGATATGACTAAAACCACTTTCACTAGGGAATGAGGGATCTATTGCTACACAGTAATGCCATTTGGGCCTAAGAATGCAGGTGCAACTTACCTAAGAATGGCCACAGGTTACATGATATGATGCATAATGAGATTGAGGTATACGTTGATAACATGATTGTAAAATCCAAGGGTGGAGAGCGTCACATCATTAACTTAAGAAAGTTCTTTGAAAGGATCAAGGAGTATAGGATGGAAGCATGCTTGCACAAGAAGACGATGATAAGAATGAAAGGGCAGTGTACTATTTGAGCAAAAGATTCCATGATTACGAGATTAGGTACACCCCCATAAAAAAGTCATGCTTTGCACTCGTGTGGGTTGTACAAAAGTTTAGACACATTATCCAATCGTTCTAGATATGGGTGGTAGCCAAAATAGATCCCTTAAAGTACCTATTTGAGAAACCAGCTTTGAGTGGAAGACTGTCAAGAGAGTTGATCGTATTAGCAGAATTCGATTTGAAGTATGTGGCAAGGAAGACTATCAAAGGGAGTGCCGTGTTTTATTTTTATGCCGAGAATCCTATAGAGGGAGAGGAGGAAAAGAGGACTTCCATGATGAAGACATCTTGGATATTGAGCTAGGGCCATGGAAAACGCATTTCGATAGAGCTGTGAACCAATATGGGAATGGAATAGGAATACTTTTGATCACCCCCGATGGATCCCATGTGCCTTTGGCTGTCAAATTGAACTTTGAGGCAACTAATAACATGGCAGAGTATGAAGCTTGTATCGCTGGAATGAAAGCTCTTCGAGAGTTAGGGGTAACAGAGGCAAAAGTGTTTAAAGACTCGACCTTGGTTATAGCTTAAGCCCAGAAGTTATGGAAGGTAAAGGAAGAACATTCGAAACCTTATCAGCAATGTCTAGAGGATTTAACCAAAACTTTTGACAAAATTGAGTACACGATCATCCCTAGAGCTTCGAATCAATTTGTAAATGCCTTAGCTACTATGGCATCCATGGTGGAAATACCTGTGGGGTTATGGAAGCGACCTTTAGAGATTAAACAAAGTTATGAGTTAGTGCACAAGAAGAAGAATGAAGCTTCAATCTCTGTTATATAAGAGGAAGGGGTTCCGTGGTATTATGACATTATGAAATTCTTGGAGTTGGAGGCATATCTAAATGGTGCCGACAAGAGAGAGCATCGTTCGATTAGGATGATGACAATGCAATACATCCTATGTGGAGGGCAGCTCTATAGGAGGCCCTATGATGGTATACACCTTTGTTATCTAAATAAAGAAGAAGCGGGAAGAGTTATGGAGGAAATTCACCAAGGAATTTGTGGTCCTCATATGAATGGGAGGATGTTAGCCAAGAAGATTCTAAGGATGGTGTATTATTGGAGCATGCTAGAAACCAATTGTGTGAACTTTGTGAAGAGTTGCTATGACTAATAAACCTACTGGTTAAGTTGGCAGAAGGAGATGACATGCAGCAATTATGTATAGAGGTCCGCGGCGTGCCGACCTACTACATGAATATCGAAGAATCCATGAATGTCAAAGCTGAAGTTGATGGGAAACCATGGTACCATGATATCAAGGCTTATATCAAAGATAGTGAATACTCGCCTAGGGCCAAAGACAGTGAGAAGAAATCAGGCGCATGGCGTACCAATTCTTTTTGAGTGGGAAAGTCTTGTATAAGAGGAACCACAATATAACTTTGCTGTGATGCATAGATGCCCTTGAGGCTAACCATTTGATGGAAGGTATGCATGAAGGCTTGCTTGGAGCCCATGCCAGTGGACCCCTGTTGGCCCGAAAAATCATGAGAGCCGGCTACTATTGGCTCACCATGGAAAGTGATGCATCAAGCATATCAGGACATACCACTGTTGCCCAGTCTATCAGAATAGAAAGAATATTCCCCCCAACCTCTGCACTTTCTAGCAGCACCATGGCCTTTTTCAGCCTGGGGAATGAATGTCATCGGACTCGTAATTTTGAAAGCCTCCAATGGGCATGAGTATATCTTGGTGGCCATCGATTACCTGACCAAGTGGTTGGAAGCCGCTTTCTACAAAAGCATCACCCAAGCTATGGTGGCTCGATTCTTGAAACAGAACATCATTTGCCATTACAGCATACCAGGAGAGTTCATTATCGATAATAGGAAAATGATTGAGCAACTTTGCCAATAGTTTAAGAACGAACACCAAAATTTGGTTCCTTACCATCCTCAGATGAATGGTAGAGTAGAAGTCGCCAACAAGAACATAAAGAAGATCTTAGTGAAGTTGAAAGATACCTATAAGGATTGGAACGAGTTCTTGCCATTCGCCTTGTGCTCCTATCGCACTTCCATTCGTACTTCCACGGGGGCAATCCCTTATTCCCTGGTTTACGGTGTGGAAGACGTCCTCCACGCAGAGGTAGAGATCCTATCACTCATAATCTTATTAATGACAAAGCTATCAAAAGTTGAATGGGCCCATTCCCAATATGAGCAATTGAACATGATAGACGAGAAGCGCATGACAACCATGTGCCATGGACAATTGTACGAACACCGCTTTGAGCAAGCATTCAACAAGAAAGTTAGACCCAAAGTCTTTAAAGAAGGAGACCTAGTCTTGAAAAAGCGCAACCAGGCCGTTCCTGATCACAAAGGAAAGTTTGCCCCGACCTTTGAGGGCCTGTATGTGGTGAAAAAGGCCTTCTCTAGAGGAGCCTTGATTCTAGCCGATATGTATGGGCACGACTTCAATATGCCCACCTATTTTGATGCTGTCGTATAGTACTTTGCATGAGCGAGCTTCCAAGTGCAACCTCTTTTTCTACATTCCTATGTAAACAGACAAAAAAACAAAAAAAATCTAAAAATCCAAAAAATCAAAAAAAGCAAAAAAGCAAAAAATAAAAAAACAAATATGAAAAGGTAGATTGAAAACCCGAAAGGGTGGTCTAGGCAAAAATTAAGGAAATAAAAAAATGTTAGTTGAACTACGTTATGACTTAATCCTTCCCAATGGAGGTGCGTAGGTAACCACCTTGGCTCGGTCACATTTTAAAAGAAAAATCAATCAGTTTGAGTTTGTGATCAAGATCGATGAAAGAAGCATGCACCATCTTAGGTTGCTCTGTGTTTGCAACACGCGTGGCCCACTGTGGTTTTATTCGAAGATGTTATGGCCCATGCCATTGGAAGATGTACCCCAATGGGAAGGGAAAAGATCCGTCTAGAACAGTTTGTAGCCTTTGGAACTTGAGATATTGATATGCATAGACTTACATTTACCATTTTATTTGTATGAACTTGCATTTTCAAAGCATTACATATTCATTAAACACACCTGTTATGTGCCTTCCTAATCCTTTCATGCATTCATCATTGTGCATCCAAAATACAAATCTCATGGATATAAAATCTCCTGATAATCAATATACGTAAAAAAATCCTCTATTTTCACCTGTTTTTCATTTTTAAGAATACCTTACAAACTAGACTTTTCTTTAAAAAACCAAAAGTGAAAGGCCGTACGCAATTGCCTAGCAATTTATGATGGACCTTTCCATACATGGTGAAATACTAACTACATAGCTCATGTGCAGAAATGAAAAGAACAGAAAGACTCAGGTAAGTTAAATGTGTCTTAAACGGTCTGCCATAGTCCTGTATAGCACCCCGAAGCTAGTGAGAAGAATCGGATCATCCAAGGAATGGGCATGAAGCAACCTTGTTGCATTAAAGCCTTGATCTCTAGAAATCTCTCTAAGTTGGCCATATGAATGTCGAAAGCCGAACCAGCTCCCACTCCATACTAGGACTAGAGGTACAGCCCTGCCTCTCTGTATCAAGCAAAGCCTGCAAGGTGACAACCTCTATAGTAGCAACTCTCAATGCCTCCTCTTTCTTAGCTACCTCTACTAGAAGGCGACGAAAAGCCAACTGTGGCTCACTAAGGTCATCATCCAACCCATACTCCAAGCTCAAAGTGGAATGAATGAAGGATCTAGCCTCCAATAGCCTCAATGCTAAATCATTAGCCCTACTGCTTGCCTCAATGCGATTGGTCTCCACTATGGCCCTCTTTTCAACAATCGTCTGGCCTAAGATAGTGAATCTCCGAGTAAGATCTGCCAACTTACTCTCCAAACTAGTGATTCGAGATCTCAGTTGAATACACTCTGCCTCTGTAGCTAAAGGAGCCAAACTCCTCTACACAAGCTCTACTCTATGGGTGGCAAGCTTAGCCTCATAGGCTCTCCCCATCTCATCATAATCTGTTAGGACATATGTGATTCACTTGTTAGGAACATATGTCACTATTTTATGAAATTGGCTAATCCTTTAACAAAACGCACTTTACTTGTATTTCGGTAGATCTAGGATGTGTTTAATACTTCAAGAAACATTGTTTCAAGTTTTAGTGTTAAAACCATGCAAGTCTGTCCAAGATTCAAGTGCAGAAAGTGTTGTTCATTAAAACTCAACAGCTAGCTATCTATCGAGACATAAAGAGCTATTCCAGCCCCATGGCTCGACAGCAGCTCGACCGATAGGCATCTGTCAAGGTTTATGAAAAACAGAATTTTAGTTCTGTTTTGACTCCAATCTGTGATTGTATGTTTGGGCTTTATTTTCTCACAACCCTAAACAAATATAAGGATTTTTTTAAGTGCCGTCAAAGGTTGCTCGTGTGTGTGACAAAGTTTTTTCATGAAAACTATGACCGGAGATAGAATTTGTCCTAGTTCATCTTTCTTATGAAGAAGTTGCTGTGTTTGTACACCGTAGGGTTTTGGGAACAAGCATCTTCTTGATATTCATCATGTGATGAACTTGAATGTTCAAATAGTGTGAAAAACATTATGAACGTTTTGACCCCTAAAATACAAATTACCAATTCAAGCTTTATATCAAACGATGTACGTGCGGAAAATGAACAAAAGCTTAAAACAGAATTGATAAACAATCTAAGCCAAATAAAATCACATCCATGGCAAAATTTAAATGACAAAGATTAAGGGAAGAGAGATGCAAACACAAGGACAACACAACGATGTGTTAACGAAGAGGAAACCGAAGCCCTCGGCGTAAAACCTCTCCACTGCCCTCCAAGCGATCAATAATCCACTAAAGAATGTAGTTGGAATACAAGGACAGCAATAGACCCTCCAAGCCTAATCTACCCAATGTACCTAAGCCCTCCAAGCTCCTACTCCAACGAGGTTACGCCGAACCTATTTCTTCTTTAGCTTGCCAGATTCCGCTATTGCCCATAGCATCAACCAATATGAAATTGGTCCCTTCCTAATTGCTTCCCAAAGCACCAAATGACCTTCTCACAGATATGGGTATGGTGAGAAAAGGATTTGGGTAATATACCTCTCAAGGATCTAGCAATGGAGAGGGTGAGAGTAGAGGAATTTGAAGAGTCACAATGTAAAGATTGTGGAGGAGTCAATCTTGTTTTTCTCTAGGGTTTCTCTCTCAAAATTCTCTCTGGAAGCACTTTACATTTCGTGGGTATAAGGGGCATTTATACAGGGGTAAGAAAGGAATGCGAAGAGTCAGTTTTTCCAAAACAGAGCTGGCTGGCGACTTGACCTCGCAACTTGACTGAGTTGCGAGTTCAAGCCGCGAACTAACTGAATGGCCAGACTGGAATTTTTGTCTTGTAGTGCAACAGTTGGCATAACGGTTCAGTTTCTAGCGGCTTGCCAGTCGCGAGCTACCTGCGAGATCCAGTCGCGAATTCTTCTCTGCATGCTTCACTCGTGTGCAACATCTGGCGGCTTGACAGTCGTGATACACCCGCGAGATCCAGTCGCGAGTCCTTGTTCTGCTGCACAGTCTTGAGCATTTCTTCACACTCTCTCACATATAACCCTTACATGATTCCCACCTAAATATAGGGTTTCTAAGTGCTAAAATACAAGCAAATTGGCACGGAATAAAGCCAACAAAATGGTTGATAAAATTAAACCTTACAATCTCCCCTTTTGGCTATTCTGTGACAAAACCCTACAACAAACTCTAGACTTAAAGCGTGAGTTAGGAACAGTTGAACAAAACTCACTCACACCTAACTCTAGAATCTGTGAAGCTCTTGAATCATAAGTACAAGTATCTCCTGAAAAGCAACCACACAATAAGATCATTGTATGCAGAAAAAAAAAAAAAAAAAAAAAAAAAAAAAAAAAAAAAAAAACTTGTATTGCATATGAAGCAAGCACAATGCGATCAAGCAAAAATGGATTAAAGCAATAAAGCAAGGCTTGACCAAAAAAAAAAAAAAAAACAATCACTATAAATAGTGATCACAATGCTCATTCACACATAGAATGAACATCCAAACATGCAAGCTAATAAGCTCAATGCAAAGGATCAATTGCATGTCCAACACTCAACCAATGCAACAACACAAGGTAATTGCATTAAAGATAAAAATCCAACAAAGGGCACAAGAGTGATGTACTTAAGGAAATGCAAAACATTAACTAAAAGTACTAGCTACAAAGCAAGGGTTCAAATATAACCAAACGTCACAAAAGCAAACGGTAAAAACAAAATAAACCATATAATATATACCAATGTAGCACAACCACAATAGTACCAAAACAGAAACTAAATCAAGGTAAATAAGATTTATGCATGCTCCCCTCAAGATGTGCTCCCCCTCAAGAGCTACCCTCCAATAACTCGCCCCTTTTTTTACCAGAATGGCCAAAGGGTCACAGCTGTGTGTTAAAGCTATCAAGCTTTGCTGAAAGAATGTTCATCTGGTCTTGGAGTGCAGTCAGCCTGTCAGAGTGTTCATACTAGACCTCTCTGAGCTCATCAATCCTTTCCAGGATGATCTGGAACGCATCCGGAGGTACATCTGATGAAGATGATGCTCTTCTTCTCTTACTACGACCTCTTGAACTTGAGGGTTGACCTGTAGCTTCTGTCTTAGTTTCCATGCCTTCACCTTTTTCTTGATCACCTTATTCTTCATCACCCGGAAGACGCACTCATATCCTTGTAATGGTTAGGTTGTTAATTGCTGAAGGAGTAGACATGAGTCCTATATCTTGAGGGATTTCCACTCTTTTTAGTCTAAAAATTCTCATGAGAAGACTGGGGAAAATCAACTTGGCTCTGGAAGTTGTTCTGGTCTCATCAACAATGATATGGAATATATGAGCACTAATGTCTATGTAGGTCTTCTTCTTGAGCTCCATTAGAAAGATTGCTCTGGCATTGTTGATTGTGGTCAACTTCTTCACAGGATATAGGTTGAACATCATTATCACAGTTAGACATCTCATGTCTGCTGGAAATGCATTGGTGTTGAGACATTTCCCTTCTCTGACTCCCCCAATATGCACATGAGCAGATTCTATGGACATCATTCTATCCTTGTAATGTGTGAAATCATGATCATTCATGCCCTCAAAGCCCAACAACTCATCAATGTCATCCACATCTATTGTGAATTCTTATCCTCTTATCCAACAGTTGATCTCATTCTCTCTCAGCACAACATTAGCATAAAACTCCCTAATCAGAGGTTCACATACTCCAGGGAGGTTACTCAATAACTTCTTCCAACCTCTTCCCTCAAAGCAACTAGAAATAAAGGTGTCTTTCAGATCTGCCAAGTCCACAAACCTTTCTTGGATAATAGGTACCTTCAAGTAATACCGGGTGTATCTCTCAAAGTGTTGAGGAGACCTGAACTTTGT
Organism: Lithocarpus polystachyus; assembly: GCA_033629205.1. Lineage (NCBI taxonomy): Eukaryota > Viridiplantae > Streptophyta > Magnoliopsida > Fagales > Fagaceae > Lithocarpus > Lithocarpus polystachyus. The sequence goes on along the minus strand of CM066168.1, from coordinate 26,752,906 downwards.
GTTGTCCATATTCAGTCTTCTGTCACCCTTCTTGGCAACAGATTTCTTCTTTGTAGGAGTGATCTATATAAACAATGACAACAATACCCACAAGGGCAGAGCACAATAGATGGAACAATCAAAACATCAGTAACTGATTAGTAGAACTATGGGAAACATAAGGTTAAACCAGAAAATTTGACCACACATTGTTGAAGAAAAATCACAAAAGGAAATAACATACTATAGAAGAACTTAGTATGGATATATTACCAGAAATGCAGTCAAGCCCTAAATTGATATTATGCAAAAGCAAGGCAGAATCAAACATGGTTCACAAAGCAAGACACAAACGCAGTTGTGCAATAGGCAATTTTAGAGTCAAACACAACACAAACTAATACCAACACACTAAATCCTCAACAACACAAACACATGATACAATAGGTATGAGATGCACAAGTAAGGTCAAATCAACATATGTACCCAAAGAGGATAAACAAGCAAGAGGGTAAGCATGTCAGGTATAAGATCAGAAGAACCAACAAAACTCAATCAAACAAACCCAACAAAATGATTCAAACCCATGGCCGAAACTCCAAATAACTCAAAACGCACAAACAACACAAAATCCAAGAAATAAAGGCTGTACCCATGAATAATGTGTAGAAAATTAGAAAACGCATACCTTTTTCTTGAATATTGAAGTTGAAATGATGAAGAACAGTGATGTTTTTGTGAAGAATGCGGTGAGTTTGAGAGAGGTATACACGGGCAAGGTAATGAGCAGTCACAAATATTCGAGGGAAAATTGAAAATTTTTAAAACTGACCTTAAAAGCGCAAAACACGCGTTTTTCGCAACTGAGTCAAGTCGCGTGCAAGTCGCCAGGGCCAGTTGCCAGAACATTTAAACAATTTTCAAATCGTGGATTGGGTGAAAACCTAGTATATGATACTTCCACTTTTGGAAATATCCAGCACTTGTGCTAGAAAGGAAGTCTGACAAACTAAAATCAAAAGGTAGAAAATGTGTTTTTTTATGATGGGTATCCAAAAGGAATTACAAAAGATTGTTTTAGTAGTCATAAAGAAGACAAGATGTTTATAAAGTACAAATACAAAGTTCTTGATGATGACTATGTGAATAATCTTAAAGAAAAACGTATAGTTGTTCTAGAAGAAAGATGTTAGAATTTGTTTAAAGACAACTGTAAAATACATTTAGAAATGAGTTGGTTGTATTAGATACACCACAAGGTATTATTTTAGATATATAGCTAGTACACTGGTACAATATCGTAGTGGGAGGATTATTAATTACCAAGTAAGTTCATACTTTTAGGATAAACTTTTGAAGTTATTCCACAAGGATATGAATTTGATCCTCGGTCCTACGTAAAGGCAATAGATGATATGAATATGAATTACTGGATCAAGGTTATGTAAATAGAATTAGATTCTATTTAAAGTCTAGAACTTGTAGAGGCGCCTAATGGCATTAGGCCTATTGTTTTCAAATAGGCCAACAAGTAAATGAGATTGATAGATTTGAAGGTGCAAACCTTTAAAGTCAAGACTAGTGACGAAAAGATTTATTTAGAAAGAAATGGTTCAATTATGAAAATATTTTTTCATCAATAGTCAAGATTGACTCTATATAGATTCTCTTATCAATTATATTTCATTTGGATGAAATATGGCAATGGATATCAAGAAAGCTTCTTTTAGTAGCAATCTTGAGGAAGACATCTATATGATGTAACTAAACTTGTACATAGCAAAGAAACAGTAGTGCTTAGTATGCAAGTTGCTTAAATTTCATTTAGGGGATTAAAGCAAGCATTTGAATCATAAAATATCATCAATGATCAAGCAATCAATTTGATTGATTTTGATCAAGTATTAAAATGCCTTAAGTGTGTAAAAGTTATATAGAATAATAACTTTCTTAATGCATGTTGATGACATTCTAATCATTCAGAATGATGTAGAGTTATTGTCATCAATAGAGTTTTTGTTGTCTAACCCAGTTTGATATAAAGTATTTGGGAAAGACTAGTCATATCTTAATAATTTAAACTTTATTACAATTCAGAAATTAGGATATTGAGTCTATCTCAAACTGCTTAAATAGATTAGATTCTATCCAAGTATAGCATGTAATACTTCAAGAAAGGATTCTTTCCTTTTAAGTTTGAAGTTCCTTTATATAGGACAATAGTCCTAAGAAATATAAAAGGAAGTGCATATTAAGATGGTTCCTAATATCATATCAATAGGAAGTCTTTATGCTATGCTATATACTAGGCTAAATATCTATTTTGCAATAGGCATGGTTAGCAAATATCAATTGAATCAAAGATCACATAATTTAGTGAGAGTAAAGCATATTCTCATATATCTTATATGTTTGTCCACAAAAGTGAGGTTTTGATGGTTATTGGATGTACAAATGCTGACTTGTAGTTTGATTGTGATTTATGAAGTTGGACTTCAAGATATGTGTTCATCCTAGTGGTGAAGATACACATTAAGCATAAGTATTATCTCACTATAGAGATATGAGTACTTGAGTAGTAGTAGAAAAGATAATTTATGCAATAAATCTGACTGAAACTTGTTTCCAAACCTTGCCTTAGAGTGACTATGAATTACTCTAAAGGGAGATAAGTGTCGGATGTATGGTAAGTTGTCTTTAAGGGCAAGTGGGAGATTGTTGGGGTTTATGCCCTAAAATCCAATTTATTGGCATGTCATAAATAATTAAATTGTTTAATTATATGAGACTATCTATAAATGAACTAATGGGACATTATCTTAGTCCATGAGATGGATAGTATGTGATTTAGTTACAGAAGATATAAATCGCAAGTTCTTTGTAAACTCAGAATGTAGTTCGTAGTCGGTGATGAAATTAGGCGTTTCATCTGCGAAGACTATAACATATCAACTAAGATGATTTGTCTTGATCATGGAAATGGAGATTTCTAGTTGGTATGTTGATATGTTTTAAGAGTTAAGACATATTGAACTATACCGCTGTGAGATTTATTATTCTCCTAACAACTGTGAATTGAATAATAAATCTCACGACTTCTATTTACATCAACTCTAAATTCTGAGAGAATAATGGACCTGATCATGAGATGTAGGTTGCTTTGATATATCAGGAGTGAGATCTATAAGTTACGGTCAAAACCTCAGTATGTTGGGCAGCCGCATTTAGTGTTGATGGAACATATATTCTCAAGATGGAATTCATAATCTCTTAACGGAGATATAAAATATTCCCTTGAGATAAGTTTAATGAGTTTGGTTATTCAGAGAGTTGGGCCCAACCACTTTAGTAAGGAGTTACTAAAGTATATATTTATGGAATTGGATTTCATAAATATATGATGAATAACATTAAGGATTAAACTGGGTACTCAAGGATTAAGATGTAGTAATCTCCAAAGTGGCAGTCTACATTCATGACTTTGTATTACTACGAATATTTCAATAAAGGGGTTGCATGTATAATAAAGTCTTAGGATATAATTTATTAATAAGGCCTAGAGTACAATTATATTCATATAGTGGTATTGAATATAATTAATGGTAACTTTGAACTTGTTAAGAGTTGACAGAAAAGCCCATGGCCCATTGGAGCTAATGGCCCATTGGAGCTAGAGTCTTATTTGTTCCCTTTTGGTCCCACTCCAAGCCACACACTAGAGCCCAATTGGAATGACCCAAAAGGCTAGTCCAATTAGATAATCAGTTGTATATAAGGAGAGAAACATACAGAATTTCATAAGTCCTTTAATGAGTCTTTTCATAAGTGTTTTTCATCAAGATTACACAAGGAATGAAATGGTTTGTATGTGAGTGTTGGATACTCCCTTATTCTCTCCTTGAAAATTGATTGAGAGACCACACATCTTGGGCATTAAGTGGAATTGGAGTGAAGATTAAAAGTCTTCCCGAGAACTTTTGATCTTTGGTTTTGAATTTCACCGCACCAAGGTACGCTTTCTTGCTCTTAAATTCTAAAACTTTTATAGTGCATGTTATCAATTGCGAATGAAGTAGATCCGTTAATTTTCTGCTGCATATGTTTTGTATGTGATACGAACATGTATTTTTTCAAACCCATTAAACTTATCTTAAGGGAATATTTTATATCTCCATTAAGAGATTATGAATTCCATCTTGAGAATATATGTTCCATCAACACTAAATGCAGTTGCCCAACATACTAAGGTTTTGATCGTGACTTATAGGTCTCACTCTTGATATATCAAAGCAACCTACACCTCATAATCAGGTCCATTATTCTCTTAGGATTTAGAATTGATGTAAATAGAAGTTGTGAGATTTATTACTCATTTGACAGTTGTTAGGAGAATAATAGATCTCACAGCGGTCTAGTTCAATATGTCTTACCACTTAAAACATATCAACATATCAACATATCAACTAGAAGTCTCCACTTCCATGATCAAGACAAATCATCTTAGTTGATATGTTATAGTCTTTACAGATGAGATGCCCAATTTCATCATCGACTACAAACTAAAATTCTGAGTTTACAAAAAACTTGTGATTTATATCTTCTGTGACTTTTCACATAAATCACATATGATGCATCTCATGAACTAAGGTAATGTCCCATTAGTTCATTTATAGATAGTCTCATATAATTAAACAATTTAATTATTTATGACATTCCAATAAATTGGATTTTAGGGCATAAACCCTAACAATCTCCTACTTGCCCTCAAAGACAATTTACCATATATCCGACACTTATCTCTCTTTAGAGTAATTCATAGTCACTCTAAGGTAAGGTTTGGAAACAAGTTATGACCAGATTTATTGCATAAATTATCTTTTCTACTACTACTTCTCACGTACTCATATCTCTCCAATGAGATAATATTTACGCTTAATGTGTATCTTCACAACCTAAGATGAACACATATCTTGAAGTCTAACTTCATGAATCATAATCAAACTACAAGTTAGTATTTGTATATCTAGTAACAATCAAAGCCTCACTTTGGTGGACAAGCATATATGCTTTACTCCCACTAAATTAAGTGATCTTAGATTCAATTGATATTTGCTTACCATGCCCACCGTAGAATAGATATCTAGCCTAGTATATAGCATAGCATAAAGACTTCCTATTGCTTTGGTATAAGGAACCATCTTAATATGCTCTTCCTTTTATATGTCTTAGGACTATAGTCATTTATAAAGGAACTTCAAACGTAAAAGAAAAGAATCCTTTCTTAAAGTATTACATGCTATACTTGGGTAGAATCTAATCTATTTAAGAGTTTGAGATAGACCCAACATCCTAATTTTTTTGAATTCTAACAAAGTTTAATTCTTAAGATGTGACTAGTCTTTCCCAAGTACTTTATATCAAACTAGATTAGACAACCAAAAACTCCATTGATCACAATAACTCTACATCATTCTATATGATTAGAATGTTATCAACATACATTAAGAAATTTACTATTAATATAGCTTTTACATACCTAAGGCCTTATGATACTTAATCAAAATCAAACAATTTTGTAAGAAGTTTAGACCCCTTAAATCCAAACAAATTAACCTAGATATTTAGCCAAGTGATTAACTTAGGTAAATTAAGTAATTTTAGGTTAACACAAATATATCATATCATGCAAAAGTGCGGAAAATAAATAACACACGATATGATAACCTAGGAAAACCAAACCAGTAAAAAACCTGGGGAGGATTTAACCTAGCTATCCTCAAGGTAAAACTGAATTCACTATGAAAGAATTGAAGTTTACACAATAGTGACTTAGACCACTAACATTCTATTGCTACCTCGAGTAGGAAACTTACTACCACGACCACGTGACAGCTTCAAGTCCACAGATTACTTCTTTCCTTGAATTCTCAGCAAAGCACAAGCACACCTGCTTGTATCATGAAGTTCTTGATTCTGCAACTGACTGATCACCAAGCTTTTGACATCAACCTTGAGATTGGAAACCCTAAGTGTATGTGAAGGTAAACACCTCTAGATCTCACAAATAAGATTCACACACAATATTCAAAACACTAAAAACATGGCTAGGGTTTTCCCTTTTATACTTAGGGCAAAACATAAAACCCTACACATCAAACAGGCTTGGGTTGAGTTGGAAATTCTGAAGAAAAAACAATCTGCACGACTTTCAATCGATCGAGTCTAATTCTCAATCGATCGAGCCAGGTAGAATTGCACAGTAACTTCTGCAGTAATTCGATTCCAACTTTACATAAAAACCTCATACTTTGAGCAAGTATAAACAAGACTAAAAACGTTTTGATCATGGTTTGCCAACATTACAAAATGAAGTTCTAATACATTAGTTCCTAATTCCTTAGAACCTAACAAACTCCCCCTTTGGCAATCCGTGACAAAACACAAACTTAATAAAATGCTCAAAGTTTACAAAATAAACAGCCCATTACAAAACAATAGCCCAACTAAACAAATTCGACCTAACTACTATCTATCAGTTGCAAAAGTAGACAGCAGCACGACTGAATCAACTTGTATATTCCTGTAACACTTAACAAACACATAAACGCATGTGTGGAAAATACAAGTAACATAGAAAAGAATTTCTTGATTTCACATAACACAAAATAAAGATATATATCATGAATAAACATCATAAATATAGATCAATAAGCAATGTAGCATAGTGAAACAAGAAACATATATAAAAGATGTATCTCAAATATATCTCCCCCTATCATAAGCCAAAAAAGATAAACACACAATGAAGCACCTAGATACAATCTACAAGCTCCATAGAATCACAAAAAGAAATTAAAAAAACTCCCCCTAAGACAGAAAACTCTTTCACAATGTACTCCTCCTTTTTGTGACGAATTGCCAAAGGGCACTCACTCATCATCAAAAGGAGGCGGCGGAGGAGAACGTCGAAGACTCGCCAAATCTGCTCTCAATGCTCGAATCTCGTCAATCACATCCACCAAAAGCTGACCATGAGCCGCCTGAACAGTCATGACAGTGTCCAACTGCCGACGAATGTCCGAATCATCCGTAGATGAAGGTGGAGGAACAGCAACAGCAGCAGCAGCAGTTGAGTCAACAGACGTCTCTACCGAAGGAGCACCTACAGAAGAAGGAGGAGGAGTGACACCGGAAGGCTCTACCCTAGGACGCTTAGAGGCAGCTCAAAATTGAGCAGCCCTTTGCCTAAGAAAGGTGGCACCTATGAGAGCAACTATATGAACAGTCTCAGAAGCAGGGAAATCATCTAAACCTAAGTGAAGAAGAATCCTATGTATAAAAACAGGAAATAACAAAGCATGAGCAGTAGAACTGCTTTGATGCACTTCGTTCAAAGAACAAAGAAACAGATGAGGAAAACTGATAGGAGCATTAGTGACAAGAGCGTATAGGAACACACATCGCTCAAGAGGGATAGTGTGTAGATGAGAAATAGGCCACAAGGAATGACAAGCAATCCTAAAGAAAAGATAATGAAGCTTAAAAAGCTCAGCAGACGTGATTCGAGGATCAGAACCCCACTGGTTAGAAGACCCAGTGATGTATGAAATCACGTCATCAAGAGGAGGAGACTCATCATAGAGAAAGACAGGATGAGAAACCACAGGCACTCCAAGAGCATCAGACACTACCGAAGGAGTAATGCGATACTCTACACCTCATATCCAACTCTTTACCAAAGTGTTGGAATCATAGACGTGGATAGAGAGGTTCAAGTAGAACTCTCTAATCAGGGTAGCCGGAGGCGGATAATCTATATCTAATAAGGGTAGTCAGCCCCTACGCTCAAAGTTACATCTCACCTCGTCATCAACCTCATCTAAAAGAACCCTACGCTCACCCCAAATGGTTCGTCTAAGGTTAAGGGTCTCATAAGTCTCCTGATGCTTCTCACTCAAGAACCTATCACTATCGAAAGATGGTGAAGAGGAAGAAATCCTATGGGCTCTAGTTTTCCTAGGCATGATTCTACAGACAGGATTGAGAGACACAGAAAGAAAAGAGACAAAGGAAAACCAAGGGTAGACTGCAAGACTAGCATCAGAATCAATAATAAAAAAATGATGCATGAACAAAATATCCAAATGATGCATGATCTAATGCAATGAAACAGTTTAAATATGATCCAAATTCACAAAATTGGCTTGAGCAAGAGTTTTATAACAAAAATCCCAAATTTGAAAAACTCAATTTCACAAAACTCAACAAATTTATAAATTGATCATCATAACAGTTAGAAAACACAATATAATGATCAAATAAGTCAATCTAACAAGCCAATTTCATCAATTTATATCAATTTGAACAAAAACCCCAAATTCGGCAATTTTCAAACCCTAGAATTTTCAATTTTTCATAAAATATCAAATTGATCAAATTAAACCACTTGTATCATTTGTATATGGTGTCCCCACAAAAACCCAACAATTTATTGTGAAAGAAAACAACCAAAATAACAAAATTTGCAAAAAGAAAGAAGTCTGAAAATACCCAAAAAATGCTTGATTTTAATGCATGAAAAATGGAAATAAAAAGAAAAGGAAGGGTAAAATTGACATACCGGCTTTGGGAGAGAGAAACCTTGCAAAAAATCCGGAGGAAAACGACAAAAAAATCCAAATAGAGGCTTGACCGGTTGGTGAGAGAGAAAAAGGAGTTTGAAAAGTTTTTTGAAAAGTGAAGAATACGTGAAGAAAAGTTCTTTTTAAAAACTCTCAGCCCGATTTTCGATCGATCGAAAAATAGATTCGATCGATCGAAAATGCTTCGATTGATCCAGTATCAATCGAATACCGATCGCAACACACAGAAGCTTTCCAGGGATTTTTAAAACAATTTTGATCAGTCGAAAGACAGATTCGATCGATCGAAATTCTGGAAAAAATAAATTTTTGAAAAACGAAGCAAAATCAGTGTAGAAACTCCTCAAAGCATTTGATTTTATGACTAAAATACATGAATATGAGATGAAATGCTTTTCAAAACCACTTGTTTAGATCACAATTTTCCAAAATTAAGATCATCACTCAATTCTCCCCAAATTCTCAAACAGAAAACATGTTTTGCATCAATTTTCAAGAAATTATCAACCTTGGTTGGTCATGCCAGATACTCACACCGTAATATGTACAAAGTTTAGCAAAGAATAACTTGTGTAGTGTGTGCAACTAGCAAAAGCTCTAGAAACATGTGAGGTGATATGTGAATAGAAATCAGTCACAATTTCTACAAAATTCATCACATGAATTTGAAAGAGACTATCACTTAAAGAGTTACATCATATAACTCTCACATCTCTTAGAATAAAAGCTTGCAATCATGTAAGTTTCTTGATTTGCCTCATAATATATTCACCAATTTCAATTGATCAAAACCTTATTAAAATAGTCGGGATAATGTACAAACCAATTTTTTTTTTAATTGTGAAATTATTATAGCCCAATAATGTACACACCAATTTTAACATTTTAACCGAGGCCGCACCTTATGTTCTTTTTGTGCATGTGCTACACTTTTTCGAGCACAAAATCTAACAATATGCACTAAGGTGGTCATGATTGGCTAATAAACAGTGGTGAGATGGTTATTTATACCTTTCTCAAAAAGTTCAAGTCCGTCAATCAAAGACATATGACTTCAAGATCAAGATTATGTGACCAAAAACCATAAACATCTTCCCACACAACATGCACTACAAAGCTCAAACTAGTAAAGTGCAAAAAAAAATAAGCTCATCCAAGCTAAAACAAGGTACATAAACATGTTATGTAAAAATAGATTGACCAACCTTGTCTTCAAATTCAAAAAAAAAAAAACTGCAAAAACACATTCTTGTTACCCTTTAAAAAAAAACAACCTAGAATGAAATGCATGAATGTTATGCAATGCAAATCCTAAAAAATGGTCACAAGAGATAGAACAATGAAGAACAAGGACCATGTCAGACAAACTCAATCAGATCGAGCCTTTTGCATCCAAAACCTTTTAGATGCAACTCTAGCATTGGAGTTATGATTCAAATTAGAATTCTGAGCAACTCCAGGATTGGAATAAAGGTTTAACGTCTTTACCAATTCACCAATAAGTACCATAGGATCCTGTGCTTGAGGCACAGGTACTTTAGGTTTATTTGCTCGCTTAGCAGCTTGCAACTTGTTAGGTTCTAAAAGTTTAAAACAATTGGCAAATTGTGAACACAAACTTGTCTAGATATAGATCTTAGAGTCTATAGGTTTTATTAGACAATGCTCAAGGTGATTCAAGTCAAGATTCAAGAACATGTAAGCTGCAGAAAGAAGAATTCAAAAATTGCTTGGTTCGATCGATTGAAAGATAGGCTCGACCGATCAAAACTCGTATTTGCAGAATTTTAAGTTGGCTCAAACAGCAGTTCAAGCCCATTAAGGATTAGGGTTTCAAATCTACTTCTCCCACTATATAAAGGAAACTCGATGCACGTTTTTACAAGGCTTTTTAGAGAGAGAAGAGTGTGCCTCTTTTGTATTTAGGGTTTTGTTCCTAAAAAGCTCTCTTATATCTTCTACTGGTGTTGTTCCTTGAAGAATTTCAAAATCCGGTATTGTTGAAGTTGCCACCTTCTTTTGTCATCAAAGGTGTTGATGATCTAAACCTTCAAGGGTGGTCTTGGAGTCATAAACAAGAAAGTTTGTGTTGCGAAACCTTTGAGTGGAATCTCAAAGTCACAAGCGTGGGTGTTTGTGTTTTGCAAAGGCCAAGGAAAGAAGTAGTCCGTGGACTCGGAGCTATCATGTGGTCATGGTAGTAAGTATTCTACTCGAGGTAGCAATAGGATGTTAGTGGTCTAAGTCGCTATTGTACAAACTTCAATTCTTTCTTAGTGGATTTGCTGTTTTACCTTGAGGATAGCTAGGTTAAATCCTCCCCAGGTTTTTTACTAGTTTGGTTTTTTTGGGTCATCATATCATTGTGTTCTTTATATTTCAACTGCTTTGCATGATATGATTATATTTGTGTTAACCTAGATTTGAATAATAAACCTAAGTTAATCACTTGGTTAATTAATTAGGTTAAACAATTTAGTTTACAGGGATCTAAATTTTTACAAATGGTATCAGAGCGAGTAACTCTTTTGTTTTAGATCTTTTGATCTAAGAGCTGATCCTTGATCCCTGTTATCATGGATAATTTGAAGTGTCTTTCTGCTTATGTTTGTGATGATTTGAATAAAAAGGACACTGTTGTTTATGTTGATCTTTTTGATGCCTGTGAAACTCTTCGTAAGGAATTATTGAAAACTATGAGAATTGCTAAGAAATTCAAGGAAGAGTTAAAATTGGCTAATCTTGAAAAAGATGAATTGGTTGTTAGATTAGATGAATCTAATAAAAAGAATAAATTTTTGAGAAATCAAATTTCCTCTCAAGATGAAAAGATGAAAGCTTGGAACAAGAGTTAGTTAAATCTAAAGCTAAAATTGAAAATTTAACTAGTACCAAGCCTGCTGTTGATAACAGAAGTGTTTCTGTTTCTCTTAAGCCTAAAACTGAAAAAGTTTATATCTCTCCTTTCAAGAGGAATAATAAAGAAAAGACTTATTTTGCTAGGTTAGACAAAGGTAAAAGTTCTGATGTAGACGTTGAAGTTTCTAAACCTAAGTCTAAACCTACTGTTAGAGAGCATAAAAAATATGTTTTTGTGCCTACTTGTCACCTTTGTGGTGTTGTTGGTCATATTAGGCCAAATTGTTCTTTATTGAGGCAAAAACCAAAATCTGAGACTAGATTTGTTGTTAGGAATACTGATGTTCCTAAATTTGTTCTTGTTTGTCAATTTTGTGGTGTCTCCGGTCACATTCGTCCTGATTGTCATAAATTGAAATTTAAACATTTTGTATTTCAATCTAGGATATGTGATGATATTTCTCCTGCCATAAGTCCAAATAAATTGTTTCATATGCTTTTGAAAAATTTAAGCTTGTTGGCTTGTGAAAGGAAATTGCAGGATTTCAGTCTTTCTCAGAAGATTGATGTAATCCTTCAAATACACTCTGCGTCTCATGGATTTTCACCTACAAAGCCGAAAACTCGTGCTATATGGGTGAGAAAAGATTCTCTAAGGTGAGTGTTGCTGACTTGTCCCTAATTTAATTCTTTCAATTATTTGTGGATATTTTTTTTTTTGTGTTTTTGATTGTTTTGTTTTTTAGGTTGTTTTTATTTAAAAAAATATCCAAAAACATTGAAAATTTTCAAAAAGACAAAAATATTTTATTTTGTGTTTTGTTCTATTTATTTTGAGGATTACATGAATTATAATATCTCTCTCTTGATTTAGAACATGCTTGATATTGTGGAGAAACTTAAATAGCATGTGTTATATAAGTGCTAAGTTATTTATAATTTTGTTTGAGTATGTACTAGTTTGTACATGTACTCAAAGGTTAATTAAGAAATTTATATTTCTTGTTTATGTACCCTCTATAGCTTGGTTAAGCACTCTCATGCATTGCATTTGCATTTTTAATCATTTAGCATAATGTGTGCTTTTAGGTTTGGTCATAAATTTTTTAAACCAAAAAGATTTTTATGTGTTTTTTATTATATATCTTGGATTTATAATCAAGGTTGGCCATATTATCTTTACATAACATGTTTATGTACTTTGTTTAGCTTTGATGAGCTTATTTTATTGCACTTTACTAGTTTGAGCTTTGTAGTGCATGTTGTGTAGGAAGATGTTTATAGTTTTTGATCGCTTTGTCTTGATCTTGAAATTACATGCTTTTGATTGTTGGACTTGAACTTAATGAGAAAGACATAAATAACCATCTCACCACTGTTTACTAGCCAATTATGAACACCTTAGTACATATCGTAAGATTTTCTGCTCGTGAAAGTGTAGCACATGCACAAAAAGAACATAAGGTGTAGCCTTGGTTTAAATGCTAAAATTGGTGTGTACATTATTGGACTATAATGAATTCAAATTAATTAAAATTGGTGTATACATTATGAGGCAAATCAAGAAACTTACATGATTGCAAGTTTTTATTCTAGGAGATGTGAGAGTTATATGATGTAACTCTTTAGGTGATAGTCACTTTCAAACTTATGTGATGGATTTTATAGAAAGTGTGATTGTTTCTATATACTTATCACCTCACATGTATCTCAAGCTTTTGCTAGTTATACACACTACACAAGTTACTCTTTGCTAAACTTTGTACATGTTATTGTGTGTGATTTTGTTGTGTCCATCCAAGATTATATGTTCCTTGATTTTGATGCAAAATTTGAGTTTTGAGGACAACTTGGTTGATAAACTTGTTTTTGAAAGATCTGGGTTGTATTCATGTGTTTTTGAAAAACTTTCAGTCTCATACTCATGCATTTCATTCATGAATCACTATACTTTGAGGAGTTACTGTATTAAATTGCTCTGTTTTTGAAAAATTTAAGTTTTCCAGATTTTCGACCGATCGAAGTTGTTTCTCGACCGATCGAAATTGATATAAAAATTTTGGTTTGAATCTGTCTGACTCAATTGGTATTTGATCGATGCTCGATCGATCGAAACTGAAAAATTTTTAGTTTTTAGAGTTTTGACCAAATTTTTTTTTATGCATCATTTATGTTTCGGATTCACATGAATTGCATTATTTTTTTTGTATCCATCTTGCAGTTTTGCAGTCATATCTCATTATTTTCACACATAACATGCATACACTTTGCTAAATTGGGTACTCAACTTGAATTAAAAATTGATTGATTAATTTTTGAGTCCTTTGTACATTTTAGTATATGCTATTTTTCTTGATGTGTGAACTGCAGAAAATATTTTTCTTAAGAGATATGATGGATAATAATGTGCAAATATTTTCTCTACTCATGCAACTGTTTATGGGTCACGTAGTGTCAAGTTTGCATTTATTGAAAGAGAGAATATTTTTCTTCATGTGTATTATCAACTCATTTTTTTTTTCATTTGTGTGTTTTTATTTATTCCCACCTCCTAAATTTTTCCCCAAAACTGTTTTTCTTAAAACTTGTTTTGTTTTTCCTATTTTTATAAGGGGAGAAAAGTTTTTTTTTTTTTTTTTTTTTTTTGCCTATGTTGTTTATAGGAGGAGTTGTTGCTCTTCATAAGGAGAGTTCTCTCTATTTTCTATTGAGCTAAACTATTTTATGTTCCCTTGGTTCTTTTTTTTCTCTCATGTCTACTGTCACTCTACTCTTTGTTTGCGTTGTCTTTGTCAATACGTGACAAAAAGGGGGAGAAATAGATGAATTGTGGGAATCTTGTTTGTCTTGTTTAGGGGGAGATAAAATTGTTTTTGAAAGGGGGAGAATATAAAAACTTTTTGATGTATCTAACTTAGGGGGAGAGTTAGAATTTTTTTTTTTTTTTATATTTCTATTTCATATTATTGTTTATATGTCTTTCTTTCCACACATGCGGTGATGTGTTTGTTGAGTGTTTTAGGAAAGACAGGTACATTCTGATCAAGACCTTCTACCTCTTCTTGCAACTTCTAGGTTAAGAGTCTTAGATTGGGATTTGTGATGTATTTGGGCATTTTATTTTATTGGGTTGTTCTTGTATTTGAGCATTTCATTTTATATGTAAGTTTTGTCACGAATTGCCAAAGGGGGAGATTGTTAGGTTCTAAAAGTTTAGAACAATTGGCAAATCGTGAACACAAACTTGTCTAGATATAGATCTTAGAGTCTATAGGTTTTATTAGACAATACTCAAGGTGATTCAAGTCAAGATTCAAGAACATGTAAGCTGCAGAAAGAAGAATTCAGAAATTGTCTGGTTCGATCGATAGAAAGACAGGCTCGACCGATCGAAAGTCATATTTGCAGAATTTTAAGTTGGCCCAAACAGCAGTTCAAGCCCATTAAGGATTAGGGTTTCAGATCTACTTCTCCCACTATATAAAGGAAACCCTATGCATGTTTTTACAAGGCTTTTTAGAGAGAGAAGAGTGTGCCTCTTTTGTATTTAGGGTTTTGTTCCTAAAAAGCTCTCTTATATCTTTTACCAGTGTTGTTCCTTGAAGAATCTCAAAATCCGGTATTGTTGAAATTGCCGCCTTCTTTTGTCATCAAAGGTGTTGATGATCTAAACCTTCAAGGGTGGTCTTGGAGTCACAAACAAGAGAGTTTGTGTTGCTAAACCTTTGAGTGGGATCTCAAAGTCACAAGTGTGGGTGTTTGTGTTTTGCAAAGGCCAAGCAAAGAAGTAGTCCGTGGACTCGGAGCTATCATGTGGTCATGGTAGTAAGTTTTCTACTCGAGGTAGCAATAAGATGTTAGTGGTCTAAGTCGCTATTGTACAAACTTCAATTCTTTCTTAGTAGATTTGCTGTTTTACCTAGAGGATAGCTAGGTTAAATCCTCCCCAGGTTTTTTACCAGTTTGGTTTTCTTGGATCATCATATCATTGTGTTCTTTATATTTCCGCTGCTTTGCATGATATGATTATATTTGTGTTAACCTAGATCTGAATAATAAACTTAAGTTAATCACTTGGTTAATTAATTAGGTTAAATAATTTAGTTTACAGGGATCTAAATTCTTACACAACTTAAAACAATTTGGACAAATGTGTCTAGACTTTCCACAAAAGTGACAAACCCATGCAGGCTTATCATGCAACTTGCCCTTAAAAGAATTAGAAGGTCTAGAATTAGACTCTTGAAGATCAACCCTAATCTTTATAGGAGCGTAACTTCTACAGATTTAACAACATCAATCACAGAAGGTTTGACAGTCTCACTCTTAAGAGGTTGAGTAGAAGGAACAAAGTTTGTGGAGTGAGATTCAAGCACAGAGATGCTTTCCACAAAACCTACGCCAGTTTTGTCAGAGGGAGACTTTTGAATACTTAACATGTGATCAAGTTTGGAGCTTGCAGACCTATTAGTTTGTTCTCTAGCAACAGATAATTAAAGTTCAAAATTTTTAACTTTATCAAGTAAAAGCATGTTCTCAGTCTTCACATTATTCAAAAGCTCATTAGCATCAAACAGTTTCACAAGCAAATTTTTCTTATCAAGTTCAAGTGATGCAATTTTTTTAAGCCAAGATCAACATTCATAGCATCCTTTACAGCAACTTTGCAAAGTTTATTGTAGGCTTCCTGTAAATCTGCATCTTCAGAGAGTTCCCTATCAGAAGGGTTCTCTTCAACAAACACGCTTTCATTTACTACAGTAGTAGCAGTGAAAGTAATGAAATTTGCATCCTCATCACTGACTGATTCATTGTCAGAAACTTCATCATCACTAAGGGTTACAGCGAAGGCCTTATCCTTAGACTTCAAGTATGTAGGACATTCAGATTTCACATGACCATACCCTTGACATCCAAAACATTGTTGTCCCATAGAATTATTAGAAGGTTAACCTACTCTCTCTTTAGGTTTTTCAGTGTTATTAACCTTAGTGGGATCATTCCTCCTAAAATTTCTAGGTTTAGCAGTGCTCTTGCCTCTAACCCTTCTGTAATTATTCCTAAGAAAGTTTCTAAAGTTCTTAGCAAGATAGGCAATCTCTGTAGCAGAGAGTTCATCATCAAATCCACCAGCCTCAACATCATCAACAAACTTAAGAGCCATTGATTTGGATTTGTTAGTCTTGGGTAGGTCCAACTCATAGGACTGAAGAGATCCTACAAGTTCATCAACAGGGATGGAGTCCACATCCTTGCTTTCAGTGATGGCAGTCACTTTGGGTCTAAAATCCTCAGTCAAAGATCTAAGAATCTTGCTAACAATTTTAGGTTGATCATAGATTTCACTCAATTATATGCAGAATTAACAATATCATTAAGTTTAGCATAGAATTCATCAAAAGATTCATCATCAATCATTCTAATGCTTTCCAATCTAGTAGTCAATTGCTGCAACTTATTAATTTTAGCTGCCTTTGTGCCTTCATGCACAGTCTGGAGGATATTCAAAGCAGTATGAGCAACCTCAACATTAGAGATTCTCTTAAATTCCTCTATAGAGACAGCATTAAAGATAGCATTCATAGCTTTGCTATTAAAAGCGGCTGCCTCTTTTTGAGAAGTTTGCCACTCACTCACAAGAGTAGTGGGCTTCTCCCATCCATACTCTATAGAATTCCAGACTCTCTCATCAATAGATTACAAGAATGCTTTCATCCTTACTTTCCAATAAGCATTATTATTCCCATCAAAATGAGGTTGAATAACAAGAGAATGTCCGTGTTCCAAGACAACCGGGGTCAAGGATCAG
Source organism: Lithocarpus polystachyus (assembly GCA_033629205.1). Lineage (NCBI taxonomy): Eukaryota > Viridiplantae > Streptophyta > Magnoliopsida > Fagales > Fagaceae > Lithocarpus > Lithocarpus polystachyus. Next base: position 26,735,617 of record CM066168.1, on the reverse strand, counting down.
CTTTAAGATCAAAAGATCTACACAAAAAGCTACTCGCTCTGATACCACTTGTAAGAAGTTTGACCCCTTAAACCCAAACAAATTAACCTAGATATTTAGCCAAGTGATTAACTTAGGTAGATTAAGCAATTTTAGGTTAACACAAATATATCATATTATGCAAAAGTGCGAAAAATAAATAACACACAATATGATAACCCAGGAAAACCAAACTAGTAAAAACCCTGGGGAGGATTCAACCTAGCTATCCTCAAGGTAAAACTGAATTCACTATGAAAGAATTGAAGTTTACACAATTGCGACTTAGACCACTAACATCTTATTGCAACCTCAAGTAGGAAACTTACTATCACAACCATGTGACAGCTTCGAGTCCACGGACTACTTCTTTCCTTGAATTCTCAGCAAAGCACAAGCACACCTGCTTGTATATCATGAAGTTCTTAATTCTGCAACTGAATGATCACTAAACTCTTGACATCAATCTTGAGTTTGGAAACCCTAAGTGTATGCGAAGGTAAACACCTCTAGATCTCACAAATAAGATTCACACACACAATATTCAGAACACTAAAAACGTGGCTGGGGTTTTCCCTTTTCTACTTAGGGCAAAACATAAAACCCTACACATCAAACGGGCTTGGGCTGAGTTGAAAGTTCTACAGAAAAAACAATCTGCACGACTTTCGATCGATCGAGTCTAATTCTCGATCAATCGAGCCAGGCAGAATTGCACAGTAACTTCTGCAGTAACTGCAGTAACTCGATTCCAACTTTACGTAAAAACCTCATACTTTGAACAAGTCTAAATAAGACTAAAAACATTTTGATCATGGTTTGCCAACATTACAAAATGAAGTTCTAATACATTGGTTCCTAATTCCTTAGAACCTAATTTGATTTCTTGATCAAAGATGATATTTTATGATTCAGATGCTTGCCTTAATTCTTAAATGGAATTTACATAACTTGCATACTAAACACTGCTGTTTCTTTGTTATGTTCAAGTCTAGTTACATCATATAGATGTCTTCCCCAAGATTGCTACTAAAAGAAGCTTTCTTGATATCCATTTCCATATTTCATCCAAATAAAATATAATGGATAAGAGAATCTAGATAGAGTCAAACTTGACTATTGGCGAAAAAATCTTTTCATAGCCGAAACATTTCTTTCTGAATAATTCTTTTCACCACTAGTCTTGACTTTGAAGGTTTGCACCTTCAAATCTATCAATCTCATTTACTTGTAGACCTATTTGAAAACAATAGGCTTAATGCTAATAGGCGCCTCTACAAGTTCTAGACTTTAAATAGAATCCAATTCTATTCACATAACCTTGATCCAATAATCCATATTCATATCATCTATTGCCTTTACGTAAGACCGAGGATCAAGTTCATATCCATATAGAATGACTTCAAAATTTTATTCCAAAAGTATGAATTTATTTGGTAATTGATGATCCTCCCACTACGATATTGTACTGGTGTACTAGTTATACATGTAAGAAGTTTAGACCCCTTAAACCCAAACAGATTAACCTAGATAATTAGCCAAGTGATTAACTTAGGTAAATTAAGCAATTATAGGTTAACACAAATATATCATATCATGCAAAAGTGCGGAAAATAAAGAACACATGATATGATAACCCAGGAAAACCAAACCGGAAAAAAACTTGGGGAGGATTTAACCTAGCTATCCTCAAGGTAAAACAGAATTCACTATGAAAGAATTGAAGTTTACACAATAGTGACTTAAACCACTAACATCCTATTGCTACCTCGAGTAGGAAACTCACTACCACGACCACGTGACAACTCCGAGTCCACGGACTACTTCTTTCTTGAATTCACAGCAAAGTACAAGCACTCTTGCTTGTATATCTTGAAGTTCTTGAATCTGCAACTGAATGATCACCAAGCTCTTGACATCAATCTTGAGTTTGGAAACCCTAAGTGTATGTAAAGGTAAACACCTCTAAATCTAACAATTAGATTCATAAACATAGCATTTAGAACACTTAAAACGTGGCTAGAGTTTTCCCTTTTATACTTAGGGCAAAACATAAAACCCTACACATCAAACAGGCTTGGGCTGAGTTGGAAATTCTGAAGAAAAAACAATCTGCACGACTTTCGATCGGTCTAGTCTAATTCTCGATCGATTGAGCCTGGCAGATTTGCACAGTGACTTTTACAGTAACTCGATTCCAACTTTACACAATAAGCACATACTTTGAGCAAGTCTAAACAAAACTAAAACTGTTTTGATCATGGTTTGCCAACATTACAAAATGAAGTTCTAATACATTAGTTCCTAATTCCTTAGAACCTAACAAACTCCCCCTTTGGCAATTCGTGACAAAACACAAACTTAACAAAATGCTCAAAGTTTACAAAATAAGTAGCTCATTACAAAAACAAAATTCAACTAAACAAATTCAACCTAACTACTATCTATCAGTTGCAAAAATAGACAGCAGCACGACTGAATCAACCTGTATATTCCTGTAATACTTAATAAACACATAAACGCATGTGTGGAAAATACAAGTAACATAAAAAAGAAGTTCTTGATTTCACATAACACAAAATAAATATATATATATATATATATATATATCATGAATACCTCATAAATATAAATCAGTAAGCAATGTAGCATAGTGTGAAACAAGAAACATATACAATCAATGTATCCAATATATCTCCCCCCTATTAAGAGCAAAAAAAAAAATACACAATGAAGCACCTAGATACAATCTAAAAGCTCCACAGTATCACAAAAAGAAACAAAAATCTCCCTTTAAGAAAAAACTCCTCTACTACAAAGAACAGTCTCCACTACATAATGTACTCTCCCTTTTTGTGACGAATTGCCAAAGGGCACTCACTCATCATCAAAAGGAGGTGGTAGAGATGAACATCGAAAACTCTCCAAATCTGCCCGTAATGCTCGAATCTCATCAAGCACATCCACCAAAAGCTGACCATGAGCCGCCTGGACGGTCATGATAGTGTCCAACATTCGACGAATGTCCGAATCATCTGAAGGAGAACGTGGAGGAGCAGTAGCAGTAGCAGCAGTCAAATCAGTAGACGTATCTACCATAGGAGCACCTGTAAAAAAGGAAGGAGGAGGAGTGACACCTGAAGGCTCTATCCTAGGACGCTTAGAGCTAGCTCGAAGCTAAGCAGCCCTTTGCCTAAGAAATGTGGCACCTATGGGAGCAATAATACGAACAGGCTCAGAAACAGGGAAATCACCTAATCCTATATGAAGTAGAATCCTATGAATAAAAATGAGAAAGAACAAAGCATGAGTAGTAGAACTATTCCTATGCACTTTGTTCAAGGAATAAAGAAAAAGATGGGGAAAACTAATAGGAGCATCAGTGACATGAGCAGAAAGGAACACACATCGCTCAAGACGGATAGTGTGGAGATCAGAAATAGGCCACAAGGAATGACAAGCAATCCTAAAGAAAAGATAATGAAGCTCAAACAGCTCAGCAAATGTGATCCGAGGATCAGAACCCCACTAGATAGAAGACCCAGTGATGTACGACATAACGTCGTCAAGAGGTGGAGACTCATCATAAGGATAAACAGGATGAGAAACCAAAGGTACCCCAAGAGCATCAGACACTACGGAAGGAGTAATGCGATACTCTACACCTCGTATCCAACTCTTTACCAAAGTGTTGGAATCATAGATGTGGATAGAGAGGTTCGAGTAGAACTCTCTAATCAGGGTAGCCAAAGGCAGATGATCTATGTCAACTAAAGATAACCAACTCCAACGCTCAAAGTTACGTCTCACCTCATCATCAACTTCACCTAAAAGAACCCTACGCTCACCCCAAATGGTACGACAAAGGTTAAGAGTCTCGTATGTCTCCTGTTGTTTCTCACTCAAGAATCTATCAACATCGTAAGATGATGAAGATGAAGAAGTCCTATGGGCTCTAGTTTTCCTAGGCATGATGTGAAAGACCACAAAGAGAGACACAGAAAGAAAAAGACAAACAAAAAGAAAACCAAGGGCAGACTGCAAGTTAGCACAAAAATAACAAGACTATATTATGCATGTGCAGAATAACCAAATGATGCATGGTCTAATGTAATGAAAAACAGTTCAAATATGATCCAAATTCACAAAATTGGCTTGAGCAAGAATTTTATATCAAAAATCCCAAATTTGAAAAACCCATTTTCACAAAACCCAACTAATTGAAAAATCGATCATTGCATAAGTTGAAAAACACAATATAATGATCAAATAACTTAATCTAACAAGCCAATTTCATCAATTTACATCAATTTGAACAAAAACCCCAAATTTGCAAATTTCAAGCCCTAGAATTTTCAATTTCTCACAAATCACCAAAATAATTAAATTAAACTACATAGATCACTTGTATATGGTGTCCCCACAAAAACCCAATGTTCAATTCACAAAGAAAAAACTTGAATCATCAAAAACCCCAATTTTGCATAGGTCCGAAAATTGCAAAGAAAATGCATGATTTAATGCATGAAAAATGAAAATAAATGCAAAACGAAGGGTATAAAAGTCTTATTGGCCCTAGAGGAGAGAAACTTTGTAAAAGATTCGGAGGAAAATGAAAAAAAATCCTTGTTGGAGCCTTAACCGGTTGGTGAGAGAGAAAGAACTATTTGAAAAGATTTTGAAAAGTGAAGAACACGTGAAGAAAGAGTCTTTTTAAAAACTCTCAGCCCGATTTTCGATTAATCAAAAATTAGATTCGATCGGTCGAAAATGCTCCGATTGATCCAATATCAATTGAGCACCAATCGAAACAAATAGAAGCTCACCAAGGGTTTTAAGTGTAATTTTGATCGGTCGAAAAAAAGGTTCGATCGATCGAAATTCTGAAGAAAAAAAAATAGTTTTTTGAAAAACAAAGTAATTTCAGTGCAAAAACACCTCAAAGCATTAGTTTTTACGAATAAAATGCATGAGTATGAGATGAAATGCTTTTCAAAGACACCTGTTTAGATCACAGTTTTCCACAATTAAGATTTTCACTCAATTCTCCTCAAATTCTCAAACATCAAACATGCTTTGCATCAATTTCAAGAAATTATCAAACTTGGTTGGTCAGACCAAAAACACACACAATAACATGTACAAAGTTTAACAAAGAGTAACTTGTGTAGTGTGTGCAACTAGCAAAAGCTTAAGAAACATGTGAGGTGATATGTGAATAGAGATCAATCACAATTTCTACAAAATTCATCACATAAGTTTGAAAGAGACTACCACCTAAAGAGATACATCATATAACTCTCACATCTCCTAGAATAAAAGCTTGCAATCATGTAAGTTTCTTGATTTGCCTCATAATATACACACCAATTTCAATTGATCAGAAACTTATTAAAATAGCCGGGATAATGTACACACCAATTTTATTTGAATTGTGAAATTATTATAGCCCAATAATGTACACACCAAATTTTAGCATTTAGTCCGAAGCTACACCTTATGATCTTTTTGTGCATGTGCTACACTTTCTTGAGCACAAAATCTTACGATATGTACTAAGGTGTTCATGATTAGCTAGTAAACAGTGGTGCGATGGTTATTTATGCCTTTCTCAATAAGTTCAAGTCCGACAATCAAAGGCATGTGATTTCAAGATCATGTGATCAAACACTATTAACATCTTCCCACACAACATGCACTACAAAGCTCAAACTAGTGAAGTGCAATAAAATAAGCTCATCAAAGCTAAACAAGGTACGTAAACATGTTATGTAAAAATAGATTGATCAACCTTGTTTTCAAAATCAAAAAAAATACTGCAAAACACAATCTTGTTACCCCCCTTTTTTTTATAAAAAATAAAGACATCCTAGAATGAAATGCATGAATGTTATGCAATGCAAATCCTAAAAAAATGGTCACAAGAGATAAAGCAATGAAGAACAAGGACCATGAAAGTCAAAAATAACTAGGGACAAAGAATCACACCAATAACTTGACGAAGAGTCTCAAACTTACTTCTATCAAGTGGTTTGGTGAAAATGTCAGCATTCTGACGTTCAGTAGGAATATACTCAAGAAAAAAAATCTTCCTTTCAACAAGATCCCTAGTGAAATAATATCTAATCTCAATGTACTTAGTCTTAGAATGTTGAACAGGATTCTTAGAGATATCAATAGCACTAGAATTATCACAATAAACAACCATGGTATCTTGTGATATGCCATAATCACTCAAAAGCTTTTTCATCCAAAGAAGCTGTGAACAACAACTTCCAGCGGCAATATATTCTGCCTCTGCTGTAGACAAAGACACAGAATTTTGCTTCTTACTCATCCAAGCAACAAGATTGGCTCTTACATAAAAACACCCACCAGTGGTACTTTTTCTATCATCAGCATTACTAGCCCAATCAGAATCAGAAAATCCAGCAAGAGAGAGATTTGACTCTTTGCTATAAAACAATCCATAATCATAAGTTCCACCAACATATTTTATAATTCTTTTAATAACATTTAAATGAGAAACCTTAGGATTAGATTAAAATCTAGAGCAAACACCCACACTAAAAGCAATATCAGGCCGACTAGCAGTTAAATACAAAAGACAACCAATCATGCTTCTGTATAATGTAACATCAACAGACTCACCTGATGGATCATTTGTTAGTTTTACATTAGCAGCCATTGGTGTCCTAGCATGTGCAGCCTCGTCGAGTCCAAATCTCTTGATCAAGTTTCGTGCATACTTAGCTTGGTTGATGTAAATTCCAGAATCCGTTTGCTTCACCTGCAATCCCAAGAAATAAGTTAGTTCACCAACCATACTCATTTCAAACATGGCCTTCATTTCATCTGCAAAAGATTGAGCAAGTGAATCATTAGTAGCACCAAAAACAATATCATCAACATAAATTTGAGCAACTACAAAACGATTCTTATCCTTTCGTATGAAGAGAGTGGTGTCAGCAAATCCACTTTTAAAACCATGGTCTGTGAGACATGCAGTTAATCTATCATACCAAGCTCATGGAGCTTGTTTCAAACCATAAAGGGCTCTCTTCAACTTGTAAACATCATTCGGCCTGTAAGGATCAACAAAACATTTTCGCTGTTCAACATATACCTCTTCTTGCAACATGCCATTTAAGAAAGCACTCTTAACATCAATTTGATACAGCTTGAAATTCATATGACTTGCTATGGCCAAGAGTATCCTAATGGATTCAAATCTTGCTACTGGTGCAAAGGTCTCATCAAAATCAATCCCTTCTACTTGTGTGTACCCTTGAGCAAGAAGTCTAGATTTATTTCTAATAATAGTTCCATGTTCATCTGACTTGTTCTTGAATATCCACTTAGTTCCAATAACATTGACTCCCTTTTATCTAGGAACAAATTCCCACACATCATTCCGAACAAACTGATAAAGTTCTTCATGTATAGAATTTACCCAATCAACATCTTGTAGAGCTTTATCCACCTTTTTTAGTTCAAATTGGGATAAATAGCATGAGTGAGTAATCACATTTAAAGCTTTGGATCTCAACCTCATGTTATCATTCAAACTTCCCAATATATTAGTGGCAGGATATTTTAACTTAACTCTAGAGGATGGACCTTTGACCAATGATGTAGAGGTACCTTTCTGTTCTGATGAACTGTGAAACTCTCTATATTCTTGTTGAGCTTTATGAACTGGTGTAGTGTTGGAAAAAATAAAACATGTTCGTATCACATACAAAACATATACAGCGGAAAATTAACGGATCTACTTCATTCACAATTGATAACATGCACTATGAAAGTTTTAGAATTTAAATACAAGAAAGCGTACCTTGGTGTGGTGAAATTCAAAACCAAAGATCTGAAGTTCTTGGGAAGATTTTTAATCTTCACTCTTCTTCCACTTAATGCCCAAGATGTGTGGTCTCTCAATCAGTTTTCAAGGAGAGAATAAGGAAGTGTCTAACACTCACATACAAACCATTTCATTCCTTGTGTAATCTTGATGAAAAACACTTATGAAAAGACACACCAAAAGAACCTTATGAAATTCTGTATGTTTCTTTCCTTATATACAACTGATTATCTAATTGGGCTAGCCTTTTTGGGCCATTCCAATTGGGCTATAGTGTGTGGCTTGGAGTAGGACCAAAATGGAACAAATAAGACTCTAGCTCCAATGGGCCTTAGGCTTTTCTGTCAACTCTTGACAAGTCCAAAGTTACCATTAATTATATTCAATACCACTATATGAATATAATTGCACTCCAGGCCTTATTAATAAATTATATTCCAAGACTTTATTATACATGCAACCCCTTAATTAAAATATTTGTAGTAATACAAAGTCATGAATATAGACTGCCACTTTGAAGATTATTACATCTTAATCCATGAGTACCCGGTTTAATCCTTAATGTTATTCATCATATATTTATGAAATCCAATTCCATAAATATATACTTTAGTAACTTCTTACTAAAGTGGTTTGCCCCAACTCTCTGAATAATCAATCCCATTAAACTTATCTCAAGGGAATATTTTATATCTCTGTTAAGAGATTATGAATTCCATCTTGAGAATATATGTTCCATCAACACTAAATGCAGCTGACCAACATATTGAGGTTTTGACCGTAACTTATAGATCTCACTCCTGATAGATCAAAGCAACCTACATCTCATGATCAGGTCCATTATTCTCTCAGGATTTAGAGTTGATGTAAATAGAAGTCGTGAGATTTATTATTCATTTGACAGTCGTTAGGAGAATAATAAATCTCACAGCGGTCCAGTTCAATATGTCTTAACTCTTAAAACATATCAACATACCAACTAGAAATCTTCTATTTTCATGATCAAGACAAATCATCTTAGTTGATATGTTATAGTCTTCGCAGATGAAACGCCCAATTTCATCACCGACTACGAACTACATTCTGAGTTTACAAAGAACTTGCAATTTATATCTTCTGTGACTAAATCACATAAATCGCATACCATGCATCTCATGGACTAAGATAATGTCCCATTAGTTCATTTATAAATAGTCTCATATAATTAAATAATTTAATTATTTATGACATGCCAATAAATTGGATTTTAGGGCATAAACCCCAACAATCTCCCACTTGCCCTCAAAGACAATTTACCATATATCCGACGCTTATCTCCCTTTAGAGTAATTCATAGTCACTCTAAGGCAAGGTTTGGAAACAAGTTTCAGTCAAATTTATTGCATAAATTATCTTTTCTACTACTACTCAAGTACTCACATCTCTCTGGTGAGATAATACTTGAGCTTAATGTGTATCTTCACCACTAGGATGAACACATATCTTGAAGTCCAACTTCATAATCACAATCAAACTACAATTCAGCATTTGTACATCCAGTAACAACCAAAACCTCACTTTTGTGGACAAGCATATAATCTCTCATAATCCTAAGATATATGAGTATATGCTTTACTCCCACTAAATTAAGCAATCTTTGATTCAATTGATATTTGCTTGCCATTCCCACCGCAAAATAGATATTTAGCCTAGTATATAGCATAGCATAAAGACTTCCTACTCATATGATATTAGGAACCATCTTAATATGCTCTTCCTTTTATATGTCTTAGGACTATAGTCCTATATAAAGGAACTTCAAACTTAAAAGGAAAGAATCCTTTGTTGAAGTATTACATGCTATACTTGGCTAGAATCTAATCTATTTAAGCAGTTTGAGATAGACTCAATATCCTAATTTCTGAATTGTAATAAAGTTTAAATTCTTAGGATATGACTAGTCTTTCCCAAGTACTTTATATCAAACTGGATTTGACAACAAAAACTCTATTGATGACAATATCTCTACATCATTCTAAATGATTAGAATGTCATCAACATATATTAAGAAATTTATTATTCTATATAACTTTTACAAACATAAGGCTTTTTGATACTTGATCAAAATGAAACAATTTGATTGCTTGATCAATGATGATATTTTATGATTCAGATGCTTGCTTTAATCCAAAAGGAATTTAAGCAACTTGCATACTAAACACTACTGTTTCTTTGCTGTGTACAAGTCTAGTTACATCATATAGATGTGTTCCTCAAGATTGCTACTAAAAGATGCTTTCTTGATATCCATTGCCATATTTCATCCAAATGAAATATAATGGATAAGAGAATCTAGATTGAGTCAATCTTGACTATTGGTGAAAAAATCTTTTCATTATCGAACCATTTCTTTTTGAATAAATCTTTTCGCCATTAGTCTTGACTTTGAAGGTTTGCACCTTCAAATCTATCAATCTCATTTACTTGTAGACCTATTTGAAAAACAATAGGCCTAATGCCTTTAGGCGCCTCTACAAGTTCTAGACTTCAAATAGAATCTAATTCTATTCACATAACCTTGATCCAGTAATTCATATTCATATCATCTATGCCTTCACGTAGGACCGAGGATCAAATTCATATCCTTGTGGAATGACTTCAAAACTTTATCCCAAAAGTAGGAATTTACTTGATAATTAATAATCCTCCCACTACGATATTGTACCAGTGTAATAGTTATACATCTAGAATAATGTCTTGTGGTGTATCTAATACAACCAACTCATTTCTAATTGTATTTTATAGTTGTCTTTCAACAAATTCCGACATCTTTCGTCTAGAACAATTATATGTTTCGCTTTAAGATTATTCACATAGTCATCATCAAGAACTTTGTATTTGTACTATACAAACATCTTGTTTTCTTTATGACTACCAAAAACAATCTTTTGCAATTCCTTTGGGATACCCATCATAAACACACATTTTTCTACCTTTTGATTTCAATTTATTAGACTTCCTTTCTAGCACAAGTGCTGGAGATCTCCAAAAATGGAAGTATCATATACTAAGTTTTCACCCAATCCACGATTTGACAAATGTCTTAGGAACAAACTTTTGAAATCAACTTTAGAAAATGTATAGTAATTACTAGAGTATATCTCCAAAAGAAATAAGCAAACGGAAATACTAATCATGTACTTTACTATTTCTAAAAGAGTCTTATTCCTCCTTCATGTATGCACTGACTTAAAGAAGTCATTGAAACTTTATTGCTTTACAATAAAGGAGCCCTAGATCTTATTATCTTCTAAATAGAATTCATAGACTGAGAAAATAACAAAATAATGATTCTAAAAGCCCATCTTTCACCAATCTTGAATATCATTTAGATTAATAAGATCTAGGCATAAGTGCCAAATACATACAATAACAAAGGATGAAAACTTTCTCTTTAAAAGGTAAAACATGCATATTTCCATCTAGAAAATAATCATGGACAATGCTTAGCTTTACCAAAATTGAAACATTTTCCTTTTGGTCATGCTTTTGAGTCTAATTTCCTTTTGGCAACTACTAGGACAACTTACTTGTCCAACTGTTTGGTATTATAATTCATCTTCTTATCACCCTTACCTTTCAGTTCAGGTTAAGAATTTGAATTAAATCATATTGATCCTAGCTTTAGCTTTTAGGATGTCTTCTGTTGCGTAGAACTCACTCATCAATTCAGATAACATAAAATAAATTTATTTTGAAAAACAATCTGAATTGATCAAATGTTTATAACAAGAACTTGTGGATCATATACATATGAGATTAACATTTAATCTCTACGTCCAAGAATTCCAATTAAGTTTTTAAAATTTAAAAATTTTCATAAAATGAAATAGAATTGGAACTCTTTAGGCTTCTCTTAGCACTCAATATGATTCATACCAAACATCTCATTTAGACTTAATCTAAAGTCTAAGTCTAGTACTAACTCTTGCATCTCATGCTGTAGCACACTTGAGATAAAAGCCAATGTAACATTTTAGCATTTCAATGGAGACTATGATTACATCATAAGCTATCTTCCTTCAATGAATCATGCATAGGAAATTATGACAATGCTGAATCTAAACATGTAAGTTCGTTTAAACCCCTTAAACCCAAATAGATTAACCTAGAGAATTAGCCAAGTGATTAACTTAGGTAATTTAAACAGATCTAGGTTAACACAAATATATCAAATCATATCAAAGTGCGGAATAATAAAGAACACATGATATGATGACCCAGGAAAACCAAATCGGTAAAAAACCTGGTGAGGATTTAACCTAGCTATCCTCAAGGTAAAACGAATTCACTATGAAAGAATCGAAGTTTACACAATAGAGACTTAGACCACTAACATCTTATTGCTACCTGCCTGTAGGAAACTTACTACCATGACCACGTGACAGCTCCGAGATCCACGGACTCCTTCTTTCCTTGAATTCTTTAGCAAAGCCCAAACAACACCTGCTTGTATATCTTGAAGCTCTTTTGTTCTGCAACTGTATGATTTATCAATCTATTGACATGAATCTTGAGTTTGGAAACCCTAAGTGTATGTGAAGGTAAACACCTCTAGATCTAACAAAATAGATTCACAAACACAGCATTCATAACTCTAAAAACGTGGCTAGGGTTTTTCCTTATATACTTAGGGCAAAACATAAAACCCTATACATTAAATGGGCTAGGGCTGAGTTGGAAAAATTCTGCAGAAAAATGTTCTGCATGATTTTCGATCGATCGAGTCTAATTCTCGATCGATCGAGTCAGGCAGAAAGTGCACAGTAATTCTGCAGTCAACTCGATTCCAACTTTACATAAAAAGCCATACTTTGAGCAAGTCTAACATAAGACTTAAAGAATGTTTTGATCATGATTTGTTAACATTACAAATTGAAGTTTTAATACATTAATTCCTAATTCTTAGAACCTAACAAACTCCCCCTTTGGCAATCCGTGACAAAACACAGACTTAACAAAAAGCTCAAAGTTTACAAAATGAAACAGCCCATTACAAAATTAAAAAACCACTAAACAATTCAACCTAACTACTATCTAACAGTTGCAAAGTAAACAATAGCACGACTGAATCAACCTGTATATTCCTGTAACACTTAACAAACACATAAACGCATGTGTGGAAAATACAAGGAATATATAAAAAAAAACCTTCTTGATTTCACATGACACAAAATAAAGACATATATCATGAATAACATCATAAATATAAATCAATAAGCAAAGTAGCATAGTGAAACAAGAAACAAATACATCTCCTAGCAAGAGCCAAAAAATGTAAATACAAAGTGAAGCATCTAGATACAATCTAATAACTCCACATGCTCCTCAGTATCACAGCAAGGTACAAAACTCAACTCTCCCTAAGACAAAAATCTCCTCTATAAGGCATGAACTCTCCATAATAGACTGCACTCCCCCTTTTTGTTATGAATTGCCAAAGTGCACTCACTCATCATCAAAAGGAGGTGGCGGAGGAGAACGAGGAAAACTCGCCAAATCTGCTCTCAAAGCTCGAAGCTCATTAAGGACATCCACCAGAAGCTGACCATGAGCCGCCTGAACGGTCATGACAGTGTCCAGAGTCCGACGAATATCAGAAACATCCGAAGGAGAAGGTGGAGGAGCATCATCAGCAGCAGCAGCAGGATCAGCAGACGTCTCAACTGCAGGAGCATCTGTAGAAGAAGAAGGGGGTGGAGTGACACCGGAAGGCTCTACCCTAGGACGCTTAGAGCTATCTTGAAGTTGAGCAGCCCTTTGCCTCAAAAAGGTAGCACCTATAGGAGCAATAACGTGTACGGGCTCAGAAGCAGGAAAATCACCTAAACCTAGGTGAAGGAGAATCCTATGAATAAAAACAGGAAAGAATAAAGCATGAGCCGTAGAACTAGACCTATGTACCTCGTTCAAAGAACGAAAGAATAAATGAGGAAAACTGATAGGGGCATCAGTAACAAGCGCATACAAAAACACACAGCGCTCAAGAGGGATGGTGTGGAGATGAGAAATGGGCCACAAGGAATGACAGGCAATCCTAAAGAAAAGGTAATGAAGCTCGGAAAGCTCAGCAGATGTGATCCGTGGATCAGAACCCCACTGGATAGAAGACCCAGTGATGTATGACATAACATCATCAAGAGGCGGAGACTCCTCATAAGGAAAGACGGGATGATCAACAATAGGCACCCCAAGAGCATCAGACACAACCGAAAGGGTAATGCGATACTCTACACCTCGTAACCAAACCTTAACTAAGGTGTTGGTATCATAGATGTGGATAGAGAGGTTCAAGTAGAACTCTCTAATCAAGGTAGCAGGAGGAGGATGCTCAAAATCTAGCAAAGATAACCAACCCCGACGCTCAAAGTTACGTTTCACCTCAGGATCAACTGTTAGGATATGTGCCCTTAAATCCTATTGTATGATGCTATGTATGATATTATGTATGACATTATGTGAGAAATGATGTGTGACTTAATATTATGTTTAATAAAGTTGTTTTATTCTTATCTAAAATAATGGTAACATGAATATTCGGACATTATCAAATAGTCCATGAGATGCATAGTATGTGATTTATGTGATTTAGTCACAGAAGATATAGATCACAAGTTCTTTGTAAACTCAGAATTTTGGTTCGTAGTCGGTGATGAAATTGGGCATTTCATCTGCGAAGACTATAACATATTAACTACGATGATTTGTCTTGATCATGGAAGTGGTGACTTCTAGTTAATATGTTGATATGTTTTAAGAGTTAAGACATATTGAACAGGACCGCTGTGAGATTTATTATTCTCCTAACGACTGTCAATTGAATAATAAATCTCACGACTTGTATTCACATGAACTCTTAATCCTGAGAGAATAATGGACCTGATCATGAAATGTAGGTTGCTTTGATATATCAGGAGTGAGATCTAAAGTAACGGTCAAAACCTCAGTATGTTGGGCAGCCACATTTAGTGTTGATGGAACATATATTCTCAAGATGGAATTCATAGTCTCTTAACGGAGATATAAAATATTCCCTTGAGATAAGTTTAATGGGTACAGTTATTCAGAGAGTTAGGCCTAACCACTTTAGTAAGACTAAAGTATATATTTATGAAATTGGATTTCATAAATATATGATGAATAACTTAAAAAGGATTAAACTGGGTACTCAAGGATTAAGATGTAGTAATTTACAAAGTGGCAGTCTATCTTCATGACTTTGTATTACTACGAATATTTTATGAAGGGGTTGCATGTATAATAAAGTCTTGGGATATAATTTATTAATGAGGCCTAGAGTGCAATTATATTTATATAGTGGTATTAAATATAATTAATGGTAACTTTGGACTTGTCAAGAGTTGACAGAAAAGCCCAAGGCCCATTGGAGCTAGTGTCTTATTTGTTCCCTTTTGGTCCCACTCCAAGCCACACACTAAAGCCCAATTGGGAAGGCCCAAAAGGCTAGCCCAATTAGATAATCAGTTATGTGGAGAGAAACATACAGAATTTTATATAGAATAAAATGGTTTGTATGTTATATAATAATATGGAAATGAAATAAGGAAGAGAGACACTCTTTCATATTCTCTCTAGAAACAAAGAACTGATTGAGAGACCACACATCTTGGGCATCGAGTGGAATTGGAGTGAAGATTGAAAGTATTCCCGAGTACTTCTTCATTCGGTTTTGAAATTCACCGCATCAAGGTACACTCTCTTGTTCTTATATTCTGAAACTTACATAGTGCATGTTATCGATTGCGAATGAAGTAGATCCGTTTATTTTCCGCTGCGTATGTTTTGTATTCGATACAAACATGTTTATTTACCAACATCAACCTCATCTAGAATGACCCTACGCTCAGCCCAAATATGATGCCTAAGATTCAGGGTCTCATAGATCTCTTGGTTCTTCTCACTAGGAAACCGATCACTATCAAATGAAGGTGAAGGGTCAGAAGTCCTATGAGCTCTAGTTTTCTTAAACATGGTGCTAAGGAAAGAAAAGAGAGACACAGAAAGAGAAGAGCAAAAACAAAAACTAAGGGCAGACTGCAAGTTAGCACATCAAAAAAAATATATAAATATCAATTCTTTATTATGCATGAACAAAATATGCAAATGATGCATGAACTACTGCAGTGACAAGTTCAAATATAATCCAAATTAACAAAATTGACTTGAGCATGAGTTTTAAATTAAAAATACCCAATTTTGAGAAACCCAATTTTTAAAACACAATTAATTGATAAATTGATCAACACAACAGTTATATAACTCAATATAATGATCAAATTAATCAATCTAACAAGTCATTTTCATCAATTTATATTAATTTGAACAAAATCCACAAATTCATCAATTTCAGGCCCTAGATTTTCAAATTGACCACAAAACACCAAAGTAATCAAATTAAACCACTTGTAGTGCTTGTATATAGTGTCCCCACAAAAACCCATGATTAATTTAAAAGAGAAACACAAAAAAACAATTCCAAAATCACCAAAACTCTAAATGCCGAAAATAACCCAAAATGCATGAAAAAATGCATGAAACTTGAAAATAAAAACAAAAGAAAGGGCAAAAGAGTCTTACCGGCCTTGGGAGAGAGGATTGATGCAAAAAGAACGGAACAAAATGACAAAAATCAGCAAAAGTAGGCTTGACCGGTTGGTAGAGTGAAAAAGGAGTTGAAAAGTTTTTGAAAAAGTGAAGAATCACGTGAGAAAAATCCTTTTTAAAAAACACTAAGCCCGATTTTCGATCAATCGAAAATTACATTCGATCGATCGAAAATCCTTCGATTGATCCAATACCAATCGAGGATCGATCGAAACAACCAGAGACTTTTTTGAGATTTTAAAAACATTTTCGATCGGTCGAAAAATACTTTCGATCGATCGAAATTCTGGAAAAAATAGATTTTTCAAAAACGAAGCAATTTCAGTGCTGAAACTCCTCAAAGCATTAGATTTTATGAATAGAATGCATGAGTATGAGATGAAATGTTTTCCAAAAACCCATGTTTTTAACCCAGATCTCTCAAAGCAAGATTTTCTCTTAATATCCCTCAACCATTTAAACAAGCAAACATGTTCTGCATCAATTTCCAGAAATATTCAAACTTGGTTGGTAAGACCAAAAACACACAATAACATGTACACAATTCAGCAAAGAATAACTTGTGTAGTGTGTGCAACTAGCATTAGCTTGAGAGACATGTGAGGTGATATGCACATAGTAATTAATCACAATTTCTACAAAATTCATCAAATGAATTTGAAAGAGACTATTACTTAAAGAGTTACATCATATAACTCTCACATCTCCTAGAATAAAAGCTTGCAATCATGTAAGTTTCTTGATTTGCCTCAAAATTAATATTCAATTTAATTGATTAGAAACTAAATAATATAGCCGGGATAATGTACACATCAATTTTATTTGAATTGTGAAATTATTATAGCCCAATAATGTACACACCAATTTTATTAGAGGATACACCTTATGTTCTTTTTGTGCATGTGCTACACTTTCTCGAGTACAAAATCTTACGATATGCACTAAGGTGTTCATGATTGGCTAGTAAACAGTGGTGAGATGGTTATTTATGCCTTTCTCATTAAGTTCAAGTCCAACAATCAAAGACATAAGACTTCAAGATCAAGATCATGTGATCAACAGATATAGCATCTTCCCACACAACATGCACAACAGAAACTTCAGCTAGTAAAGTGCAACAGAAATAAGTGCATCAAAGCTAAACAAGGTACATAAATATGTTATGCAAAATGAGATTGACCAACCTTGTTTTCAAATTCAAGAAAAATAGCAGAAACACAATTTGCACAAAATTTTTTTTTTTTTTTATAAAAGAAATAAACATCCTAGAATGAAATGCATGAATGTTATGCAATGCAAATCCTAGAAACAAAGGTCACAAAAGATAGAGCAATGAAGCACAAGGACCATGTCAGACAGACTTAAAAGGCCGAGCCTTTTGCATCCAAAACCTTTTAGATGCAACTCTTGCATTAGAGTTATGATTTATATTAGAATTTTGACCAACTCCAGGATTGGAATAAAGGTTTAACGCCTTTACCAATTCACCAATAAGTACCATAGGATCATGTGTTTGGGGCACAGGTACTTTAGGTTTATTTGCTTGCTTTGCAGCTTGCAACTTAAAACAATTTGGACGAATGTGTCCAGACTTTCCACAAAAATGACAAGCCCATGCAGGCTTATCATGCAACTTGCCCTTAGTAGAAGTAGAAGCTCTAGAATGAGACTCTTGAAGATCAACCCTAATCTTCCTAGGTGGAGTAACATCTACAGATTTAACAGGTTCACTCACCAAGGGTTTGACAAACTCACTCTTAGGAGGTTCAGAAGAGGGAACAAAGTTTGTGGAAGAAGGTTCAAGCACAGAAATACTTTCCACAAAACCTAAGCCAGTTTTGTCAGAAGGAGACTTTTGAACACTCAACATGTAATCAAGTTTGGAACTTGCAGACCTATTAGTTTGTTCTCTAGTAACAGATAATTCAAGTTCCAAACATTTAACTTTATCAAGTAAAAACATGTTCTCAGTTTTCACATTATTCAAAAGCTCATTTGCATCAAACAATTTCACAAGCAAATTCTTCTTATCAAGTTCAAGAGAAGCAATTTTCTTCAAGCCTAAATCAACATTCATGGCATCCTTTGCAGCAACTTTGCAAAGTTTATTATAGGCTTCCTGTAAATCTGCATCTTCAGAGAGTTCCCCATCAGAAGGGTTCTCTT
Organism: Lithocarpus polystachyus; assembly: GCA_033629205.1. Classification (NCBI taxonomy): domain Eukaryota; kingdom Viridiplantae; phylum Streptophyta; class Magnoliopsida; order Fagales; family Fagaceae; genus Lithocarpus; species Lithocarpus polystachyus. The sequence continues at coordinate 26,716,908 of CM066168.1, read as the reverse complement.
CAACAGACGTGCTTTCATTAACTACAGTAGTAGCAGTAAAAGCAATGAAGTTTCCATCCTCATCACTAGCGAATTCATTGTCAGAAACTTCATCATCACTAAGGGTTACAGTCATAGCCTTACCCTTAGACTTCAAGTATGTGGGACATTTAGATTTCATATGACCATACCCTTGACATCCATAACATTGTTGTCTCAAAGAATTATTAGAAGGTTGACCTACTTTCTATTTAGGTTTTTTAGTGTTATTAACTTTAGTGGGATCATTCCTCCAAGAATTTCTAGGTTCAGCAGTGTTCTTGCCTCTTGCCCTTCTGTTATTGTTCCTAAGAAAGTTTCTAAAGTTCTTGGCAAGATAGGCAATCTCTGTAGCAGAGAGTTCATCATCAAATCCATCATCCTCAACATCATCAACAGACTTAAGAACCATTGATTTGGATTTGTTTGTCTTGGGTAGGTTCAGCTCATAGGACTGAAGAGATCCTACAAGTTCATCAACAGGGATGGAGTCCACATCCTTGCTTTCAGTGATGGCAGTCACTTTGGGTCTAAAATCCTCAGTTAAAGATATAAGAATCTTCCTAACAATTTTAGGTTGATCATAGATTTCACCCAAATTTTATGCAGAATTAACAATATCATTCAGTTTAGTATAGAACTCATCAAAAGATTCATCATCATTCATTCTAGTGCTTTCAAATCTAGTAGTTAATTGCTGCAATTTATTTATTTTAACTGTCTTTGTGCCTTCATGCATAGTTTGGAGGATATTCCAAGCAATATGAGCAACCTCAACATTAGAGATTCTCTTAAATTCCTCCATAGAGATAGCATTGAAAATAGCATTCATAGCTTTGCTATTGAAAGCAGCTGCCTCCTTTTGAGAAGTTTGCCACTCACTTACAGGAGTAGTGGGCTTCTCCCATCCGTACTCAACGGAGTTCCAGACTCTCTAATCAATGGATTTCAGGAATGCTTGCATCCTTACTTTCCAATAAGCATAATTGTTCCCATCAAAATGAGGTAGAACAACAAGAGAGTGTTTGTGTTCCATGACAACAGGGGTTAAAGATCAGCTCAAAGATCAAAGGATCAAAAACAAAAGCTATCCGCTCTGATACCACTTGTAAGTTCGTTTAGACCCCTTAAACCCAAATAGATTAACCTAGAGAATTAGCCAAGTGATTAACTTAGGTAATCTAAACAGATCTAGGTTAACACAAATATATCAAATCATGTAAAAGTGCGAAATAATAAAGAACACATGATATGATGACCTAGGAAAACCAAACCAGTAAAAAACCTGAGGAGGATTTAACCTAGCTATCCTCAAGGTAAAACAAATTCACTATGAAAGAATCGAAGTTTACACAATAGAGACTTAGACAACTAACATCCTATTGCTACCTGCCTATAGGAAACTTACTACCATGACCACGTGACAGCTCCGAGATCCACGGACTCCTTCTTTCCTTGAATTCTTCAGCAAAGCCCAAGCAACACCTGCTTGTATATCTTAAAGCTCTTTTGTTCTGCAACTGTATGATTTACCAATCTCTTGACATGAATCTTGAGTTTGGAAACCCTAAGTGTATGTGAAGGTAAACACATCTAGATCTAACAAAATAGATTCACAAACACAGCATTCAGAACTCTAAAAATGCGGTTAGGGTTTTCCCTTATATACTTAGGGCAAAACATAAAACCCTACACATTAAATGGGCTAAGGCTGAGTTGGAAAAATTCTGCAGAAAAACGTTATGCACGATTTTCGATCGATCGAGTCAGGCAAAAAGTGCACAGTAATTCTGCAGTCAACTCGATTCCAACTTTACATAAAAAGCCATACTTTGAGCAAATCTAACACAAGACTTAAAGAATGTTTTGATCATGGTTTGCCAACATTACAAATTGAAGTTCTAATACATTAGTTCCTAATTCTTAGAACCTAACAAAACATATTTATGTACTTCAGCTCCTTTAAGTACTATGTCCAAAATTATTTCTTAGTTAATGTGATTCACTTAAAATAGTAGATAGAGAACAACATTTATGACAACTTTATTTTAAGACTATGAACATAATTACAGGGACATTATATTTTGCATCCATAACCATATAGTATGAAACCCAAAAAATACTATACTAGGTGCAACGACAACCTAATCCCGCAATTAATATTCCTCAGAAGCGAGGTCATACCAATCACTATGATCAGGCGAGAATTATTCTCATTATTAATGCTATCATGGTAATTCTTACCAAACAAAAATAATTTGCCGCTTTTCCTTTGGCCTCTAAGTAATAATGACATAGCTCCTTTGGGAAGTTAACATTACACTTAGTCTAGTGTAAACCATTATCTAGAATCATGTGTAGCCACATTTCATCTCCCTTTATAGTGTTTAAACTTGTAGTACCATGAAACAAAACACCCTCCTTTGGGATCGCGAGGCATATACGCCAAGACAAGGTGCTTGTTCACACTACTTTAAACGAGTAAGTTGAATCTTGTAGTACTATGAAATAAACACCCTCCTTTGGGATCGCGAGGCATATATGCCAAGACGAGGTGCTTACCCACACTACTATGAACCGATAATGGAGGCCGTGAGATCCAACCCTTATATCTCTCTCCCATTAGAAATTTTAAAACAAGTGGTTTGTCCTGAAATCATTGTGATCTAACCACAATTTTAACCCTATACATCAAATGTGTTTAATTGTTTAAATTCAATGTAATGTTACTAAGTCATGTCACTATAGCATAACGAACATTCGCGCAATCACAAAGAAGTTTAACCATGTAATCCGTAAAGTAAATACCCTCTGCATGGAATGCAAGACTCGAAGTCAAGACAATGTATCTATTCACATTACAATAAACTTAACAAAAGGGTTATTTCAGCACTCTCACTCATTATTTGGGTTTTTCTTAAATAATTGTGATCCAATCACAACTAATAACCTTGCACTTATTGAAGACTCTAATCTTATTAGAATCACTAACTAAAATGGAAGTCCTAAACTATTCAGGATTCCTTAAACACTAATGAATCAAAAATTAGTTATATAGAACTCTATCCTTAATTTACTAAATAAAAAGTTCTAATCTCATTAGAAAATATATATACCTTTTAATTAAGCTTTAATCTCATTAAAACTTCTAATTAAAATAAATTAAGGACTTCTAATCATACAACAATTCCAATCTCATTAGAATGTTTCTTAAAAGTCAAGTCCTAAACTATTTAGGACTAAGAGTTCTATTTAACTAATATCTTTGATCTCATTAGGTCTTTTAGTTAGAACCATGTGTAATCTCATCACACATTTCCTTACACTTCATACATTTGAAAACATTTAGAAAATATTCAAAATTCCCTTCAAATGTATTTTCGCGAGAATATCGCAACTAAGCTCTTCCCGTGAAAAAGGCGTATCTCGCGACAGAAACTTTCGCTACTATCTCGCGGGTATCTTGCGACTAATCACTTCCCGCGAAAACGATTTAAGCAAAAAATTGAAAACACAAAAATTCAAACAGAAACTTTCGCTACTATCTCGTGACAGGTTCGCGAGTAAAGCTTAACTGCGAAAAATTTTTGTCTTCAGAATCATTTTTCGCGAGTAACTTTGTGGGAAGCTAACCCGCGAAAAACGCGTGTTTTCAGTTTTTCCCGAGCAATTGCAAATAGTTTTCAACGATTTTTCATGAACAAACAACTACCATATGAACATGATATGCAGAATTTGATATCAAAACTGAATTCCATTGATGCTATAGCCTTAAAGATGAATTTAACATACTTAAATTCAGATTTAAACAACATCATAACATCAATATCAGTTTTTATCAAATCATAGTTTCAACAACCATGCAGAAAATTAAATGCATATATAACTTTCTAACTTCATGAAACTATAATCTCTAATTCCAAAACTCAGAAAACATGTTATACAGATTCGAATTAAAGACCACTCTGATACCATTTGTTGGAAAAAAAAACATGTTCGTATCACATACAAAACATACGCAGAGGAAAATTAACGGATCTACTTCATTCGTAATTGATAACATGCACTATGAAAGTTTCAGAATTTAAGAACAAGAAGCGTACCTTGGTGTGGTGAAATTCAAAACCAAACATCTGAAGTTCTTGGGAAGACTATTAATCTTCACTCCTCTTCTACTTAACGCTCAAGATGTGTGGTCTCTCAATCAGTTTTCAAGGAGAGAACAAGGAAGTGTCTAACACTCACATACAAACCATTTCATTTCTTGTGTAATCTTGATGAAAAATACTTATGAAAAGACACACCAAAAGAACCTTATGAAATTCTGTATGTTTCTCTCCTTATATACAACTGATTATCTAATTGGGCTAGCCTTTTGGGCCATTCCAATTGGGCTCTAGTGTGTGGCTTGGAGTGGGACCAAAAGGGAACAAATAAGACTCTAACTCCAATGGGCCTTGGGCTTTTCTATCAACTCTTGACAAGTCCAAAGTTACCATTAATTATATTTAATACCACTATATGAATATAATTGCACTCTAGGCCTTATTAATAAATTATATCCCAAGACTTTATTATACATACAACCCCTTCATTAAAATATTTGTAGTAACACAAAGTCATGAATATAGACTGCCATTTTGAAGATTACTACATCTTAATACTTGAGTACCCGGTTTAATCCTTAATGTTATTCATCATATATTTATGAAATCCAATTCCATAAATATATACTTTGGTAACTTCTTACTAAAGTGGTTGGGCCCAACTCTCTGAATAACCAATCCCATTAAACTTATCTCAAGGGAATATTTTATATCTCCGTTAAGAGATTATGAATTCCATCTTGAGAATATATGTCCCATCAACACTAAATGCGGCTACCCAACATACTGAGGTTTTGACCGTAACTTATAGATCTCACTCATGATATATCAAAGCAACCTACATCTCATGATCAGGTCCATTATTCTCTCAAGATTTAGAGTTGATGTAAATAGAAGTCGTGAGATTTATTATTCATTTGACAGTCGTTAGGAGAATAATAAATCTCACAGCGGTCTAGTTCAATATGTCTTAACTCTTAAAACATATCAACATACCAACTAGAAATCTTCCATTTCCATGATCAAGACAAATCATCTTAGTTGATATGTTATAGTCTTCGCAGATGAAACACCCAATTTCATCACCGACTACGAACTACATTCTGAGTTTACAAATAACTTGCAAATTTATATCTCCTGTGACTAAATCACATAAATCGTATACCATGCATCTCATGGACTAAGATAATGTCCCATTAGTTCATTTATAAATAGTCTCATATAATTAAATAATTTAATTATTTATGACATGCCAATAAATTGGATTTTAGGGCATAAACCCCAACATATAGATGGTTCTGAACTTGATAGTACAGAAGCTGTATCATTCAATAACATCAACTCTTCCTCTGTATGCTTTCCCACATAATTTTCAGGTAGTGAATCATCAACTTTCATAATCTTTCCCTGAACTGGAGATGCATTTTTTGAATGACCTTGTGAATTTAATTTATCATTGATCACAACATTGGAAGACTCCATGACTGTTTTAGTCCTCAGACTGTACACTCTGTATGCTTTACTGGTGGAAGAGTATCCCAGAAAATAACCCTTGTCACTCTTTTAACATCAAACTTCTCCAAGTTCTCTCTATCACATAGATTGTAACAGTCATTACCAAATATTCTGAAATATTTGACAACAGGCTTCTTTCCTCTCCAGAGTTCATAAGGAGTTTGCTTGGAGTCAGTCTAAAATATACCCGATTGAGTGTGTGACATGCAGTGTTAACTGCTTCTCCCCAGAAGGATTTAGGCATCTTCTTGTTATGGAGCATGACACGAGCCATTTCTTGTACAACCCTATTCTTCCGTTTCATTATTCCATTTTGCTGTGGTGTTTTGGGTGAAGAGAATTCCTGATGTGTGCCTTGATTATTGCAAAAGGTAGCCATTTTTGTGTTCTCAAACTCTCTTCCATGGTCACTTCTAATTCTGTCTATCACAGTTCCTTTTACAACTTGCAATTTTTTGCACAAATGTATCATTTTTTCAGGAGCCTCAGCTTTATCTTTCAAAAGTACAACCCATGTATATCTGGTAAAATCATCCACAACAACTAGAATGTACTTCTTTCCACCTAAGCTCTGAACCCTGGCAAGACCCATGAGATCAATGTGCAACAACTCCAGAGGTCTTGTAGTTTGAACATCAGTTACAGACGGATGTTTGGACTTCACTTGCTTACCCATCTGACATGGTCCACAGATGCATTTTTCTATCTTCTCAAACTTTGGCAACCCAATAACTGCATCACACTTGGAAATCTTCTCTAATTGCTTGAGACTAGCATGTCCTAACCTTTGATGCCATAAGTCAACTTGATTGATCTTAGCACTGAAGCATTTGTTACTTATGCTTGGAGTGATACCATAACAGTTGTCAGCTGTCCTTACACCAATACACATACAGTCACCTCCTCCATCAAGTATTTCACATTCATGCTTAGTAAAGAGAACATTATGTCCATTGTCACAAATCTGACTTATGCTAAGTAAGTTAGCCTTTAGCCCATCAACATACCAAACATCTTCAAAGACCGGTAATCCTGGAATATCCACAGTGCCAATGCCTCTGATCACAGATTTGCTTCCATCTCCAAACGTGACTGTTCCAATCTTTCCTTCAAAGAGTGTCTTGAACAAAGCTTTATTTCCTGTCATGTGCCTGGAACAACCACTATCCAAATACCAAAGACAAGAATCACGTGCCTTTAAGGCGGTTAAAGCAGTTAGCACAAATAATTATAATCATATGTGATTATACCAAGACACTCAAGAAAAGTTTTAACAAAAGTGGCAATAGACAAACACACTAAGTAGACAATGTGGCAAACTAATGAGAAGATTTTAAGAGAATCCATGACAACAGGGGTCAAGGATTAGCTTTAAGATCAAAGGATCTATACAGAAAAGATACCCGCTCTGATACCACTTGTAAGAAGTTTAGACCCCTTAAACCAAACAGATTAACCTAGATAATTAGCCAAGTGATTAACTTCGTTAAATTAAGCAATTCTAGGTTAACACAAATATATCATATCATGTAAAATGCGGAAAATAAAGAACACACGATATGATAACCCAGGAAAACCAAACTAGTAAAAAACTTGGGGAGGATTTAACCTAGCTATCCTCAAGGTAAAACAGAATTCACTATGAAAGAATTGAAGTTTACATAATAGCGACTTAGACCACTAACATCCTATTGCTACCTCGAGTAGGAAACTTACTATCATGACCACCTGATAGCTCCGAGTCCACGGACTACTTCTTTCTTGAATTCACAACAAAGTACAAGCACTCCTGCTTGTATATCTTGAAGTTCTTGAATCTGCAATTGAATGATCACCAAGCTCTTGACATCAATCTTGAGTTTGAAAACCCTAAGTGTATGTGAAGATAAACACCTTTAGATCTAACAATTATATTCACAAACACAGCATTTAGAACACTAAAAACGTGGCTTGGGTTTTCCCTTTTATACTTAGGGCAAAATATAAAACCCTACACATCAAACGGCCTTGGGCTGAGTTGGAAATTCTGTAGAAAAAATAATCTGCATGACTTTCGATCAGTCGAGTCTAATTCTAGATCGATCAAGCCTGGCAGATTTGCACAGTAACTTCTGCAGTAACTCAATTCCAACTTTACACAATAAGCACATACTTTGAGCAAGTCTAAACAAGACTAAAACTGTTTTGATCATGGTTTGCCAACATTACAAAATGAAGTTCTAATACATTAGTTCCTAATTCCTTAGAACCTAACAATACATTTAGAATAATGCCTTGTGGTGTATCTAATACAACCATCTTATTTCAAAATATATTTTATAGTTGTCTTTCAACAAATTCTGACATCTTTCTTCTAGAACAAATCTACGTTTAGCTTTAAGATTATTCACATTGTCATCATCAAGAACTTTGTATTTGTACTTTAGAAACATTTTGTCTTCTTTATGACTACCAAAACAATCTTTTGCAATTCTTTTAGATACCCATCATAAACATACATTTTTCTACCTTTTGATTTCAATTTGTCAGACTTCCTTTCTAGCACAAGTGCTGGACATCTCCAAAAGTAGAAGTATCATATACTAAGTTTTCACCCAATCCACAATTTGATAAATCTCCTAAGAACAAACTTTTGAAATTAACTTTAGAAAATGTATAGTAATTATTAGAGTATATCTCCAAAAGAAATAAGCAAATGGAAATACTTATCATGTACTTTACTATTTCTAAAAGAGTCATATTCCTACTTCATGTATGTATTGACTTAAAGAAGTTATTGAAACTATACTCCTTTATAATAAAGGAACTCTAGATCATTTTATCCTCTAAATAAAATTCGTAGACTGGAAATATAAGAAAATAATGGTTCTAAAAGGCCATCTTTCACCAATCTTAAATATCATTTAGATTAATAAGATCTAGATATAAGGAACCCTAGATCATATTCCATCTTCATGTATATATTGACTTAAAGAAGTCATTGAAACTATACTCCTTTATAATAAAGGAACCCTAGATCATATTATTCTCTAAATAAAATTCGTAGATTGGGAATATAAGAAAATAATGGTTCTAAAAGGCCATTTTTCACCAATCTTGAATATCATTTAGATTAATAAGATCTAGATATAAGTGCCAAAACATACAATACCAAGGGATGAAAAATTTCTCTTTAAAAGTAAAACATGTAAATTTCCATCTAGAAGACAATCATGGACAATGCTTAGCTTTACCAAAACAGAAACACTTTCCTTTTGGTCATGCTTTTGAGTCCAATTTCCTTTTTTGGCAACTACTAAGGCAACTTGCTTATCGAACTGTTTGGTATTATAATTCGTCTTCTTACCACCCTTACCTTTCGGTTCAAGCTAAGAATTTGAATTAAATCATATTGATCCTAGCCTTAGCTTTTAGAATGTCTTCTGTTGCGTACAACTCACTTATCAATTCAGATAACATAAAAAGGATTTATTTTCAAAACAATCTGAATTGATCAAATGATTTTAACAAGTATTTGTGGATCATATCCAAATGAGTTTAACATTTAATCTCTACATCGAAGAATTTCAATTCATTTTAAAAATAAAATATTTTCATAAAATGATATAGAATTGGAACTCCTTAAGCCTATCTTAGCACTCAATATGAATCATACCAAACATCTCATTTAGACTTAATATAAAGTCTAAGTCTAGTACTAACTCTTGCATCTCATGCTGTAGCACACTTAAGATAGAAGCCAATGTAACATTTTAGCATTTCAATAGAGACTATGATCAAATCATAAGCTATCTTCCGTCAATGCATCATGCATAAGAAATTATAACAATGCTGAATCGAAACATATTTATGTATTTTAGCTCCTTTAAGCACCATGTCCAAAATTGTTTCTTAGTTAATGTGATTCATTTAAAATAGTAGCTAGAGAACAAAATTTATGACAACTTTATTTTGAGACTATGAACACAGTAACAGGGACATTATATTTTTCATCCATAATCATATAATATGGAACTCGAAAACCATACTATATTAGGTGCAGTGACAACCTAATCCCGCAATTAATATTCCTTGGAAGCGAGGTCATACCAATCACTATGATCAGGCGAGAAATATTCTCATTATTAATGCTATCATGGTAACTCTTACCAAACAAAAATAATTTGCCGCTCCTCCTTTAGCCTTTAAGTAACAATGACATAGCTCCGAAGGGAGGTTAACATTAAACTTAGTCTAGTGTACACCATTACCTAGAATCTATATGAGTCACCATGTAACTCCACGGAAGCATGGTCGTTCTCAATGTAAAAACACACTTTATCTATCATTAAGAAATTTAATCTGTAGTACCATGAATTAAACATCCTCTAAAGGGAGCAAGGCATATACGCCAAGGCGAGGTGTCTAATCACACTACTATAAACTGGCAATGGAGGCCGTGAGAATCAACTCTTGAATCTCTCTCCCACTAGAAATTTTAAAACTAGTGGATTGTCATGAAAACATTGTGATCTAATCATAGTTTTAACCCTACACATCAATTGTGTTTAATTGTTTAAATTCAATGTGATGTTACTAAGTCACGTCACAATAGCGTAACGAACATTCGCGCAATCACAAAGAAGTTTAACCTTGCAATCCGTGAAGTAAATACCCTTCGCATGGAATGCAAGACTCGAAGTCAAGACAAGCTATCTATTCACATTGCAATAAACTTAACAAAAGAGTTATTTCAGTACTCCCACTCGTTATTTGGGTTTTTCTTAAATAATTGTGATCCCATCATAGTTAATAACCTTTCACTTGTTAAAGATTCTAATCTCATTAGAATCACTAACTAAAATGGAAGTCCTAAACTATTTAGGATTCCTTAAACACTAATGAATCAAAAAATTAGTTATATAAAACTCTATCCTTAACTTATTTGATTAAGAATTCTAATCTCATTAGAAACTATAAATACCTTTTAGTTAAGCTTTAATCTCATTAAAACTTCTAATCTATATATTACTAAAAGCTGAATCGTAGCATTTAATACTGCTGTTCTCATGTTGCGCCACATCAGCTGCCACATCATTTTTTTTAAAATATAATTTGTCCTACAATTTTTTAATGGTTTTTACAATTTTCAGCCTTATAAATGTAGTCCACTACTTATTTATTTACTTCCACTATCATCCTATAATAAATCCAGCACACTACTTATTTATTTACTTCCACTATCACCCTATAATAAATCTATATAATTGATCCAGCCCTCCTCTTATTTATTTAGTTCCACTATCAAGCCCAACCCAAAACCTTTTCAGTTCAGTTTTAGAGTTTTGTGTGAACCTTTTCAGCTTAAAAAGAAAAAAAAAAAAAAAAAAAAAAAAAACGTTGAAGCCTTTCAAGCTTCTCCAACCTTTCTCTCTCCCTTACCATTTTATCTCCCTACTACTTCTTCAATCTTTCATCCTTCCTTACCTTCTCATCTCCCCACTACCCTCTACATTAATATCATTCTTTCTCTTTCCCTTCATCTTCCTTTATTTTAGTCTCTTATTACTCACACCTCTTACTATAAATATGTCACTATCTCTTCTATTTTATGCATAGATTTCCCTCACAAAAAAAAAAAAAAAAAAAAGGTTCTCTCTCTCTGTCTCTCTCTCTTTCTCTCTAAATTTTTTGGTGGATTTTTTTTTTTATTTTTCTTGCATCTCTACTTTAGGTTGATAATTTTTTTATATTCTTTAAAACTCTATTTTGGGTTAATGCTATTTAGTTTTGTTTTTTAAATTGTTGTTGTTTTTTTTTTTTATTCTCTTTAATTGTTAAATGTTATCCTATTGCGTTCTAAAGAATTAAATATAATATATAATAATATAATATTATTCTATTACATAACATGATTTGGATAATTTGGTATTTATTCTGTTACATATCATGATTTTTTATAGTGCTCAATTTAGATGTTAAACTATGAGACTTTACTAATTTTTGTTTATTTTCTAATCATTTGTAGTGAACAAAGTACTCTTAATTGTTGTATTAGAAGTGCTTTATAATGCCATTCACTTAAAGAAAAGCAAAGTTTAACCAAACGAAAAAAATTGGATAGATGACAAATTTTAACTTCTTCAATTTTATTTTAATTATTATTATTTTATAACAATGCATGTATAAAAATTTAATTCTTAGATTTTGCTAATTATTGTTTATTTGATAATATGTTTTGGATGGCCGAAATTATAATTTCTACAAAGAAAATAACCTTAATAAATTATCAAAAATAAAATTTTATCCTAATATTGGTTCATTTAATCATTGTTAAGTTACATTAATTTTTTTTTAGTTTACGTTTTTTTGTTGTTTTGGATTGTTCCTATATTACATTTATGATTGTTCCTATAATAAATAAAAATATAATTATGAAATACATTACTCATTATTAGATTAGTTTAAATTTAAAAAAAATTAATAAAATCACCATAAAAATAATTATCAAGCGCAACGCGCGGGTTCGCGGCTAGTTAAAATAAATTTAGGACTTTCAATCATAAAACAATTTAGGACTTGGAGTTCTATTTAACTAATATCTTTGATCTCATTAAGTCTTTTAGTTAGATAATGATTAATAAATGTCCTTAACTTTTAAGGAATATAAAATTAATCACATAGCCTTATGACATCTTCATTATTCTTCCATCAAAAACACCTTTTGATTTTATCAACGAAGAATTACATTTTCGCGAGAATCTCGCGACTAAGCTCTTCCCGCAAAAATGGGTTAAGGCAAAATGGTGAAAACATAAAATTCAAACAGAAACTTTCGCGACTGTCTTGCGACTATGTCGCAAGTAAAGCTTACCTGCGAAATAATTTTGTGCTTCAGAGGCATTTTTCGCGGGTTACCTTCTCGCGAAGTTACTTACAAAAAACATGTGATTTCAATTTTTAAAGAGCAGTTGTAGACAATTTTCAACATTTTTTATAAACAAACAACCACCATATGAATATGATATACATAATTTGATATCAAAACTAAATTCCATTGATGCTATAGCCTTAAAGATGAATTTAATAGACTTAAATTCATATTTAAACAACATCATAACATCAATATCAATTTTTATCAAATCATAGTTTCAACAGCCATGCAGAAAATTAAATGCATATATAATCATCTAACAACATGAAACTATTATTTCTAATTCCAAAACTCACAAAACATGTTATATAGATTCGAAATTGAAGACCGATGTGATACCATTTGTTGGAAAAATACACGATTGTATCACATACAAAACATACGTAGCAGAAAATTAACGGATCTACTTCATTCGCAACTAATAACAGGTGCTATGAAAGTTTCAGAATTTAAGAACAAGAAAGCGTACCTTGGTGCGGTGAAAATCAAAACAAAAGATTAGAAGTACTTGTGAACACTTTTAATCTTCACTCCAATTCCACTTAATGCCCAAGAAGTGTGATCTCTCAATTAGTTTTCAAGGAGAGAATAAGAGAGTGTCCAACACTCACACACAAACTATTTCATGTTCTCATGTGATCATAATGAAAACCACTTAGAAAACTCTCATGGAAATTCTGTATGTTTCCCTCCTTAAATATAATTGATAATCTAATTGGGCTAGCCTTTTGAGACATTCCAATTGGGCTCTAGTGTGTGGTTTGGAGTGGGACCAAAAGGGAACAAATATGACTCTAGCTTCAATGGCCCTTGCGCTTTTCTGTCAACTCTTGACAAGTCCAAAGTTACCTTTAATTATATTCAATACCATTTTATGAATATAATTGCAATCTAGGCCTTATTAATAAATTATATCCCAAGAATTTATTATACATGCAACCCCTTCATTAAAATATTTGTTGTAATACAAAGTCATGAATATAGACTGTCACTTTGAAGATTACTACATCATAATCCTTGAGTACCCGGTTTAATCCTTTATGTTATTCATCATATATTTATGAAATCTAATTCCATAAATATGTACTTTAGTAACTCCTTACTAAAGTGGTTTGGCCTAACACTCTAAATAATCAAACTCATTAAACTTATCTCAAGGAATATTTTATATCTCCATTAAGAGATTATGAATTCCATCTTAAGAATATATGTTCTATCAACACTAAATGCAGCTGCCCAACATACTAAGGTTTTGATCGTGACTTATAGATTTCACTTCTGATATATCAAAGCAACCTACACCTCATGATCAGATTCATTATTCTATCAGGATTTAGAGTTGATGTAAATAGAAGTCATGAGATTTATTACTCATTTGACAGTCATTAGGAGAATAATTAATCTCATGGACTATATGATAATGTCCAAATATTCATGTTACCATTATTTTAGATAATAATAAAACAACTTTATTAATCATAACAATAAGTCATACATAATGTCATACATAGCATCATACAATAGGATTTAAGGGCACATATCCTAACAATCTCCCACTTGGCCTAAAGACTATTGTGCACTAATCTAACTCCCATTCCCTCCAAATGTAACTTAAAAGTCCTTTGTGGCAAGGTTTTGGTAAAGGGATCCACTAGATTACTTGCACTATCAATCTTTGCTACTACTACATCTCCTCGAGCAACAAAGTCTCGAATAATGTAATACTTTCTCTCAATGTGCTTTCCTTTCTTGTGCAACTGCTCCACTATTGTCGCAGAACAATGTGATGGGAACTTGCTCCATTCTCACAACACCAAGATCAGAAAGGAATTTCTTGAGCCAAACAGCTTCCTTTGCCGCCTCACAAGCAGCAACATATTCAGCTTCCATGGTAGAGTCCGCAATTCAAAATTACTTAACACTCCTCCAACTTATGACTTCACCTCCTAAGGTGAACACACAACCTGAAGTGGACTTTCTGAAATCAAGATCTAACTGAAAATCTAAATCTGTATAACTAATGGGAATCAAATCCTCACTATGGTAAACAAGCATATAATCTCTTGTTCTCTACAGATACTTGAAAATATGCTTTACAACTTGCCAATGTTTAAGTCCTAGATTTGATTAATATCGGCTGACCATGCCAACTGAATAACAGATTTCTGGTCTAGTACACAGCATGGCATACATGAGACCTCCCACTGCAGAAGCATAAGGAACTTGTCTCATCATATTTTCTTCTTCAAGAGTCTTAGGCCTTTGGTCATCAGACAAAGGAACTCCATGTCTAAAAGGAAGTAATCCTTTCTTGGAGTGTTGTATGCTAAACAGTTCTAGAACCTTATCTATATACCCAGTTTGTGATAAACCTAACATCTTATTCTTGCGATCTCGCCATAGCTTGATCCCAAGAATAAAGTTAGCTTCGCCTAAGTTCTTCATTTCAAATTGGCTTGACAACTAAACCTTTACCGATGACATTACCCCTACATCATTTCCAATGAGTAGAATATCATCAACATAAAGCACTAGGAACATTACTATTTTATCTCGATGTCTTTTGTACACACATGGTTCATAAAGATTTTGTTCAAAACCAAATGATTTGATTGCTTGATCAAATCTGATGTTCCATGACCTAGATGCCTGCTTAAGTCCATAAATGGACCTTTTCAGCTTGCATACCATATGCTCTTGGTTCTTTGCTATGAAACTTTCAGGTTGCATCATATAGATTTCTTCATCAAGATTGCCATTAAGAAATGCAGTCTTGACATCCATTTGCCAAATCTCATAATCATAATAAGCAGCAATGGATAAGAGAATTCTAATAGATTTAAGCATGGCTACTGGCAAAAAAGTTTCATCATAATCAATACCTTCATTTTGTGTATACCCTTTCGCCACTAGTCTTGCTTTAAAAGTTTCAACCTTTCCATCTATCCCTCTCTTCCTCTTGTAAACCTATTTGCAACCAACAGGTTTAATGCCGTTAGGCGACTTTACAAGATCTCATACTTGATTGGAATACATAGAATCCAATTCAGATTTCATAGCTTGGACCTAATGATGTGCATCTATATCATTCATTGCCTCCTCATAAGTGTCGGGATCCGATTCAGCCTCTTCTGGGATAGCTTCATAAGTTTCTCCCAAACCTATAATTCTTATAAGAGGCTGAGCAATTCTCCCACTACGATGAGGCACCTGTGTACTAGTCATGTCATGAGTAATGTCTTGTGGTGTATCCAATACAGCCACATCATTCCTAGTTTCATCCATTGGTTGTTCAATTACAAGTTCATCTAATTCAGCCAATACAACTTTACTTCTAGGATTAAAATTATTCACATAATCATCTTCCAAAAATTTGGTATGGGTGCTGACAAACACTTTGTTATCCTTATGATTATAGAATAAATAATCCTTGGTTTCCTTTGAATAACCTAAAAACATGCGTACTTCCATTTTAGCTTCCAATTTATCAGACTTCCCTTTCAACACATGTGCTGGACATCCTCAAATGTGGAGATATTTCATACTAGGCTTGCGCTCACTTCACAATTCGTTGGAAACGGATTTTGATGGAACTAAATTCAAAATATGCATAGCAGTTTTTAGTGCATATCCCTAAAAGGAAATTGATAAAGTTGAATAACTCATCATGGACCTAACCATTTCCAAAAGAGTCCTATTCCTTCTTTCCGTTACACCATTTTGTTAGGGAGTTCTAGGTGCAGTCAATTGGGAGACAATCCCATTTTGAATTAGGTAATCCTTGAAATCCCCAAGAAGGTATTCGTCCCCTCGATCAGATCGAATGGCCTTTATGCGTTTTCCCAATTGATTTTCAACTTCAATCCTAAACTCTTTGAACTTTTTAAAGGCTTTGGACTTTCGTCTCATTAGGTACACATAACCATATCTTGAGTAATCATCCGTAAAAGTGATGAAGTACTCATAACCTCCTTTTGCTTGGGGTGACATAAGACCGCATACATCTGTATGAACTAATTCAAGTAACTCTTGGGCTCTTCTAACTTTTGCATTAAAAGGTCGTTTGGTCATTTTACCTTCCAAACAAGATTTGCAAACTGGAAATCCATCAAAGTCCATGGGCTGTAAAAGTCCATCTTTGATTAGTCTTTGAATCCTATTTGAATTAATATGACCCAAACGCAAGTGCCATAAATATGCATCACTAGTAGAAGGAAACTAGAAGGAAACTTTCTCTTTAATAATTTTACATGAGAGCTACTATCTAATTCAGAATTGTATAATTCATGCTTATCAGGAGTTAAAATGTAAAGATCACCCACAATATTGCTAGAACAGATAAACACTTTATCCTTCTTTATTACAACAATATCTTTTAGGATAACATAATATCCATGTTTACCTAAATAAGTTGCAAAAATTAAATTCCTACGAACATTAGGTACTTCAATAGCTACAACTGGAATTCTGCTCCCATCAGCCAAAGTAAGAAATAGTTCTCCCCCATTCAACTTTCTGGTCTCTTGGAACCCCTGCAAAGTGTTGTAGATATGATTAAACGACCTAAATCCACATACCAGGAATCCATGGGATTTTGTACTAAACATGTTTCAAGAAAGAATGTACTTTTCATACCTTTATTCTTTGCAGCCTTAAATATTGGACAATTCCTCTTCCAATGTCCTTTTTCACCACAATAGAAACACTTTCCTTTGGTTTTCTTTTCTTTGCTGGCAACTCCTAAGGCAACTTGTTTACCATCTCTCTTGGTGAAGTCCTTCTTCTTCTTCTTCTTCTTACCCTTTCCTTTCAACTTAGGTTGAGAAGTAGAAGCTTCAGCCATATTGGCATCAACACTAGAAGTACCAAGGATGTCTTCCGCCGCTACCAACTCATTCATCAATTCAGACAATGTATAAACCTTTTTGTTCATATTATAGTTAAGCCTGAATTCCTTGAATGATTCTGGTAGTGACTAGAGTATCATATCCACTTGGGATTCTCCATCAATATCGACACCTAAAACTTCCAATGTATTCAGATTAGAGATCATCCTAAGACAATGCTCCCTCACTAAAGTACCTTCAGCCATTTCAGTATTATATGAAAGTTCAATTAGCATATAAAACACTATGAACGTTTAGTCTCCCAAATTACAAATTACCAATTCAAGCTTTATATCAAATGATGTACGTGCGGAAAATGAACAAAAGCTTAAAAAAGAATTGATAAACAATCTAAGCCAAATAAAATCACATCCATAGCAGAAATTAAATGACAAAGATTAAGGGAAGAGAGATGCAAATACAAGGACAACACAATGACGTGTTATCGAAGAGGAAACCAAAGCCCTGGGTGTAAAACCTCTCCGCCGCCCTCCAAGCAGTCAAATAATTCACTAAAAAATGTAGTTGGGATACATGGACAGCAGTAGACCCTCCAAGCCCAATCTACCCAGCGTACCTAAGCCCTCCAAGCTCCTACTCCAACGAGGTTACACCGAACCTATTTCTTCTTTAACTTCCCGAATTCCACTATAGCCCATAGCATCAACTAATATCAATTAGTCCCTTCCTAATTGCTTCCCAAAGCACTAAAAAGTCTTCTCACAGATATGGGTATGGTGAGAAAAGGTTTTGGGTAATGAACCTCTCAAGAATCTAACAATGGAGAAGGTGAGAGTAAAGGAATTTGAAGAGTCTCTATGTGAAGATTGTGGATGATTCAATCTTGTTTTTCTGTAGGGTTTCTCTCTCAAAATTCTCTCTGGAAGCTCTCTACATTTCGTGGGTATAAGGGGTATTTATATTGGGGTGAGAAAGGAATGTGAAGAGTCAGTTTTTCTAAAACAGAGCTGGCTGGTGACTTGACCTCGCGACTTAACTGAGTAGCGAGTTCAAGTCGCGAACTAACTAAACGGCCAGACTGAAATTTTTGTCCTGTTGTGCAATAACTGGCACGACGGTTCAGTTTCTGGCGGCTTGCCAGTTGCAAGTTACCTGCGAGATCCAGTCGCGAGTTCTTCTCTACATGCTTCACTCATGTGCAACATCTAGCGACTTGACATTCGCGATACACCCGTGAGATCCAGTCGCGAGTCCCTATTCTGCTGCACAGTCTTGAGAATTTCTTTACACTCTTTCACACACTACCCTTACATAATTCCCACCTAAATACAGGTTTTCTAAGTGCTAAAATACAAGCAAATTGACACGGAATAAAGCCAACAAAATGGTTGATAAAATTCAACCTTACATTATAAATTTGCCTCATAGTTTCCTGCCTTGCGGAACGGCCTTGCTCACCAAACATCTCCTTCAGGCTTAGCATAATGTCTAAAACTAGTTCTACATCCTGCATTTGATGCTATAGAACATTTGAAATAGATACTAAGATATAGCACTTGGCCATCTCATTAGATTTCTGCCAACGTTCATATCGCTGCTTTTCCTCAAGAGGAGCACCTAATGATGGAAAGCTAGAACATGGTTAAGTAAGCACATATTTGTGCTCTTCAGCAGTAAGAACAATGTCCAAATTTCTTTTCCAGTCATCATAGTTGGATCCAGTCAATTTGTTTTGATTAAAAATAGCTACAAGTGGGCTAAATGATGCCATGATTTAAATCTGAAAAAAAAATAAACATGAATATAATAAGTAAATTGGACATTATCAATTTAGCATATAAGCATATAATATGGAACTTTAATAAAACCATAAAATAATATATGCAACGACAACCCAATCCATGTCTATAATTCCTTGGTAGCAAGTTTATTATAAACACATTAATTGGTTGAGAAATATTCTCACTATTAATGCTTTTATGGTAACTTACCAAACATTAATAATATGCCATATTACCTTTAGCCTCCAAGTAATAATGACATAGCTCCTTTGGGAGGTTAACATTACACTTAGTCTAGTGTACACCATTATATAGAATCATGTGTAGCCACATTTCATCTCCCTTATAATGTTTAAACTTGTAGTACCATGGAATAAAACACCCTCCTTTGGGATCACGAGGCATATATGCCAAGATAAGGTGTTTGTCCACACTACTTTAAACGGATAAGTTCAATCTTGTAGTACTATGAAGAAAACGCCCTCCTTTGGGATTGCAAGGCATATACGCCAAGACGAAGTGTTTATCCACACTACAATGAACCGATAATGGAGGCCGTGAGATGATGGAAAAATACATGTTTGTATCGCATACAAAACATACGCAGTGGAAAATTAACGGATCTACTTCATTCGCAATTGATAACATGCACTATATAAGTTTCAGAATATAGAATCAAGAGAATGTACCTTGGTATAGTGAATTTCAAAAATGAAGATGAAAATTTTTGGGAAAAAATACATGTTTGTATTATATACAAAACATACGCAGCGAAAAATTAACAGATCTACTTCATTCGCCATAGAAAACATGAACTATGTAAGTTTCAGAATTTAAGAACAAAAAAGCGTACCTTGGTGCAGTGAAATTCAAAACCAAAGATCAGAAGTTCTTGGGAAGACTTTTAATCTTCACTCCAATTCCACTTAATGCCCGAGATGCGTGGTCTCTTAATTAGTTTCCAATGAGAGAACAAGGGAGTGTCCAACACTCACATACAAACCATTTCATTCCTTGTGTAATCTTATTGAAAAACACTCATGAAAAGACTTTCTTAAAGAACCACTGAAATTCTGTATGTTTCTCTCCTTATATAAAACTGATTATCTAATTGGGCTAGCCTTTTGGGCCATTCCAATTGGGCACTAGTGTGTAGCTTGGAGTGGGACCAAAAGGGAACAAATAAGACTCTAGCTTCTATGGGTCTTGGGCTTTTCTATCAACTCTTGACAAGTCCAAAGTTACCATTAATTATATTCAATACCACTATATGAATATAATTGCATTCTAGGCCTTATTAATAAATTATATCCCAAGACTTTATTATACATGCAACCCCTCCATTAAAATATTCGTAGTATTACAAAGTCATGAATAGAGACTACCACTTTGAAGATTACTACATCTTAATCCTTGAGTACCCGGTTTAATCCTTAATGTTATTCATCATATATTTATGAAATCCAATTCCATAAATATATACTTTAGTAACTCCCTACTAAAGTGGTTGGGCCCAACTCTCTGAATAATCAAACTCATTAAACTTATCTCAAAGGAATATTCTATATCTCCGTTAAGAGATTATGAATTCCATCTTGAGAATATATGTTCCATCAACACTAAATGCGGCTGCCCAACATACTGAGGCTGTGACCGTAACTTATAGATCTCACTCCTGATATATCAAAATAACCAACATCTCATGATCAGGTCCATTATTCTCTCAGGATTTAGAGTTGATGTAAATAGAAGTCGTGAGACTTATTATTCAATTTGACAGTCGTTAGGAGAATAATAAATCTCACAGCGGTCCAGTTCAATATGTCTTAACTCATAAAATATATCAACATATCAACCAGAAATCTCCATTTCCATGATCAAGACAAATCATCTTAGTTAATATGTTATAGTCTTTGAAGATGAAACGCCAAATTTCATCACCGACTACGAACTACATTCTGAGTTTACAAAAAACTTGCAATTTATATTTTCTGTGACTTTTCACATAAATCGCATGCTATGCATCTCATGGACTAAGATAATGTCCCATTAGTTCATTTATAAATAGTCTCATATAATTTAACAATTTAATTATTTATGACATACCAATAAATTAGATTTTAGGGCATAAACCCCAACAAAAGCACTTGGGAAAACTTTTAATCCTCACTCTAATTCCACTTGATGCCCAAGATGTGTGGTCTCTCAATCAGTTATATGTGTTCGTTCTAGTAAAAATGAGAAAGTGTCCAACACTTACATACATTCATTTCATTAAGAAGTCTCTCTCACTTATTAAAATTTGTATGTTTCTCCATAAATAAATAATTATCTAATTGGGCTAGCCTTTTGAGCTTTTTTAATTGGGCTTTAGTATGTGGCTTGGAGTGGGACCAAAAGGGAACAAATAAGACACTAGCTCCAATAGGCCTTGGGCTTTTCTGTCAACTCTTGACAAGTCTAGAGTTACCATTAATTATATTTAATACCACTATATAAATATAATTGCACTCTAGGCCTTATCAATAAATTATTTCCCAAGACTTTATTGCACATGCAACCCCTTCATAAAATATTCGTAGTAATACAAAGTCATGAATGTAGACTGCCAATTTGTAAATTACTACATCTTAATCCTTGAGTACCCGATTTAACCATTTTAAAGTTATTCATCATATATTTATGAAATCTAATTTCATAAATATGTACTTTATTCTTACTAAAGTGATTAGGCCTAACTCTCTGAATAACTGAACCCATTAAACTTATCTCAATGGAATATTTTATATCTCCGTTAAGAGACTATGAATTCCATCTTAAGAATATATGTTCCATCAACACTAAATGTAGCTGCTCAACATACTGAGGTTTTGACCGATACTTTAGATCTCACTCTTGATATATCAAAGCAACTTACACTTCATAATCAGGTCCCTTTTTCTCTCAGGATTAAGAGTTCATGTAAATATAAGTCGTGAGATTTATTATTTATTTGACAGTCATTAAGAGAATAATAAATCTCACAGTGGTCCAGTTCAATATGTCTTAACTCTTAAAACATATCAACACATCAACAAGAAGTCTCCACTTCCATGATCAAGACAAATCGTCTTAGTTGATATGTTATAGTCTTCGCAGATGAAATGCCTAATTTCATCACCAACTACAAACCAAAGTTCTGAGTTTACAAAGAACTTGCAATTTATATCATCTGTAACTTTTCACATAAATCGCATACTATGCATCTCATGGACTAAGATAATGTCCCATTAGTTCATTTATAAATAGTCTCATATAATTAAACAATTTAATTATTTATGACATGCCAATAAATTGGATTTTAGGGCATAAACCCCAACAAAAAGCACTTGGCAAAACTTTTAATCCTCACTCCAATTCCACTTGATGCTCAAGATGTGTGGTCTCTCAATCAGTTATATGTGTTTGTTCTAGGGAGAATGAGAAAGTGTCCAACACTTACATACATTCATTTCATTAAGAAGTCTCTCTCACTTATTAAAATTTGTATGTTTCTCCCTAAATAATTGATTATTTAATTGGGCTAGTTTTTTAGGCTTTTCCAATTAGGCTTTAGTATGTGGCTTGGAGTGGGACCAAAAGGGAACAAATAAGACACTAGCTCCAATAGGCCTTGGGCTTTTCTGTCAACTCTTGACAAGTCCTAAGTTACCATTAATTATATTTAAAACCACTATATAAATATAATTGCACTCTAGGCGTTATCAATAAATTATTTCCCAAGACTTTATTGCACATGCAACTCCTTCATAAAATATTCGTAGTAATACAAAGTCATGAATGTAGACTACCACTTTGTAAATTACTACATCTTAATCATTGAGTACCCGATTTAATCATTTTAAAGTTATTCATCATATATTTATGAAATCTAATTTCGTAAATATATACTTTAGTCTTACTAAAGTGGTTAGGCCTAACTCTCTGAATAACTAAACTCATTAAACTTATCTCAAGGGAATATTTTATATCTTCGTTAAGAGACTATGAATTCTATCTTAAGAATATATGTTTCATCAACACTAAATGTGGCTGCCCAACATACTGAGGTTTTGACCGATACTTTAGATCTCACTCCTGATATATCAAAGCAACCTACACTTCATGATCAGGTCTATTATTCTCTCAGGATTAAGAGTTCATGTAAATATAAGTCGTGAGATTTATTATTCATTTGACAGTCATTAAAAGAATAATAAATCTCACAGAGGTCCAGTTCAATATGTCTTAACTCTTAAAACATATGAACACATCAATTAGAAGTCTCCACTTCTATGATCAAGACAAATCATCTTAGTTGATATGTTATAGTCTTCGCAAATGAAATGTCTAATTTCATCACCGACTACGAACCAAAGTTCTGAGTTTACAAAGAACTTGTGATCTATATCTTCTGTAACTAAATCACATACTATATGATAATGTCCAAATATTCATGTTTTCATCATTTTAGATAAGAATAAAGCAACTTTATTAATCACAATATTAAGTCATACATCATTTAATACATAATGTTATACATAATATCATTCATGGCATATTACAATAGGATTTAAGGGCACTAATCCTAACAGTCTCCCACTTGCCCTAAAGACTATTGTACACTAATCTAACTTTCATTCCCTCCAAATGTGACTCGAAGGTCCTTTGAGGCAAGGCTTTGGTAAAGGGATCTGCTAGATTATTTGCACTTTCAATCTTTGCTACCACCACATCTCCACGAGCAACAATGTCTTGAATGATGTGGTACTTTCTCTCAATGTGCTTTCCTTTGTTGTGATTCCTTGGATCTTTGGATTGTTCAACTGCTCCACTATTGTCACAAAATAATGTGATAGGAACTTGCTCCATTCTTACTACACCAAGATCATAAAAGAATTTCTTAAGCCATACAGCTTCTTTTGCTGCTTCACAAGTAGCAACATATTCTGCTTCCGTGGTGGAGTCCGCAATACAAGATTGCTTAACACTCCACCAACTTATGGCTCCACCTTCCAAGGTGAACGCACAACCTGAAATGGACTTTCTAAAATCTAGATCCGATTGAAAATCTGAATCTGTATAACCAATGGGAATCAAATCCTCACAATGGTAAACAAGCATATAATCTCTCGTTCTCTGTAGATACTTGAGAATATGCTTTACAGCTTGCCAAAACACACAGCGGAAGCGACAAACATCAATTTATTTCACTCGTGATTGATAACATGCACTATGTAAATTTCAGAATTTAAGAATGAGATAGCGTACCTTGGTGTGGTGAAATTCAAAACAAAAGATTAGAATTACTTGGGAACACTTTTAATCTTCACTCCAATTCCACTTTACACCCAAGAAGTGTGGTCTCTCAATCAATTTCCAAGGGAGAATAATTGAGTAACTTCACTCACACATACACACCACTTCACAATGATGTATCTTTTTCTCTTATGAAAAAAATTATGTATGTTTCTTCTTTTATAACTAACTGATTATTTAATTGGGCAGACCTATTGAGTCTTTCCAATTGGGCTTTAGTGTGTGGCTTGGAGTGGGATCAAAAGGGACTAATAACACACTAGCTCCAATGGGCCTTGAGCTTTTCTATCAACTCTTGACAAGCCCAAAGTTACCATTAATTATATTTAATACCATTATATAAATATAATTGCACTGTAAGCCTTATTAACAAATTATATTCCAAGACTTTATTATACATGCAACCCCTTCATTAAAATATTCATAGTAATACAAAGTCATGAAGTAGACTGCCACTTTGTTAATTACTACATCTTAATCCTTCAGTACCCGATTTAATCCTTTTAATTTATTCATCATATATTTATGAAATCCAATTCTATAAATATATACTTTAGTATATCCTTACCAAAGTGGTTAGGCCTAACACTCTGAATAACTAAACCCATTAAACTTATCTCAAGGGAATATTTTATACCTCCGTTAAAAGATTATGAATTCCATCTTGAGAATATATGTTCCATCAACACTAAATGTGGCTGCCCAACATACTGAGGTTTTAATCGTGACTTTAGATCTCACTCCTGATATATCAAAGCAACTTACATCTCATGATCAGGTCCATTATTCTCTTAGAATTAAGAGTTCATGCAAATAGTAGTCATGAGATTTATTATTCAATTGACAGTCGTTAGGAGAATAATAAATCTCACAGCGGTCTAGTTCAATATGTTTTAACTCTTAAAACAAATCAACATATCAACTAGAAGTCTCTACTTCCATGATTAAGACAAATCATCTTAGTTGATACCTTATAATCTCTGCAGATGAAATGCCCAATTTCATCACCTACTACGAACTATAATTCTGAGTTTACAAAGAACTTGTGATCTATATCTTCTGTTTCTAAATCACATAAATCACATACTATGCATCTCATGGATTATATGATAATGTCCAAATATTCATGTTACCATTATTTTAGATAATAATAAAACAACTTTATTAATTATAACATTAAGTCATACATAATGTCATACATAGTATCATACCATAAGATTTAAGGGCACATATCCTAACAATCTCCCACTTACCCTAAAGGCTATTGTGCAGTAATCTAACTCCCATTCCCTCTAAATGTGACTCAAAAGTCCTTTGTGGTAAGGTTTTGGTAAAGGAATCCACTGGATTACTTGCACTATCAATCTTTGCTACTACAACATCTCCTCAGGAAACAAAGTCTCGAATAATGTGATACTTTCTCTCAATGTGCTTTCCTTCTTCCTTTGCCGCCTCATAAGCAGCAACATATTTAGCTTCCATAATGGAGTCCACAATACAAGATTGCTTAACACTCCTCCAACTTATGGCTCCACCTCCCAAAGTGAACACACAACCTGAAGTGGACTTTCTGAAATCAAGATCTGACTGAAAATCTGAATCTGTATAACCAATGGAAATCAAATTCTCACTATGGTAAACAAGCATATAATCTCTTGTTCTCCGTAGATACTTGAAAATATGTTTTACAGCTTGCCAATGTTTAATTCCTGGATTTGATTGATATCGGCTGACCATGCCAACTGAATAACAGATATCTGGTCGAGTACATAGCATGGCATACATGAGACTTCCCACTGCAGAAGCATAAGGAACTTGTCTCATCATATTTTCTTCCTCTAGGGTCTTAGGCCTTTGATCATCAGATAGAGTAACTCCATGTCTAAAAGGAAGTAATCCTTTCTTGGAGTTTTGCATACTAAACCGTTCTAGAACCTTATCTTTATATCCAGTTTGTGATAAACCTAACATCTTATTCTTGCGATCTCGCCAGTGCTTGATCCCTAGAATAAAGTTAGCTTCACCCAAGTCCTTCATTTCAAATTGGCTTGACAACTAAACCTTTACCAATAACATTATCCCTACATCATTTCTAATGAGTATAATATCATCAACATAAAGTACTAGGAACATTACTACTTTATCTTGATGTCTTTTGTACACACATGGTTCATCAAGATTTTGTTCAAAACCAAATGATTTAATTGCTTGATCAAATCTAACGTTCCATAACCTAGATGCTTGCTTAAGTCCATAAATGGACCTTTTCAACTTGCAGACCATATGCTTTTGGTACTTTGCAATGAAACCTTCAGGTTGAATCATATAGATTTCTTCTTCAAGATTGCCATAAAGAAATGCAGTCTTAACATCCATTTGCCAAATCTCATAATCATAATGAGCAGCAATGGATAAGAGAATTCTGATAGATTTAAGCATGGCTACTGGAGAAAAAGTTTCATCATAGTCAATACCTTCTTTTTGTGTATACCCTTTCGCCACTAGTCTTACTTTAAAAGTTTCAACCTTTTCATCTATCCTTCTCTTCCTCTTATAAACCCATTTGCAACCAACAGGTTTAATGCCGTTTGGCGCCTTTACCAGATCTCATACTTGATTGGAATACATTGAATCCAATTCAGATTTCATAGCTTGGACCCAATGATGTGCATCTATATCATTCATTGCCTCCTCATAAGTGTAGGGATCCGATTCAGCCTCTTCTGAGATAGCTTCATAAGTTTCTACCAAACCTATAAATCTTATAGGAGGTCAAACAGTTCTCCCACTACGATGAGACACCTGTGTACTAGTCATCTCATGAGTAATGTCTTGTGGTGTATCCAATACAGCTACATCATTCCTAGGTTCATCCATTGGTTGTTCAATTACATGTTCATCTAATTCAGCCAATACAACTTTACTTTTAGGATTAAAATTATTCACATAATCATCTTCCAAAAATTTGCCATGGGTGCTAACAAATACTTTGTTATCCTTATGATTATAGAATAAATAACCCTTAGTTTCCTTTGAATACCCTAAAAACAAGCATACTTCCGTTTTAGCTTCCAACTTATCAGACTTCCTTTTCAACACGTGCTGGACATCCCCAAATGTGGAGATATTTCATACTAGGCTTGCGCCCACTCCACAATTCCTTAGGTGTCTTGGGAACAAATTTTGATGGAACTAAATTCAAAATATGCATAGCAATTTATAGTGCATATCCCCAAAAAGAAATTGGTAAAGTTGAATAAATCATCAAGGAACTAACCATTTCCAAAAGAGTCCTATTCCTTCTTTCCGCTACACCATTTTGTTGGGGAGTTTCAGGTGCAGTCAATTGGGAGACAATCCCATTTTGAATTAGGTAGTCCATGAAATCCCCAAGAAGGTATTCGCCACCTCGATCAAATCGAATGGTTTTTATGCGTTTACCTAATTGATTTTCGACTTCAGCCTTAAACTCTTTGAACTTTTCAAAGGCTTTGGACTTCCATCTCATTAGGTACACATAACCATATCTTGAGTAATCATCCATAAAAGTGATGAAGTACCCATAACCTCCTTTTGCTTGGGTTGACATAGGACCACATACATCTATATGGACTAATTCAAGCAATTCTTGGGCTCTTCTACCTTTTCCATTAAAAGGCCGTTTGGTCATTTTACCTTCCAAACAAGATTCGCAAATTAAAAATCCATCAAAGTCCATGGGCTGTAAAAGTCCATCTTTGATTAATCTTTGAATCCTATTTGAATTAATATGACCCAAACGCAAGTGCCATAAATATGCATCACTAGTAGAAGGAAACTTTCTCTTTAATAATTTTACATGAGAGCTACTATCTAATTCAGAATTATATAATTCATGCTTATCAGGAGTTAAAATATAAAGACCATCCACAATATTGCCAGAACAGATAAACACTTTATCCTTTTTTATTACAACATTGTCTTTTAGGATAACATAATATCCATGTTTACCTAAATAAGTTGCAGAAATTAAATTCCAATGAACATTAGGTACATGCAAACAGTCTTCCAATATTAAAACCCTAGACTCAAAGCATAAATTAAACATTCCAATAGTTACAACTGGAATCCTGCTCCCATCAGCCAAAGTAAGAAATAATTCTCTCTCATTCAACTTTCTGCTCTCCTAGAACCCCTACAAAGTGTTGCAGATATGATTAGTACAACCTGAATCCATACACCAGAAATCTGTGGGATTCTGTACCAAACATATTTCAAGAAGAAATGAATTTTTCATACCCTTATTCTTGGCAGCTTTGAATATTGGACAATTCCTCTTCCAATGTCCTTTCTTACCACAACAGAAACATTTTCCTTTGTTTTTCTTTCCTTTGGTTTTCTTTCCTTTGTTGGCAACTCCGAAGGCAATTTGTTTACCATCTCTCTTGGTGAAGTCCTTCTTCTTCTTCTTCTTCTTTTTATCCTTGCCTTTCGACTTAAGTTGAGAAGTTGAAGCTTCAGCCATATTGGCATCAACACTGGAAGTACCAAGGATGCCTTCCACCACTACCAACTCATTCATCAATTCAGACAATGTATAAACCTTTTTTTTCATATTATAGTTAAGCCTGAATTCCTTGAATGATTCTGGTAGTAACTGGAGTATTATATCCACTTGGGATTCTCCATCAATATCGGCACCTAAAAATTTTAATGTATTTAGATTATAGATCATCCTAAGACAATGCTCCCTCACTGAAGTAGCTTCAGCCATTTTGGTATTATAAATTTGTCTCATAGTTTCCAGCCTTGCAGAACGGCCTTGCTCACCAAACATCTCCTTCAAACTTAGCATAATGTCAAAAGCTAGTTTTACATCTTGCATTTGATGCTGTAAAACATTTGAAATAGATGCTAGGATATACCACTTGGCCATCTCATTAAATTTCTGCCAACGATCATATCGCTGTTTTTCCTCAAGAGGAGCATCTAATGATGGAAAGCTAGGATATGGTTGAGTAAGCACATATTTGTGCTCTTCAGCAGTAAAAACAATGTCCAAATTTCTTTTCCAGTCAACATAGTTTGATCCAGTCAGTTTGTTTTGATTAAGAATAGCAACAAGTGTGCTAAATGATTGCATGATTTAAATCTGAAAATAATAAACATGAATATAATAAGTAAAATGGACATTATCAATTTGGCATATAAGCATAAAATATGGAACCTTAATAAAACCATAAAATAATATATGCAACGACAACCCAATCCAGGTCTATAATTCCTTGGTAGCAAGTTTATTATAAACACATTAATTGGTTGAGAACTATTCTCATTATCAGTGCTATCATGATAACTCTTATTAAACACTAATAATATACCGTTTTGCCTTTAGCCTCTAAGTAATAATGACATAGCTCCTTTGGGAGGTTAACATTACACTTAGTCTAGTGTACACCATTATCTAGAATCATGTGTAGCCACATTTCATCTCCTTTATAATGTTTAAACTTGTAGTACCATGGAACAAAACACCCTCCTTTGGGATCGTGAGGCATATACGCCAAGACGAGGTGTTTGTCCACACTACTCTAAAAGGGTAAGTTCAATCTTGTAGTACTATGAAGTAAACACCCTCCTTTGGGATCGCGAGGCATATATGCCAAGACGAGGTGTTTACCCACACTACTATGAACCGATAATGGAGGCCGTGAGATCCAACCCTTGTATGTCTCTCCCACTAGATGTTTTAAATTAAAGGTTTTTAAGATCAAGAACCATAATAATACTAGAAACCTTGAAAACATAATTCTAATCTCATTACGAATAAGTTTCATTAAACAAATACTTTAATCCTAGTGTTAATATATATAAATATATAAACCAAGGCAAGCAACAATATGATGAATCCTTTAAAAAAAAAATTGCATATAAACCCATATTATATTATATATATATATATATATATATAAAATAGAATATACGGTTTCAATTTTTTAAGCAATCATCATATGCTTATAAGATGGCCATCAAGAACTTGCATATATATATATATATATATATATATATGAAAACATGTTAAAGGCGTGCCACATGAATCCACAAAACCATGCAAGATTTATATATGATCCTATAGCATGTAATACAATGCCAAGTCATGCAAGCCTTATATAAGCCTTTATATAGCCAAGCGTTGCAATCATTTGGTTCACGAGAATGACAATTTTGACGGTTATATAATATTCAATAACAATCAATCCTTGGCAATTTTTAACAAGACACGGCACTATCACAAGAGACATGATTATTGACCATGGGCTTCATGGATTCAATCTTAATATATATAAACATGAATACAGATTCAATAATCAATTCATGAATATATAGGATCAATTGGCCAATATTTAATATACGATTCATTTCTGATAGAGCCAATTTGTAATGATGACATAGGATTCAATAGAAAAAGAAAATTAATCCTTAATGCATACAAATTGTTGATGCATATAAAAGCATGACACACCACTTAATGCAAAGAAACATAATCATGGCCTACTACGATTAAACCAAGAGAATATGCATCCTTAGTGTGAACCCGATATCATCAAGAAACCATTTTTCTTTTATTCTAAAATCCAATCACATGCTATATAATCATGATATGAAAACCTGGCTCTGATACCAATTGTTGGAAAATCTGTTTTTGTATCTCATACAAAACACACATGGAAGCAACAAAAATGGATCTATTTCATTCATGATTGATAACATGCACTATGTAAATTTCAGAATTTAAGAATGAGATAGCGTACCTTGATGTGGTAAAATTCAAAGTAAAAGATTAGAAGTACTTGGGAACACTTTTAATCTTCACTCTAATTCCACTTTACGCTCAAGAAGTGTGGTTTCTCAATCAGTTTCTAAGGGAGAATAATTGAGTGGCTTTACTCACACATACACACCACTTCACAATTATGTGTCTTTTTCTCTTATGAAAAATTTTGTATGTTTCTCCCTTTATACTATCTGATTATCTAATTGGACTGGCCTATTGGGCCTTTCCAATTGGGCTATAGTATGTGATTTGGAGTAGGATCAAAAGGGACCAATAAGACACTAGCTCCGATGGGCCTTGGGCTTTTCTATCAACTCTTGACAAGTCCAAAGTTACCATTAATTATATTTAATACCACTATATAAATATAATTGCACTCTAGGCCTTATTAATAAATTATATCCCAAGACTTTATTATACATGCAACCCCTTCATAAAATATTCGTAGTAATATAAAGTCATGAATGTAAACTGTCACTTTGAAAATTACTACATCTTAATCCTTGAATACCCGGTTTAATCCTTTAAGTTATTCATCATATATTTATGAAATCCAATTTAATAAATATATACAATTTCATAAATATATGATTTAGCAACTCCTTATTGAAGTGGTTAGGCCTAACACTTTGAATAACCAAATCCATTAAACTTATCTCAAGGGAATATTTTATATCTCCATTAAGAGATTATGAATTCCATCTTGAGAATATATGTTCCATCAATACTAAATATGGCTGCCCAACATATAGAGGTTTTGATTGTGACTTTAGATCTCACTCCTGATATATCAAAGCAACCTACATCTTATGATCAGGTCCATTATTCTCTCAAGATTAAAAGTTCATGTAAATAGAAGTCGTGAGATTTATTATTCATTTGACAGTTGTTAGGAGAATAATAAATCTCACAGCGGTCCAGTTCAATATGTTTTAACTCTTAAAACATATCAACATATCAACTAGAAGTCTCCACTTCCATGATCAAGATAAATCATCTTAGTTGATATGTTATAGTCTTCGCAGATGAAATGCCTTATTTCATCACTGACTACGAACTATAATTCTGAATTTACAAAGAACTTGTGATCTATATCTTCTGTGACTAAATCACATAAATTACATACTATGCATCTCATGAACTATATGATAATGTCCAAATATTCATGTTGCCATTATTTTAGATAATAATAAAACAACTTTATTAATCATAACATCAAGTTATACATAATGTCATACATAGCATCATACAATAGGATTTAAGGGCACATATCCTAACATATATATATCCGACGAAGTTCCCAGGAGGCTGGAAGTGCAAAGGAAAGCTCAAAAATACATACAAATATGACAGAAATGCCCTCAATGGGCAAAGAGCACAAAGACCCTAAAAGGCATCCCTAGTGGATCAAGAGCATCAAAATCATTCCCTAGTAGATCGAAACTATCAAAAATATCCCTAGTGGATCAAAAGCATTAAACATACAATAGTGGACCAAAAGTCATCATGAAAACTCCTCCATGAGTCAAGATCATCAACTAAATTCCAAGTAAATCTAGTATGATGAACGGACTCCCCCATGAGTCCAAGGCACAAAAGTAGCTCCCTCAAGAGTTGCAAAACAAAATTTCCCCAGTAGAGTTTGGTAAAACCCGTGGAATCAACATCAATCCTCAGTGATTCATGAGAAAGAAGATAATCATTCCCTAGTAGAAGGAAGTTTTCTAGTGAGCGACACACCATCAAAAAATCCCTAGTAAGCTACCCCCTCCTCAGTGGTAAGTACGCCATCAAGACTCCGTGGTAAGTCAGAATCATCACCAAAACACTTTTCAACAGATTTATACTCCCTAGTGAGTCCTCTAGCATCCCCAGTGGATCTTTCATCTAAAAATAGTCAAGAAAGGAAGAATACAAGATTGTGCACATATCCTATGGGAATAGAATATGCAGGCATAGATCTTATACAAGTCAAAGTGGTGCACATATCCTCTGGGAATTGAATATGCAAGCATTGATCCCATATAACACATACTTCATGCACAATCCTATGAGAATTGAACATGCAAGCATGAAATCCCATACAAGTCAAAATACAAAACTTGTGCACATATCCTACGAGAATTGAATATGTAGGCACAAATCCTATACAAGTCAGAAATTGTGCACATATCCTTCGGGAGTTGAACATGCAAGCACACATACAGATTTCATGCATATATCCTGCGGGAATTGAACATGCAGGTGCGGTAGAAGAGGTAGAGATAGAGATAGAGATCAAAGTCAACCCGAGGCAAGAGGCTTACCAGAACATGTAGAGATAGAGATGGAAGACAAGTACCACCTGGAGAAGTTTGAGGCAAGAGCCCCAAATCGACACCAAAGATATATATCCTTTTAAGCTTGTAAGAGCACCTTTGTTTTTTTTTTTTTAGTGACTTTAAGATAGTGAGTTATTCGCATTTTACTTGCAATTGGCAAAGTAGGTTCTAGGATAGCGAACTTGTCATTGCTCATTTTCAGAGCAATACAGGTGGGAATTTAGAGATACGAAATCTCATGCAGCTTTCAGAGTTGCACCCTAACCCATTTATGTGTGATGTGTGTTGTGTGAGTGGGTTGGGCCCGAGCCGTATGTCAGAAAAAAATGTTTTGTCTCTTATTCTTTTGATTCCATCAGCAAAGCTCACAAATCAAAAGAGGGGCATCTGTAGACACCGCATTTTGTACCCCTTACGACTCGGGCCCCCGTTCCTCAATGATACTAGATTCTAAAACCCAAGGTTAGTTTAGAGTTCAATCAAATATTAAATTGACTTGAGAAATGTTAAAATGAAAAATATAACTTTTAAATGAGCAAATAAATCTATTTTTGGAAAATAAGGGCAAGAAAACCCTTGCTATGCATACGCAAGAATTAGCCTGCCCACGCAGCTTTCTACATGTGTACGAAGGCCTGATCTTGCGCAAGCATAGCAAATTCCAAGAACTATACAAGGCAAGTTTTCTACATTAATGCTAAGGTTTGGAACGAATCCCACATCATTTAGGAGTCATTCCAAACCCCTATTTTCACACTATAAGTAGCCTTATAGGGTATATTTTCAAAACACACAAAAATCCCATGAGAAAACACAAAGATGATGGAAAAATACATGTTTGTATTGCATACAAAACATACGGAGTGGAGAATTAATGGATCCACTTCATTCGCAATTGATAACATATACTATGTAAGTTTCTGAATATAAGAACAAAAGAGTGTACCTTGGTGTGGTGATTTCAAAACAAAGATTAGAAGTACTTGGGAACACTTTTAATCTTCACTCCAATTCCACTAACGCCCAAGAAGTGTGGTCTCTCAATCTGTTCTATATGTTTAGTCAAGAGAGAATGAGAGAGTGTCCAACACTTACATACAAACCGTTTTTTGTATTTAGAAAAATTCTGTATGTTTCTCTCTTTATAACTGATTATCTAATTAGGCTAAACTTTTTGGGCCTTTTCAATTGGGCTTTAGTATGTGGCTTAGAGTGGGGCAAA
Source organism: Lithocarpus polystachyus (assembly GCA_033629205.1). Classification (NCBI taxonomy): domain Eukaryota; kingdom Viridiplantae; phylum Streptophyta; class Magnoliopsida; order Fagales; family Fagaceae; genus Lithocarpus; species Lithocarpus polystachyus. The sequence continues at coordinate 26,682,034 of CM066168.1, read as the reverse complement.
AAGGGAACAAATAAGACTCTAGCTCTAATGGACCTTGGGCTTTTCTGTCAACTCTTAACAAGTCCAAAGTTACCATTAATTATATTTAATACCACTATATAAATATAATTGCACTCTAGGCCTTATTAATAAATTATATCCCAAGACTTTATTGTACATGCAACCCCTTTATAAAATATTTGTAGTAATACAAAGTCATTAAAGTAGACTGCCACTTTGTTGATTACTACATCTTAATCCTTGAGTACCCGGTTTAATCCTTTAAATTATTCATCATATATTTATGAAATCTGATTTCATAAATTTATACTTTAGTAATTATTTACTAAAGTAGTTAGGCCTAACATTCCAAATAACAAACCCATTAAACTTATCTCAAGGGAATATTTTGTATTTTCGTTAAGAGACTATGAATTCCATCTTAAGAATATATGTTCCATCAACACTAAATGTGGCTGCCCAACAAATTGAGGTTTTGACCGTTACTTTAGATCTCACTCCTAATATATCAAAGCAACCTACATTTCATGATCAGGTCCATTATTCTCTCAGGATTAAGAGTTTCTGTAATTATAAGTCGTGAGATTAATTATTCATTTGACAGTCGTTAGGAGAATAATAAATCTCACAGCGGTCCAGTTCAGTATGTCTTAACTCTTAAAACATATCAACATATCAACTAGAAGTCTCCACTTTCATGATCAAGACAAATCATCTTAGTTGATCTGATATAGGCTTCGCAGATGAAATGCCTAATTTCATCATTGACTACGAACTAAAATTACGAGTTTACAAAGAACTTGTGATTTATATCTTCTGTGACTTTTCACATAAATCACATATTATGCATCTCATGGACTATGTGATAATGTCCAAATATTCATGTTACCATCATTTTAGATAATAATAAACAAACTTTATTAATTACAACATTAAGTCATACATAATGTCATACATAGCATCATACAATAAGATTTAAGGGCACTAATTCTAACATAAGATTCACTAGAAATAGTAAATCAAAGAGAGAGTTTTTCATAAAACGTCCTCTAGTCAAGTTTCTTTTGATTTGGACCTTTTTTGGCCTTGATTTTTTAGTTTAAGATTACTAATGATTCTTTTTGTTCATTGTGAATAGATTTGACTAAGGGGGAACAGTCAAAAATCAATCTTGAAGAGCTTTTCTTTGAGGTATCTAGTCTAAACTTTTCTTTTTCTTTTCTTTTCTGTTTTATTCTTTAATCTTTCTATTTGCTTTGTTTTCATGTTAGTATATGCATTAAGATGTTTATCGAGATTAGGTTTATGTAATTGTATGTTTCAAAAGCATGTTAGTTTTCTTGTTTTGAAGTTTTATTGCGTCTATTATGTTTTTAGGGTTTTTTAGGCAAGAACTTGCGTATGCATAATCTTGCCTATGCACGCAAGCTTGATTATGCACACACAGGGAAGTTCATGTGTGTTCATAAACTTGCCCAGAAACCCTAATTTTATTTATCTGTTTTTGCTTCTGCTTTCACATGTATGTTTCTGTTTAGTTTCTTTTCCGTATTTTCATGCTTCCAAAGCTTCTGTTTCACATGTTTGTTTGCTTGTTTGCTATCACATGTTAGAATTAGGGTTTATCTTGTGCTTTGTTGCTTCAATGCCATGAACAAACATTCACATGGTTGGGTTTAATGGTATGATTATGCTCTTAATGATTTGGTTGATAACATGTTTCATCTTGTTTCCATCTTGACTTAATGATCCATATGTTGCTACCTTGTTTAATGATGATATGTCATGCCATGATTAGATGAATGCTAGGATGGTGTGAAGAGAAGTATGTCAGGATATGTTAGGACATATGCGGAACATGTTATGAACATATATCATTTAGAATTGGCTAATCCTTTGACAAAACACACTTTACTTGTAATTGGGTAGATCTATGATGTGTTTAATACTTCAAATAACAAGAGTTCAAGTCTAGTGTTGAGCCTATGCAAATCTATCCAATAAACAAGTGCAGAAGGGCTGTTCAATAAAGCTAGACAAATTCCCGACAGATGTATCTGATGATGTTAAGAATTAGTAAGCTGAATGTTCTGGCTTTGATGACTAGCGGTTGTTGTGAAGACCTATAAGGAAGAACACACAATCAAAAGGCGACCGGGGTACTGGCCAAGTCCCCTCCAATGATTAAGTTAGTTTCTTTCTTGAGGATTACGTTCTAACTTTTTGGAGTGATGTTAGGAAAAAACTTGCCTTGATTTGATGCAGGTCGGTCTTTATATAGAGAACCTTGGAGCGGTTATTCATTTGGTAACTTGCCCAAAATTTGTGGAATTTAGTGAGTTTTGGCATAACTTCCTCAACTGCTATCAAAGTTACAACCGTTGAAGGAAGTTAAGCATTGGCGAGGAATTTATGGCGATGTGTACGGGTTTGGTTCTCCTTCTAGAATTCTGTGGTTCGAATCTCAAGACACGTGGATCCACACTTCTAAATTTCCTAAGTGTCATATGGTTGTCCGTGTGCTTTGCCTATGGACGACCCCTTTATTCGTAGACGACATACTTGAATCTTAGCCTTTGGCTCATGGACGACCCCTATGGACGACCTAGAGATAGTAATTTCTAGATATGCCATCAGTTGCCCCCTTGTCCAGGGTTTGTCCAAGGATATTGTAGGGATTTGTTTCACACCTTTATGGTCCTGACATAACCCCTTCTCTCTTCTCTTCTTTTTTTTTTTTATATGGGGCCACGTGTCATGATTTTCTTGGTTGACCTGTTTCATTGATTGCTTTTTTCAAAGAAATTGCCACGTGTTGCTTTCTTAATGGTGGGCGTTGCTTCGCTGACCCCACTTCTAGGCCCTATAAATAGGTACATTCTCTTTCTTGCCCCTCACCTTTCTCATAATCTCTTCCGCTATCTCGTCCAAGAGCCTTGTCTAGCCCTCGTCCTAGTTCTCAGGTATTCCCTCCTCCTTTTTAGGTTTTCATCTTAATCCTTTATTTTAGTCATGCCTTCATCTAGTAGTAGTTTAGAGAGAGAGATAGACGAGTACCTTGATGTCTCTTCTGGGAGTTATGAGAGTGGTGAGGGTAGCACAAGCTACAGTAGTAGTTCTTCAAACAAGCACTATTCGTCTGGGGTTCCTAGTATTCCCTTAGAGGAATTCCAAGAAATGCAGCGTAGGATGGGCTCTAGGGCTGGGATTAGCTTGTCCAAAGAACCACCTAGCCCTTCTCAAGATGAGGAAGAGGAAGAAAAAGAAAATGTGATATACAGCTGTGCCCCTGAGGTAGCGTCCACCCTAGACGCCCTCAAATTGAAAACCCTTGTAGATAGATACCGGATCCCTAGGGAGTTCAAACCTCGTCTGCCCAATGAAGGTGAATGGTGTTGTTCTCCTTCTTCTAGTTTAGGAGTATACAAATCTTACCTTTTAGCTGGCCTTAGGTTTCCCTTAAATTCTTTTTGTAGAGCTCTTTTCCATAGGTTGGGTATTGGACCTAACCAACTCAACCCCAATGGATGGAGGACGGTAGTTGCCATGCAAGTGTTATGGCGTGAGGCATTGGAGGGGGACTATCCTATCACAGTGGATGAGTTCCTCTACTGTTATAAGCCTTCAGAGATAAAGAAATCTGCTGGTTTTTACCAGTTCTCGTCCAGAGGTCCTCACTATAATTTAATAAAGGGCTGCAACTCGTCTGACAGGCTCTGGAAAACCAAATTTTTTATTATTTCTGGAAATTGGGCTAGGGACCCAGTTGATGTGGGTAATGCCCCCTTCTCTCCTTTTACCAATCCTTTAGGTCGCCTTCATCCTGAGGGTATGTCTCGATTAAGTGTATGACATGCAGTATTAACTGCTTCTCCTTAGAAGGATTTAGGCATCTTCTTATTACGTAGCATGACACAAGCCATCTCTTGTACAACCCTATTCTTACGTTCCATTATTCCATTCTGTTGTGGTGTTTTGGGTGAAGAGAATTCCTGATGTGTGCCTTGATTATTGCAAAAAGTAGCCAGTTTTGTGTTCTCAAACTCTGTTCCATGGTCACTTCATTCTAGCTATCACAGTTCCTTTTTCTACTTGCAATTTTTTGCACAAATGAATCATCTTATCAAGAGCCTCAGCTTTATCTTTCAAAAGAACAACCCATGTATATCTTGTAAAGTTATCCACAACAACTAAAATATACTTCTTCCCACCTAAACTTTGAACTCTGGCAGGACCCATGAGATCAATGTGTAACAGCTCCAGAGGTCTTGTAGTTTGAACATCAGTTACAGACGGATGTTTGGACTTTACATGTTTACCCATCCGACATGGTCCACAGATGCATTTTTCTATCTTCTCAAACTTGGGCAAACCAATAACTACATCACACTTGGAAATCTTCTCTAATTACTTGTGACTAGCATGTCCTAGCCTTTGATGCCATAAGTCAACTTGATTGATCTTTGCACTAAAGCATTTGTTGCTTATACTTGGAGTAATACCATAACAGTTGTCAGCTGTCCTCACACCAATACACATACAGTCACCTCCTCCATCAAGTATCTCACATTCATGCTTAGTGAAGAGAACATTTAGTCCATTGTCACAAATCTGACTTATGGTGAGTAAGTTAGCCTTCAACCCATCAACATACCAAACATCTTCAAAGACCGGTAATCCTGGAATGTCCACAGTGCCAATGCCTCTGATCACAGATTTGCTTCCATCTCCAAACGTGACTGTCCCAATCTTTCCCTCAAAGAGTGTCTTGAACAAAGCTTTATTTCCTGTTATATGCCTGGAACAACCACTATCCAAATACAAAAGACAAGAATCACGTGCCTTTAAGGCGGTTAAAGCAGTATAGCACAAATAATTATCATCATATGTAATTATACCAAGAAATTCAAGGAAAGATTTAACATAAGTAGCAAGAGACAAATACATCAAGTAGACAAATTGGCATATTGGTAAAAAGATTTTCAAAGAATCCATGACAACAGGGGTCAAGGATCAGCTATTAGATCAAAGGATCTACAACAAGAAGCTACCCGCTCTGATACCACTTGTTAGAAATTTAAATCTCTTAAAGCCTAAACAGATTAACTTAGTTATTTAGCCAAGTGATTAACTTAGGTAAATTAGCAGTTCTAGGTTAATACAAATATATCATATCATGCAAAGTGCGAAAATAAAGAACACACGATATGATAATCCTAGAAAACCAAACCGGTAAAAAACCTGGAGAGCATTTAACCTAGCTATCCTCAAGGTAAAACAAAATTCACTACGAAAGAATTGAAGTTTACACAATAGCGACTTAGACCACTAACATCCTATTGTTACCTCGAGTAGAAAACTTACTACCACGACCACGTGACAGCTCCGAATCCACGGACTACTTCTTTCTTTGAATTCACAGCAAGCACAAGCACTCCCGCTTGTATATCTTTAAGTTCTTGATTCTGCAACTGAATGATCACCAAGCTCTTGACATCAATCTTGAGATTTGAAACCCTAAGTGTATGTGAAGGCAAACACCTCTAGATCTCACAAAAGATTTACACACACAGCATAAAGAACTCAAATAAAACGTGGCTAGGGTTTTCACTTTTATACTTAGGGCAAAACAAAAAACCCTACACGTCAAATAGGTTTGGGCTGAGTTGGAAATTCTACAGAAAATACAATCTGCACGACTTTCGATCAGTCGAGTCTAATTCTCGATCGATCGAGCCAATAGTTTTGCACAGTAACTTCTGCAGTAACTCGATTCCAACTTTACATAAAAACCACATACTTTGAGCAAGTCTTAACAAGACTAAAACCGTTTTGATCATGATTTGCCAACCTTACAAAATGAAGTTCTAATACATTAGTTCCTAATTCCTTAGAACCTAACACAACATATACAGTCTATGGCAGCCGCCATGACGGAGTTAACTCGCCAAAACCAAGAGTTAACTAGGGAGATAAATCTAAGGAGGAACATCATGAAGGATATGTTGAAGGACAAGCCCAAAGTCAAGAAGATAGAGGAAATGCTGAGCCTAAAAGCCAGTCAAGGGGCACCACTTCTCGAAGGGTGCCACATTTGGAGAAGGAAATGGATTAGATGAAGAAGTTCATGGACGAGATGCAGGAGAACATGAGGAGGGCAAATCCCGTAGAGGATTTGGTCCATCGAACAGACTCCCCTTTCACGGCTGCCATCAATGGTCACCCCTTACCTCCGAAGTTCAAGATGCCTTCCCTGGACTCATATGATGGAACGCGAGACCCATTTGACCATATTGCTACTTTCAAGACAACAATGCATTTCTAAGGGGTCTCGGACGAGATTATGTGCAGAGCTTTCCCTACTACCCTTAAAGGACCAGTGCGAATGTGGTTTAGTAAGATATCTCCAAACACAGTGAGTTTTTTCGAAGAGTTGAGTAAGTTGTTTGTCAATAATTTCATTAGAGGACAAAGGCACAAGCGCTCATCATCCAGCTTGTTGACCATTGAACAAGGAGAGAATGAAAGTTTGCGATCGTTCATTACTCGTTTCAACAGAGAAGCCCTGACAATAGACGAGGTGGAAGATAAATTGTTATTGGCAACCTTCCACAATGGAATTAACTCTGACTTATTCATCCACAAGCTTTATAAGAAAGAACCTCAAACCATGGCTGAACTCGTTCATTCGGCCTAAAACTTTATAAATGTGGAAGACGTAATCATAGCTAAGAAGAGAAAGAGAGCTGAAAGAACAGAAGCGAACCCCATGCATCACTCCGAACACGGCCCTCGCCCAAAGAAGGGACGAATGGAAAATATGAAAAACCGAGATAATAAGAAGGCAAGCCTTTCAGCACGGAATCAACAATACACGCCGTTGAACATACCGCTGGAACAGGTACTCATGCAAATCAAGGATGATCCTTACCTGAAATGGCTCGAAAAAATGAAAGAAGATCCCAACAAACGCAATAGGAACAAATATTTTCGCTTCCACAAAGACCTTGAGCATGACACGAACGAGTGTTTCGATTTGAAACAGCAAATAGAAAATCTTATCAGGCAAAGGAAGTTAAGAAATTTTCTTGGATGAGATCACAAAGACAAGAAGTTGAAGGCAAAAGTAAAGGAATCGTCATGACCCCCGCTTGGAGAAATAAGAGTTATCATAGGAGGAAACCAGACAGGGCAATCTTCCAAGTCAAGAAAGACATACCTGAAGGTAGTGCAGAACGTCCAACTCTCTGGTTGATCACCAAGGATGAGGACAATGGACAAGCAAGCCATTACGTTCACTGACGAGGATGCTCAAAGGGTTCACCACCCCCATGATGACGCCATCGTCATCACTTTGCTCATCGCTGACTATACAACCAGAAGGTTGTTGGTAGACAATGGAAGTTCGGTGGAAATTTTGTATTACCCTACTTTTAAGCAAATGAGGCTCGGATGAAACCAACTTCGTCCAATGAATTCGCCCTTAATAGGATTCGGAGGAATGAAAGTGCAACCTATGGGCACCATCACCTTACCTGTGATGGTGGGCGCATACCCACAACAGGTAACCAAGGATGTGAATTTCTTGGTGGTCAATTGTTCATCCTCTTACAATGCCATAATTGGAAGGCCAACTTTAAATTTTTGGAAGGCGGTCACGTCTACTAATCACCTGTCAGTCAAGTTCCCTACAGAACATGGGGAAGGACAAGTGCAGGGAAATCAACTAGCAGCAAGAGAATGCTATCTGGCTATGTTGGCCATGGACGAACAGGTTCAAACGATGAACATTGAGGAGAGGAGAGTTGTGGCAGAACCAACCAAAGCGTTGGAGGACATTCCTTTGGATGAGAATAAACCTGAGAGATATACAAGGGTTGGAATGGACATGGAAGAGAAGAAGAAACAAGATCTCGTCTAGTTCTTAAGGAAGAATATTGAAGTATTTGCATGGAATCATGAGGATATGCCAGGTATAAACCCTAGCATTATTACCCACCGTCTCAATGTATATCCTTCCTCAAAACCCATACGACAGAAGAAAAAATTATTTGCCCCTGACAGAGATAATGCCATTAAAGAAGAGGTTCAGAAGCTGATCGCGGCCAAGTTCATTCGAGAGGTTTATTATCCAGAATGGTTAGCCAATGTAGTGATGGTCAAGAAAGCTAATGGCAAATGGAGGATGTGTATGGACTTCACCGATCTGAACAAAGCATGCCCCAAGGACAGTTATCCATTGTCGTGCATTGATCAGTTGGTGGACTCGACTGCAAGTCATAGATTACTGAGTTTCATAGACGCTTTCTTCGGATACAATCAGATAAGGATGGACGAGGCAGACCAAGAGAAGACGTCTTTCATCACCAGCCAAGGCTTGTTTTGTTACAAAATGATGCCATTTGGTCTGAAAAATGCAGGGGCAACATACCAAAGGTTGGTTAACCATATGTTTCACCCACAGATTGGAAGAAATGTGGAAATCTATGTAGACGACATGCTGGTAAAGAGTCTGGACGAGGGAAAGCACCTAGATGACTTGCAAGAAACCTTTAACACTCTTAGGCAGTACAATATGAAATTGAATTCTAGCAAGTGCGCTTTCGGAGTTTCATCGGGAAAATTCCTCGGATTCATGGTTTCGCATAGAAGGATTGAGGTGAATCCCGATAAGATTCAAGCCATACTGGATATAAAGCCTCCACGGAGTATCAAAAAAGTCTAGTATCTTACCAGACGAGTAGCTACCCTTAACAGGTTTGTCTCTAAAGCTACTGACAAATGTTTACCATGTTTTAAGGTTCTTAAAAAAGCATTCGAATGGATGGACGAGTGTCAGAAAGCTTTCTAAGACCTGAAGACGTACCTCACTACGGCTCCCTTACTAAGTCCGTCCGTACCTAGTGAAGAGTTGTATTTGTATCTGGCGGTATCCCCACATGCACTGAGCTCGGCTCTAATTAGAGAAGAAGGAAGGGTGCAAAAACTGGTCTACTATACGAGCCGAGTGCTAAGAGGAGCGGAAGGATGGTATCCCATGATGGAAAAATTAGCCTTCTCTTTGGTTATAGCTTCTAGGAAGCTGAGGCATTATTTCCAAGCTCATGTTATTAATGTCCAGACAGACCATCCACTGAAGAAGGCAATGAACAAGTTAGAAGCTGCAGGATGACTGATCCAATAGGCGATAGAACTTAGTGAATTCGATGTCAGGTATCAATCGAGGGATACGATTAAAGCACAAGTGCTGGCAGACTTCATTGTGAAGTTTACCCTGAGCCAAGGAGAGCTGGACAAGCTGCACAAAGTCCAAAAATGGGTCGTCAGTGTGGACGGCTCGTCCATGTTGCATGCAGGAGGAATCACAGTCATACTCCAATCCCTGGAAGAAGATAAGTTGAAGTACACAGTTAGTATATGGTATCAAACCACCAACAGTGATGCGGAATATGAAGCACTCCTCAAAGGATTGGAATTAGCCAAGTCCTTAGGGGCAGAATCAATTATCGTCCGAAGAGATTCTCAATTGATCATTAATCAAGTAAATGGAATGTATGAAGCCAAAGAAAACCAGATGGAAAAGTATTTAAGCAAAGTAAGGCAGCTCGTCAAGAGATTTAAAGAAGCCAGTTTTATTCAACTCTCAAGGGAGGAAAATATGGAAGCGAATGCTTTGGCAAAAGCAGCCTCGTCAAGGGAGGCTATGGATAAGTTTGATGAAATCCAATACATGCCAAGCATAGATCTACCGAAAGTACAAGAAGTTGGAGGGGGAGAAAATTGGATGACTCCAATAATCATCTACCTTAAGGATGGAAGGCTTCTAGAGGACAAAGATGAAGCCAGGAAGATAAGAATCAGAGCTGCCAAATATGTTCTTATAGACTAGGTGTTATTCAAACAGGTTTCTCTCGGTCCTACTTAAGGTGCTTAGACCCAGATGAGTCAAACTATGTGTTGAGGGAGATTTATGAAGAAGCGTGCGGTAACCACTCAGGAGCAAGAGCATTGGTTCATAAGGTCGTCCGTGCAGGATATTATTGGCCAACTATCAAGCATATGCGAAGGCTTATGTCAAGATTTGTGACCAATGTCAACACTTTAGCAATATCCCCAAACAACCAGGGGAATATCTCACTTCGATGATGGCCCCATGGCCCTTTGCATAGTGGGGATTGGATATCTTGGGTCCCTTTCCACTTGGAACTAGGCAGATGAAGTTTTTAGTGGTAGGAATTGACTACTTCACTAAGTGGGTAGAAGCAGAACCTCTAGCAAAGATCACACAACAGAATGTCAAGAATTTCATTTGGAAAAGCATTGTATGCCGATTTGGGGTGCCTAGGGTATTGGTATCAGACAATGGACGACAATTTGATAACACACTCTTTAGGGACTTCTGCGAACACTTTAGAATTCAGAATCATTACTCCTCACCGGCCCACCCTCAAGCAAATGGCCAAGCAGAAGTAACAAACCAATCCTTGTTAAAAATCATCAAAACTCGGCTTGAAGGGGCAAATGGAGTATGGCCAGACGAGCTACCAGGCATTCTTTAGGCCTATAGGACGACTGCGAGAACCTCCACAGGAGAAACTCCTTTTAAACTAGCCTTTGAAAGTGAAGCAGTGATACTTATAGAAGTGCACATGGCTAGTCACAGGGTGACGAAATACCAAAACGAGGATAACGAAGAGCAATTGCGCCTGAACCTTGATCTAATAAACAAGGTAAGAGTGAATGCAGAACAAAGGATAGCAAGGTATAAAAACCTTATGACCAAACAATATGACGCAATGGTGAAACCTAGGCGTTTTAACATAAGAGACCTTGGCCTGAAAAGGGTCTCCTTAGCAACTAGGAACCAAGCTCACGGGAAATTGGGACCTAATTGGGAAAGACCCTAGACGGGAGAAAGCTAGAACACCCTTGGAATGTTGAACACCTGAGAAAGTACTACCAATGAGATGTCATCCTAGACGAGCGTTATCCTTGACAAGATCACAAAGATGTACCCTGGACGAGAAAAAACTTTGTTGCTTTTCATTGTTAGCATGCTATTGGTATTGTATGTTTTAAACTTATTGATAGTATTAGTTTTTAAATCATGCATTAAGTGTAAGGACGAGGTCATGAACTTTAGAACATACTTGTCTGTATTACAATCCAATGATTAGATGAAAAAATTGGATTGTAATCAAATTAAGATTTTTATCAACTTAGAAATTATAAGAGAAGAAAAATTTTATATATTTTTATAAATCTAAAAATCTAAAAAAAAAAATCTACAATTTGGTGAAGCCACTTGGCACTACCACGACTTCTAAGCCCAACTTTTATTATATAGTACTAGCCACATCACAAGCGCTTTGCGAGTGTAATGAGTTTTTTTTTTTTTTAGTTTAGTGAAAATGTTGGACTTAGTGGTCTTATTTTATTGCAAAAACAAAAATTATCTTTATTTTTTATATTTAATTTTTATTTTGAGAATTTAATTTATAAGTGGATAAAGAAATTTAAAAATCAATAGGAAAGTGATCCTATTTTTAAAACAATGTTTTAGTGTGACTTAGAGTTGTATTTTTACCAAATTATCCTTTAATTTTGTCTATACATAAACATAAGAGTATTAGGGTATTTTTTAATAAAAAAAAATGAAAAATTCAAATAGGGGAGCCCTTAATTAGTGGCAGAGATGACATAGATTACAATATTTTTCATTTTATTTTATTTTTTATTATTTATGAAAGTGTTCTGCGTGAGAGATGTTTGTCTCTGCCGTGAGGTAGAGTTAAAAGTTTCTAAAATAGTGATTGTAAACACCAATCAGTTGAATTGAGCAATGAGTTTAATAAACCAAAATCCATAAGAGCGGGGAAGAGAGGCAAAACCCGTTAGCTTTAAAAACCCACACACAGTGACACAGACCCATTCCAATCGTCATTTCGAATTGAACAACAACATCATGTCGATGGACCTCTTCTTTTGGATCATCGCTTTTCTCATCAACTTAGCTCTCATGGCTTCCACCTTTTATCAGGTTCTATTTTATCTCTTAATTTTAAACCCCCAAAATTCCTTTTCTTCTAAACCCCTATTTTCTTGTTCGGGCTTTCGCAATCTGTTATGGAAAATTATTCTTAAATGCTGCTTCTGTGTTTGTTTAATTTATTAAGTTTCGTTTACTTAATTAAATAAATATACGTTAATAAACACGATTTAGAGATTTAGAGATATAGTTTTTTTTTTTTTTTTTTCACTTTCTCAGCAACCAAACAATAATGGCGCATTGAATTGATACCGATTTTGGTGATTTCTTTAACCATTTGCGTTCAATTATACCTAGATTGCATCCACGCACATACGCTCTTGAACATGTGTTATTTTTAATATTTTTGTATTGATTTTATCGCCTTTACTCGAAAAGTACCATTTTGATTTCTTTTTCATCAAGAAATTCGTAACTGTTATTGCTTTTACTATAACTGTTTTTAGTTTATCTAACTGTAGTTTATACCTGATTTAGTTGACAAAACGACCTTGATCTCTTGCCTTAGTCCTTATAGTTATAAATTAATGAAACATTCATCAAATACGTAATGCATATTCATTGATCATGTTTTTGGCTCTAGAATTTGGCTTTGTGGCTCCGTATATGCTATGGACTGTTCAAAACATGTCGAGGAAGAACTGTATTTCGTGCTGTAAGGAATATAGAGGGCATTTTTAGTTGTTTTTTATGCGATACTTTTTAAGCAAGCATTTTCATTTCAAGAAAAGCATGATGATGTGGCCAAGTGTGCCTTGATGATGTGCTCGAATCAAGGTATTCCACAAGGGCAAGGCGTGTGAATGAGTAAGTTAGTTATGATTAATTTAGACACGTGGGATAAGTGTTGTATTAGCTTAGCTTTTGATTATTTTAGCATGTGAAAAATTTGTTTACTCGTGTGCTTAGGAATTAGTTAGTTGCTATGATGATGTCACATTGTCATAATATAACTTTTAGTTGAATAAATTAAGAATTTGTGACTTGTGTTTGATGTTGAAGAATACCTCCTTCAGGTTGATGATGAGCTCCCCCTCCACCACGCAATGAATTTCTTTCTTTCTTGAATGCAACTTTTTATTTTACTGCATCACTTTTTTTTCTTTTTTCTTTTTTCTTTTTTTGGTTGATGCTAAAATTGATAATTCCTGATATCTCTGAATATTATTTTGGTAGATTGTGATCTTGACGGACTTGGAGGCTGACTACATAAACATTTACGACTCAGCAACTAGCATTAATCGCATCGTTCTCCCCGAGTTCATTGTCCAAGGAGTATTCTGCGCCAGCTTCCTTTTGACATGGCATTGGTTCATGTTTCTGATAACAGTTCCTGTTACTTGCTATCATGTGATGCTGTAAGTATAATTTGTGAACAATATTTTAAGTACCATGTTATACTGTACGATGCATTTAATGCAGTTGGTGTTCTTTCTTCACTTATTTATCTGCAAAAAGATCAACTTTAATATTAATTGAGCCAAAGGTTATAACACATGGCTTTAGCAGGCTTGGTTTAGGTTAAGACAATGAGAAGGAAGTCTGTAGTTAATTTTGACATAATGAAGTAGTAACTCACCATAGACCTGTTGCCTGAGGAGCCTGGTACCATGTAAGGAGATAAGATAGTAAAAGCAAGTCATTGATTTTAAAAGGAGTTTGCACAAAGTAAATATCAAAACTTAGTTTTGACTAAGATCCTTGCAGCATTTTGCCTTTGAGAATGTACTTGAAATGCAGTGACCAACTTCTCTTTAGATAAAATAAATGAAGGCTTTACAACTGTTACTTAGATTCAACTTAGAATTTCTGATGTAAGTATTGCATTTACCAATTTACGTAATTCACGGAAACAATTAATGGATGGGAACTTTCTGCACTTTTGTTGTTTTAGTTGACTTGTTAGCTTTGGTGTTTTCTTCACATTGGTCTAATCTGTTTTTCTATTTTGAATGAAAGATCAGAACAATTATACTCTTGTAGCCTGAATCCTCACCCCCACCTTTTTCTCTTTTGCCACATCAGTCTATCCTCATCCAAGATCAGGAAATTTTGGTTGAAGCAGGGACTTCTATTTTTCAAAAACAATAAATAATAAAAAATACATAGTTCTTTGTTTGTTGATATTGGGATATGCCAAAATTGTAGAGATTTCCATGATTTGGCTATCTGGATATTTTGTGTTCTTCTGGTCATATTAGTTTAATCTGATGGCATTTTTGAGCTTTTGAGATTGTTGAACCACTGATTGCATGCATGTTGAGTTGTTTTCAAACATAGCTATATGATAACTACCATAAAAAACTAAGGCCTGCAGAAATTTGAATCCTGTTAAGTTATTAATGATTAAACTTTTTTTTTATTAGTGAAGAAATACTTATCACTTTCTGATTTTTGAAAAAATCCTGTTTCATTTCTTTCTGATTTTTTGAAAAGTTAACTTCATTGATTGATTCAGGGCATTTGTTCCTTCAGAAGAATTACATTTTACTATTCTAAGATAAATTGAGGGATTTCATAATTACTGTTATTTTTAGATTGGTTTGATATAATTGTTAAGAAATTATTTTATTGAAGTGATTGGAAATTAGAAAACCAATTGATTAGATCGAACACTTTTAGTTGTACTTTGTGACAAAAGGCATTGCAAATTATTTTATTTTTTATTTTTAAGTGCTGTTGACCATAGAAAGTATGATGCCGTTGGAAAATGGAGCACTAGTCTAAAAAAGATTTTGATGAATAAACCATTGGTTTGTACTGTAATGTCATTACCAGAATTAAAATGCAAAGGTTCTGGTTTCCCCAAGAAATAATTGGTCAAGAGAAAACTAAAAAAAGTGGGACCCAATAGCTTTAGCTCAAATAGCACCATATAGATATAGTTGTGGTTTCAAGAGAACTGGGAGTTTGTGCAACTTGTCAATAAAAAGGGAAAAAGAGAAGTGAAGACATTTAATGATTTTTCTGGAACCACTATAAAACTGCTGATGGTTGGACACACACACACATGTTTATCTATATAGTTTAATTTAACTGGAATTGTCATAACCAGTCTAGTGCAATGATTCAGGTTTTTGAAACGGCAGCATCTTTTTGATGTCACTGAGGCGTTCAGATTTCTTAATGCTGAGAAGAAGTTTCGGTTAATCAAGCTTGGTTTCTACTTAGTGATCTTTGCCATAGTCACTGGCAGGTGTGTTTCGTGCTTAGTACATAAAATATCTCTAGCGACTTATTAAGCTTTGAAGGTGTGATTGCCTTCTTCCTCTTAAGTGTGATTGTGTAAGGAACCTAGATGTAATTGCTTGGGATTTATCTTTCTTTGTTTCGTCTTTAACTCTTTTTTTAACACCAAACAATCACCAAATTCCTTCAAGATCCTATCTTTTAAATCACCTAACCCTAATTAGACACTCAGGTATCAAACCTCATTCAAGAATGGCGTGTTCAAATTCTGATTGATTTTATGCAAGAAAGGGGGACCACCCTCTAAGCCTAAGTATTCCTCAATATCTACATGGGGTTTATATATATGGTCATATGTGTTATGCATGTAAAATATTTCTAATATTTTCTTTAGTCATTTAAAATTCTAATGTTGCATTTTGGTGAAAATTATATATAAGAAATCAATAATTTTTTTAAATTTAAAAATGTCTATTTTTTTTAAAATCATTTCAATTATATTAAGATCATTCCTATCATATTCTTGTTACATATGAAATTTGTATAATTAAATGGTGTAAAAAAATAACTATCAAAAAAAGTTCCCAAAACGGACAAGGAAAAAAATTAAGCCTTAGGGGGAAAAATGGTACTTGTATCCATCCCTAATCTTTGGCCATTTTCATCTCAAAGTAACGCCCATCTTTGGGTGGATGGAGGTTGGCAGGCCTAGGTTGATAATAGTAGCCCACCCTCCTTTCCATCCACCCCTTTTACCACTCTTCCAAATGGTGGAGCAAGACTAATCTCTTCTTCTTTCTTTCTCCTCCCTCTTCCATCCTCTCTCATTTCCACCTTACCAAACAAGCCTTAGGATCATGGATAATAATTAATAAAGTTATGGCATATTAAAATTTTTAAAGATTGACGATGAGCTCTATCTCAAATGTTGCCTCCTTCCCTTGTAAGAGTAAGGCCATCAGGATGCATGTATTACTTACATTAAAAAAGAAATCAAGATCAAAGTTACTCCCCTTATTTTATTTACATTTTCCTTCATCTTACACCTTTTTCCAATATTATACCACTTAACAATATATTATTGGATTATTATTTTAAAAATATTTCATTGGATTACAGGTTCTCTTTGTTATTAACACATACCAAATTTATTATTAATTGGATTTATTTACTATTTAATCCATAATGTTTATGTATATAATTTTAGAACTTGAAATTTTAACGTTGTTTAGATGAGTTAATTATTGATCTTTGATCATCTTGCTATTTTACAAGCATGAAGTGTATAAGGAGACTATCATAGAACGGTGGGTTTGTGAAAAAACACCTCTGTTATAATGTTATTGAACGGTAACATTGACAACACACAAATACATTTGAAAACCCCACTTATTTGCTTCATCTCAGTTTGGCAAAACCTGACACTCACCACTTCCAATTAGTAGCAGGGAATAAGTCTGATTAAACATGAGGGTTACCTAGTAATCCATCAGCTTCAGTTTTAAACTAGAAATCATAGGCACTTCAAAGGGGTTGAAATATCCTTGTATACCACCAGTTGACAATGTTACTGGTGGGCACAGAATGCTACCAACTTTGGGGCCATGTGAAGTTTGAATAATGGACTGCTTTTCATTTCCTTATCATCTGCAATATCTCATTTAGGAAATAAATTAGACAGTTATGGGGTCTTAAACTTTCGGGCTCTTGAATATTCCACGATTCTCTCTCTCTCATAGTTAATTTTAATCTGCAGGCTTGCATTATCTGTTTTCGAGTTTTTAAGTGATGCGGATGATGCCACGCATTTGTTTTGAATGTGCACTGCTGCAGCAGTATGTTGGCAACTCATTGTAAGTTTGGCTTATAAACTTTTGAAAAGATGAAATTTAGCTCACTTGTTTTGATGTTTAGGAATCACTAGTTAGGATTAATACAATCAAACCCTCCTGACATTGGGTAACCGTTTTTTGATATCATGAGTGCTCCTTTTAATTTTGATTTGAGGAATACTTGTAGACAAGATTTATCGTATTTCTGGAAGTAAGGAGATTTTACTGTGCAGCAAGAGATTCTCAAAGGCATTTCCATGTGACATCCATCATCAGGTGTATTTAGCTAATCACTTTTTATTAGATGTGTTTTTTTTTCTATAAGTTGCCCCTCATACTTGATTGAATAACTTTAAAAGGATGTCTTATTTATCTGATAGGCGATAGCACATCTGGTCCCTGGACAGGAAATTGTAACTTTAGTATTCATTCATCTCCTGCTTCCCTCACTGCAAGTAACCACCAAGTGGGAAAGTAGTCCATGTAACCTAATTTTAAGCATATGGTAAAGCCAAAAATGAACATAACCAAAGCATCAATATTGACATGTAAGTTATGGCAGCCTTATGAAAGGAAAGTACTCTTTCCTGAAAGCTGGTCATTTCGGAAAATTATTAGAGAGTACCATAAATGTGTACTTTCTCCTCTCACATAAATAGTGGGTCTCATTATATATTTAATTAGTGAGTTCATCATTCATGTAAGAGAAAGAAGTATGCATCTATAGTACTTCGAGAGTATGCATCTATGGTACTTCGAGAGTACGCTATAATTTTTCGGCCATTCCCATGCTCCTGCAACTTGGTGCTTGCATTTAGTAAAGCTTTTTTAGCCCATTGCTAACTGTCAAACCTCATTAAGCCCAAAATATGAGTTTATTTGGGTTGGGCAGAGATGTCTGATTTGGTACCATAAACGGAGTTGTGATGGGCCTTGATTAGTTCCTAGATTTGTGATGGGCTTTTCCGACGAGTTACCAAATCTAGTAGACTAGTACAATGAATTTTTAGTTTAGGTACCAAATAAACATGGACCCGCCTTATCTCACACCTAAAGTGTCCTCTACCCGACAGTCTGCCAGGTCCGACATACTATAGGCAGTTTCACAACAACTTTCCCTTATTTGTACAATCAAAAGATGCTTATAAATTTAATGTTGGTCCCACTTGAAAGTTTGAAAACCCATGGGCCCCCTCACTCTCTTAGTGGTCCCCACTCCGATTAGAAATTTATAACCACTGGTAGTTTACCCCAACGCAATTGCAATTGGGCCCGGGGGTACATGCAGGGATGTTGGGTCGTTTTCGGGCCCAGCGCTCGACTGCAGTTGTCATCTGTTTGACAATGGGACCACATCATCAGGGTCTGCTTTCCTTTGTGCTACAGCCAAGTGGGGGCCTCATTCTGAGATGGGTGGTCACTGTCAAGTGGGCCTATTAAGTTCGACAAGATCTGGCCGTCTGATGTGCCAGCTTTTGCCTGAGTAATTAAATCAAAGGGCTTTTTGGAAAAATAACGAATAATAATGTGTGGGGTCCACCCCTGCCTATCTTTTTATCTTTAGCTAGGCCTTTAAAGTTTAAACTAGTTCTGACTTCTGAGAACAAGGTTTGCCCACGCACTCCCCTATTATGGTATGTAGATAAGTAGGTAACTCGTGCCTTTTCTTTATAGCTCTTTCCTATGGTTCTTAAAATATGACCATAGAGAGGAAAATATTTCCAAATGTTCACAATCATTTTTCAGATGAATTTTTCTCATAATTATGGAAGGGTAAAAACGTGTACATATTCTTTCCTTGGGGATAAATTGTAAGCCCCATTCTTCATCTTAAATTTGCACTTGCATTGATATTCAAATTGCTGTTATATAGCTTCGGCCAAAGAAATGAAAACCATTCTCATAGGCAATTTTTTGCATCGAAAAAAAAAAAAAACAAAACAAAACAAAACAAAAAGTAATCACCACCTCCAAAAAAAAAAAAAATCTTTATTTTAATAAGAACGTAGTTTTGAAAATCTTGGACCTAATCTTAATGAGGAAAACAATAATACAACTTTCGTAAACGATTTTTATTTTTTAGTTGGAACAGATTTTAAGAAATTTTTTTAATATTCTTCTATTTAGGGGTTTTGTATGCATTTTTTCTTACAAGTGAATGAAATGATTCCTACTCGTTAATTCATCAATATTAAGTTTTTTACTCTTTCCTTTAAAACATAAATAAAATAAAATGAGAGTAATAGTAATAAGATATATTTATTTCTTTTTCTTTTCTTTTATTTATAAACTTCTAAACAGATTAAGAAAGAATACATTATTCCTTTTTATTTCATTATTTTATTTTATTTTATTTTATAAGTTATAAATTCCATTTAATTTCATTATATTGCCTTATGAACTCAGAACTCTTAGTTTAAGGAAGGACACAGGACTTTAGTGCACTGGAGTTGACACAATACAGACATGTCTGATTTTTGCTACATGTCTGCATCGTGTCAATTTTAGTGCACTAGAGCTAACCCTTACCCTTTAAGAAGATAAAATGGATGATGGCATTTGGAGGAAATTGAACGTGTACCCATTCCATTTCTCTTAAAGCCCCATTTTTGTAAAATTGGCATGTTTGGTACATGTGTTTAAACACATGTTTTCAGTTTTTAAATAACATTACACGTATTTTTATACACTTTTTCACCTATACATATTTCCAAAAAAACTTAAAACTATTATTTAAACACACGTACTAAGCGGGTCTTCTTTTATGCTCATTTTAAAAAAAATGAAAATAAAAAAACTCTCTTAACTTTTTAGGGAAAAAAAAAAAAGTAAAATTGTAATACTGCTATAATCAAAAATTGTGTTAAATACTTCCAAACAATAATTTTCTTATAAACATGCAAACAATGTATAAACAAACTTGTTAATAATCTTCATTCTTTTATTTTAATTCCTTTTTCATTATTTTATGAACTCTAAAACACAAGATATTAATTTTCTTATAGACATTCAAACAAGATATTGGTTTATTTAAGAACTTTCAAACACATCCTAAGGTAAACACTTAAAATAAAAAATAAAGCCGTTAGGTAAAAGGGATGGGTGGAGTAAAGGAGTGGAAAGGAAAAAAAAATAAATCTAGGGATAAAATTTTGCTGCTCAACTTTTTTGAAAACTTGTTGAGGTGGTTAATTGTAAATGGTGAATAATCACTTTTATATGAAGTAATCACCTTTTTTTTTTTTTTACCACTTCTACAAGTTGTGAAAAAATTGTGGGAAAAAATGTGTCCTTAGAGGTTTAACAACCTTATCAACGAGGAATGTAACAATATGAATAAAAGTATATGTTATGGAGTAATGGGTCCTTAAAGAAAAATCTTATTGGTCTACATATCAAAATAAAAGTAAGACCCCATCAAAAATAAAAGTAAGACAGTAAGTAAATTTATTGATCTATAATATATTTATTTTAAAAATAGTTGTAGTTTTTTTGTGTTATAATTCAACGTCTTTTTATTAAGTATTATAATTAACATTAACATTAACATCTTAAGGGTAAATAGTTGTAATTATAATTCAACGTATCTTCAGTAATATTTTTGTTACAAGACACCTAGTATTAAATACAAAATATCCCAGTATAAAAAAAAAAAATTCAAAATATCGACTACAAAATAACTTTTTTTTTTGGGGCACTGTACACAATAGTAATTCTATTTTTGAATAAAATAAGTCTAGCATCACAAATCTTTCCACAATTTTATCACAACTTAGCTATGTGGCGACTTATAAGTGGTGAAACTAAAATTATGGATCCATATGAGTCCATGATTTCACCATTCACGAGCCGCCACGTAATAAAATTGTGACAAAAAAATTGTAAAAAAGCTTGTGGCGTTAAACTACCTCTTCAAATGATCTATAAATTTGATCAAAAGTGATGACATGATAATACTGCTTTCTCCCATGTTTTGTCTTAATAAATAGATATAAACTGCCTGTTGAATTGTATTTACTATTTGAGTCAATTTCTTTCTTTCATTTTGTACTTGAGACTAGTTAGGGTGGTACGTACAGGGCACGTGCTACCTCTTGAGTGAGAAAATTAAGATAAAATTATTTTTTAAAGAAGTATGAAATTATATACATAAAAAAATGTATGTTATACAAAATTAATTTCATTCGTATAAGAATTTTTATCACACACAAAGTTATGGTAGTTATTTAACATATGAATATTTATTTTGCTATAATAGTTTCTTAGTACTTATTTGCTAAAGGCAATATCCACTTGCTAAACACTTCTAAGAATGTTTACGAATATTATCATTTTTCAACAATAAGCAACTAGTTTCTGCCAAGACATGTCACAATATTTAAATTTTTATAATGAATAATGTCATATGCTATAATTGAAACTCTTTATCAAATACTTTCAACCATAAACAATAAAAATTTTGTCATACATACTTTCTTCTTTATCATTTTACATGAGTCTAGGAGCAATATTTAGTTTAGTTTTTAATGACACCCATTTTAGGTAAGAAAATAATTTTTTTTTTAAAAGATAACAAAAGACACGTGTCATCGAATTTTTCATTAAATAAATTATAAGTTACGAATATTTAAACCTAAAAAATCAATGATCTGTGTAATAAATAAAACACCTTATACCATCATCTATAACTCAAAGTACGTGAATAAAATTTTTGGAATGTTAAAATTTAGTGAAAGTATTTTAGACATTATACAATATAATATTTTAAGAATCATAAACTTTCGTTAAGGTTTAACTAAAGAGAATAACAATATAACATATTTGCCATTTTCAAAAATATTAAGAGAAAAATTGCTTGATTTTTAAATTTAAGGAGGAATTGTGAATTATCCTAAACATAAAGGACGAAAATTGTTTTTTCCTAAGTTTTTTATTTTTTGTTTGTGTAAAACAATGTGCTTTTACTTCAAATGATGCGTAAAGATGAAATACAGTATAAAAAATACAAAAAGTCAACCTAAAAAAATTATATATGAAATAATGAATTTTGGCTCAACAGAATGGTACAACATTTAAAAAAAATACATTTATAATTTTGTTATATTTTATTTTGACTTGTAAAAAATTGATATTTTCACGAAGATGTCTTAAAAAATTGATACTTCAGTAGTTAAGAATATATTATAACGATAAAAAGATGTCTTAATATTTTCACAAGAAAAATATTATGTCTATAATATTTTCACAACAAATCATAAATAGTTGGTTCTTACGAGTTGTTATTAGTTGGTAAAAAAGTAATTTCACTGGTAAGTTTAAATTAGAGCCAATAACAATTTACCACATATGATTTGTTATGAAAGTGTTGTGAAAAATGTTGTAGATGTAGTTTAGTTGTAACTAGTTTTAGTATGATATTTTATTTTGATCTATAAGGAAATAACACTTTAACAATTATGACAATTTATTGGGTTAACTAATAGCTCTCTCTCTCTCTCTCTCTCTCTCTCTCTCTCTCTCTCTCTCTCTCTCTATATATATATATATATATATATAAGGCCAGTGAACAGTGCAAATTGAACAAATCAAAAAAAAAAAATGTTGCTATTACTATAGCTTTATGCATTCACACTTTTTTTATGAAAATGTTGTGAAAAATGTTGTGGATGTAGCACTTCTTTTTTTATTTTCGGTTGTGGTTAGTTTTAGTATGCTATTTTATTTTGACCTTTTAGGAATTAACACCTTAACAATTGTAAAAATATTGTGATAGTTTATTGTATTAACTATCAGCTCTATATAAAATAAAATAAAAATAAAAAAAAGGAATTACCCGAAGAAAAAGAAAAAGAAAAAGAAAAAAGCAATGAAACCGTTCAAAATGTTGAACAAACCAAATCACTGTAGCTTTTTACTGTAGTTTTAGCGCGTTCGCTCTTTTTTTATATACTAGTGTTGCCTACACATGCAAGGCACATGTTGCTCCAGTAGTGAGAAAATTAATATAGATTTTGTGTGTGAAATTGTGAATTTTGGCTCACTTAATTTGACTATATTAAAAAAGAAGTCTAAGAATACAACAAAATATCATTATTTTCACAATATCTTCATTTTTAAGATTTGAATAGATATTTTTTTATTTTATTTGAGAAAAATGCTACATTCATAACATTTTTAGAACAAATTCTAAATGACAAGTTATTATTGGTTTTAAATTGATAACATTATTATTGTTATTCTCAAAACATTTATTTTCAGTTGTGGTTAGTCACAATCTCATATTTTATTATTTTATTTCGACTTATAAGAAATTGATACTTCAATATTTGTAAAAATATTGTGAAATTTTTTGTGTCGATATAACAATATATATGCCAGCTTACATAAATATTTAAAAGAAAAAAAAAATACAAACCGATTGTTGGGGAAAAAAAAAACTTTAGGCAGGGTAGAAATTAATGTTAAAATGTTGTAGACTTAACATTTTTTTATTTGATCTATAGAAACTGAGATCTCAACAATTATGAAAATATTATGATAATAATAAGTGTTGTAACATTTTCTCAGAGCATTTATTTTCAGTTGTGGTTAGTCACATCTCATATTTTATTATTTTATTTCGACTTGTAAAAAATTGACACGTCAATAATTGTAAAAATATTATGAAATTTTTTATTTCAGTATAACAATATATATGTCAGTTTATATAAATATTTCAAAGAAAAAAAAACACAAATTGATTACTGGAAAAAAAAAAAAGAGTTGAATAAACCAAAAGCACTATAGCTCCAGTGCTATCCATCAATTATAGCTTACCTATGATTTGTTGTGAAATTAATGTTAAAATGTTATAGATTTAGCATTTTTTTTATTTGATATATAAGAAACTGAGATCTCAACAATTGTGAATTATTGTGATAACAATAAGTGTTGCAACATTTTCTCAAAACATTTATTTTCAATTGTAGTTGGTCACAGTCTCATATTTTATTTTTTTATTTCGATTTGTAAGAAATTGATACCTCAATAATTGTGAAAATATTGTGAAATTTGTTGTGTCAGTATAACAATATATATGTCAGTTTATATAAATATTTAAAAGAAAAAAAAAAACACAAACCGATTACTGGGAAAAAAAAAAACTTTAGGCACTGTAGAAATTAATGTTAAAATATTGTGGACTTAGCATTTATTTTTTATTTGATCTATAAGAAACTGAGATTTCAACAATTGTGAAAATATTGTGATAACAATAAGTGTTGTAACATTTTTTTAAAACATTTATTTTTAGTTGTGGTTAGCTACAGTCTCATATTTTATTATTTTATTTTGACTTGTAAGAAATTAACACGTCAATAATTATGAAAATATTGTGAAATTTGTTGTGTCAATATAACAATATAAATGGCAACTTACATCAATATTTAAAAGAAAAAAAAAACACAAACCGATTACTGAAAAAAAATTAAACAAAAAAAACCAATCTCATATTTTATTTCGACTAGTAAGAAATTGACACGTCAATAATTGTAAAAATATTGTGAAATTTTTTGTGTCAGTATAGCAATATAAATGTCAGCTTACATCAATATTTAAAAAAAAAAACACAAACCAATTACTTGAAAAAAAAAAAAACAAAAACAAACAAACAATCTCATATTTTATTTTATTATTTTATTTTGATTCATAAGAAATTGACACGTCAACAATTATGAAAATATTGTAAAATTTATTGTGTCTGTATAATAATATAAATGTCAGCTTACATCAATATTTAAAAGAAAAAAATACACAAACCGATTACTAAAAAAAAAAAAAAAAGACTCACGAAACCAAAGCACTGTTGCCGTTATAGTGCTGCACAGTGCAAAACACTGAATGCACAGTGCCGAAACACTATAGCGACATAGCCGCTTTTTATATATTAAGATAAAAGAAGAAAAAATACACAAACCGATTACTAAAAAAAATTAAAAAAAAATCTCATATTTTTATTTTATTACTTAATTTCGATTTGTAAGAAGTTGACACGTCAATAATTGTGAGAATATTATGAAATTTATTGTATTAGTATAACAATATAAATGTCAGCTTACATCAATATTTAAAAGAGAAAAAAAATGCAAACCGATTACTAAAAAAAAAAAAAAAAAAACTCACGAAACTAAAACACTATTGTCACTACAGTGCTGCACAGTATCAAAGTAATGTAGTGGCATAACCGCCTTTTATAAATTAAGATTCATGGATTTGTTGAATACACCTTCATCATATTTAACGTTTGTCATTAAACTCAATTCATTCTTCATCCCAACCAAAAAAAAAAAAAAAAGGTTTGTTACTTAAGACAAAGTCCAATTGGTTTTGTTTTCATTTGTTATTATTTCGACAATTTGGGTAGGACAGACAGACAGTGACCAGAAGAAGGCCCCACTGGAAATGGACACTTGTCCCCACGAGAAGGGTGCGAAAGGCCTCTGTTGCTGTCACCGGTACAGGAGAAAGGTAACTGCAACCGTGAAGTGATATGGTGCTAATGGGTTAACGGGCATGATCACGTGGATCGAACACGGGCGAAGGCCCACTGAAGTGGACATTCTCTATCCTTCATCATGGCTTTTTAATGCGTAGATTCTCAGAAAATCTTCTGTTTTGTGGTCCGGCGCCTCCGAATGTATACTTTTTGCAAGTGGTTCAACCTTTTTGACCATATATATGCTATATATATGTTTTATCCATTATATATAAATATATATATATATATATATAAATTGTAATGTAGATAATAATTGCATGGGCCATCAAAAAAAAAAAAAAAAAAATTGCATGGATGAAATTTCGCTACAAATTAGGTTGTTGTTAATGATTACAACTCTCACTAAAAATATTAAAAAATAAATACATATTTTTAATATCTAACTTTTAGATTGTATGTTATTTATGTTTTTAACACGCATGTCAAATTCTATGCTAGTCGGATGTTATTTACTATTTAATTCATAACAATATTTTTAATGTATAATTTTAGATTGCAAAAATTTGAAATTTAAACATTTAGTTGATGACATAACTATTGATTTTTTATCTTTTAGAAATACTGCAAGCATGAAGAATATAATAAGAAAATTTAATCTAATGATGGATTTATCAAAATTCATCTCTAATAGAAAGATACTGAATGGAGTTTTAACCATTAGCTACAACTAAAATTATAGCAAAAGTTTGTCCTAATTACATTTACTTCTTAAATCATACTACAAGTCATAGATTAGCCACTATTCATAGCGTTTCTAATAGAAATGATGAATGTTCAAATCGCTCATCTCAAAAAAAATAAAAAAGAATATATATATATATATATATATATATATCAACAACAACAAAAACAAAAAAAAAAAAAAAAGAGGGAAAAAATGATTTAAATCACACAGCTTTGCTTGCCATGGCATATCAAATCTTGATGTCATGTATTATCCAATTTTTAGTGCCAATATTGGTACATCTATGTATATAATAATAGGTGAAACTGAGAAAAACTCAAATTAAAATTCTAAATTAGAATTCTAATTTTGCGTCATGTGTCCTAAACTATTTATTCTTAAAGAGTTCTATTTCTTAATTTTAAAATCAAATGTGGAACCACATCATAGATACTTATCCAAGTGAGTTATTAAGTACAAAAACCAAAGAATCTATAACAAATGAATCATTAAAAAAAAATGTTTCACAATATTTTTTTTTTTAAATGGAGAATTTACATTTTATACCTAATAATATCCTTACAAAATTTTTTAAAAAGTTAACAAAATATAAAAATGACTATCAGTAATATTTAAATTATATATATATATATATATGTATTATATTATGTATCTTATTGTATATCTTTAAGTGTATCATTGCATATGCATGAGGTTACAAATTAGTATAATAAATATGGAAAGACAATGTGATCTATGAGTGAATTAACAAAATATTTATGAAATGTGAAGTTACAGAGTAAAAGTATACATTACATAACTTTTTTTTTTAAAGATAGAATACATGACATAACTTAAACTATGTATATATAGATAAGTGGGCTCAAGTTATTCTTAAAATAACTTTTATATATGTTATATTACTTAGTGACTTTGTTTTTAATACATTTTTTGACAAATCCATCGTTATATTACATACAGACAAAACTTAAGTACAGTACCTTAGGTGCTGTTGTTTTAGGTTCTCCTCTTAAGATTCAGTCATGTGACTACTTAACTAAAAAATACACTTCTATCTTAGGAGAAAAAATCCATATGCCAGAATCTTAAAATGGAATCCTAAGGAACAGCACCTGAGTATTGTACCTTAGTCTTGGTCATTACATATTATCCTTATATCTACACACTTGCAATTGATCAAAGATTAATAACTACCTCAATATGCGGCTAGCACAAAATAACATATGATTCAACAATTAAATTTCAAAATATTAATGCAATAAAAAGTTATTATAAAATATTACATTAACCAAGAGTTACAATAGGTGCAAAGTGATCCTAACTTGTACATACATACATACATTCATACATACACATATATACATACAAGCATACATACACACACATATGTATGTATATATATTTAATTGAGTTTAAATTAGATAAAATTTCTCTATAAAACCTCCAATATATACATAGTCCTAAATGTATTGCTACATCATTTTTTTTTTAAATAATTGATTTTTGTTTTTGATAATTAAGTAATTGAATAGTTAGTTTCATCATTCATAATAAATGTCTATTAATAACTAGCATACCTATCAAATTCCATCATTGGAAATTGCAGGGGGCAAATCTAGCAGCCCAACCCAACTTAGATGAGGTTAGGTTGGAAGAAAGTGATGAGTATCAACAAGCATTCAATGATCCATTGCAAGTTCCAGTTGGGCCTATTACTAGAGCAAGATCCAAGAAGATCAAAAAAGCACTTAATAGGCTGATTCAAGGAATTTGGGCTGATTCACATTCCAAGCTGGGCCCAAAGGAAGATGAAGGCGTAATAAATTTAATCCAAGCTATTGAGGGCTGATCTGACGTAATTGGGCGTTATTTATGGCGTGGATTTATGACTGATTGACTTTTCTGCTCTAAATCAGTTAATAGATACTTTTCCTAATTTAGATATTCTAATTTTGGACCAGATCTACCTTAATTTTAGGCTTTTATTATTTAGAACGTTTTTTAGCTATTTTCCTATTTTGGATCTGCTATTTTCAGACCAAATCAGATTTTAATTAGGGTTTTATTATTTAGTACGTTTTTTATATTTTTCTACATTCAGTCATGCCTTATAAATAGCATGCACTCATTGTAATAGAGGATTATTGAAAAAAAATCAGAAAAGGTGAGGCTTTGCTCTTCTCTTTGGTTCTTCAAGAACTGTGAACTTATCAAAGATTCTTCCTTGTGGCGTTCAAACTTATACCTTTGGTTCGTGATTCCATTATAATCATTGGGTCAAGGTCTGTTACTTATACCTTTGGTTCGCGTTTCTCTTATAAACGTTGGGTCAGGGTTTCTATCTATCAAATCTGAATTTTAGCTTTCTTGGGCAATATTCCAATATTGTTGTTGGGTCTCAAAGCGAGTCGATTGAGGTTCGCATCATTTGGTATCAGAGCTTAGGTTCTAAAATCAGTTTTCTATCCTTTTGTCTTTTGTTTCTTGTTATCTTCCTATCTTGTTCCGTTTTTGTTCTTTGTTCTTGTTCTGTGACGTGCACTAGGTTAAAATTGTGTACTGAGTTCCCAAAAAAAAAAAAAAGTGAAAAAAAAAACTATAGAAAAGAAAAGAAAAAAAAAAAAAAGACTGCAGAAAAAAAAAACATGAAAAAAAAAAATTTGTTTTTAGTTTCAGTTCTCTCAACCAAATATATTGTTTTCTTTTGTCCTATTTTTCTTTGATTTGTGTTTCTGTCATATTTTCTTGCCGTTGGTATTTGTTTAAATACTACAAGTTAAATTTTTTGATCAAGTTTATTAGTTTATTGCAGAACTGAAGGGGGAAGCTACGAGTGGAAAAAGGCAAGAGAGTGTGAGACTAATATCGGGAAAAAGCCAATTTAAGAGTGAAACACGAGTGGGAGTGACATAATCTGAGTGCAAACACGTGAGGGAGTGTTGTGAGGAATTATTTCTAACATTTCTTTGTAGTTTTAAAAATATGTCTTGCAGGGGTGAAACATCAAACAAGGAAGGAGGGGAGGAGTCATTTATCATGTTGCAGGCTAAGCAACAACAATTTGAACGCATGAATGTGGTGTTTAATGAGATTCGAGATCGGTTGGACAGACAAGATACTGATATTGCTAATTTACGTGAGGAGCGTCCCCAAAGAACCCCTAATGCTAGAAGGCAATAAAAGGTATGCGCGCGTGGATGATTCTGATGACTATCACGAGGATGAGTTTGAAGATGAAGAGGATCAAGTTTTGTGGAACAATGGGGGCAGGTTTGCGCGAAGGGGCGAAAGGCGTGGTAGAGGATTCCGAAGAGATCCAAGATGGCAAGATGGGATTGACAGAAGCCTAAGAAACATAAAAATGAAGATACCATCATTCCAAGGGAAAAGTGATCCAGAAGTGTATTTGGAGTGGGAGAAGAAGGTGGAGTTCATCTTTGAGTGCCACAATTACTCCTAGGAGAAAAAGGTAAAACTAGCTGTGATTGAGTTTACTGACTATGCTATTATATGGTGGGATCAACTTGTGATGAACAGAAGGAGAAACCATGAGAGGCCTATTGAGACGTGGGAGCAAATGAAGGCTACCATGAGGAGGCGATTTATCCCTAGTCACTACTATAGAGACTTGTATCAAAAA